>JANVCQ010000007.1:10735966-10754375 GCA_025531925.1 Erythroxylum plowmanianum
TATATAACAGATTATAATTATTAAGATATAATTAATTCTTAATATAATAAAGATTTTATATAGATACCCTTAGATATCTTTTCAATTCAAATCTTATATATATATAATCTAAAAAATAAACAGATTCTAATTATTAAGATATAATTAATTCTTAATATAATAAAGATTTTATATAGATACCCTCAGATATCTTTTCAATTCAATTCTTTTTTTATTTAGTTTGGATCTGTTTGTTATCTTCTCCAAAGTTAAAATATCTGTTTACATGTTCAAAGTCACCATAAAAGAAATTTGTAAGATTTGTATGTGATATGTGTATTGTACAGCGTGGAGGTTTAGAAGAGTAGTTGTTAGCATAAGGAAATACAAATCAGGAAGCTACCTTAATTTCTAGATGCAGTGGGTGAAGTTGTTGATTCCTCAATCATCTTGGATTGAGAGTCAAAGTCATACAAGTTTTTGACTCTTTTATCTTAATTAATTTCTTCAGTTCCAACAGTTACCTACAATCATGGTTTTGAAATCCAAATCGTACCGGCCGGTTCAACCGGTGATCGATAGGTTATCCGATCTAAGTGATCTCTAAAAACGAGTCCCTAATTAAATCAGTGTGAACCGATGAGAACTGATCAATTAACTAGTTAAATTAGGACTGATTGAACCGATTGGCCACTGGTTTAATAAAATTTTTTTTGCTTTTTTTTATTTCTAAAACGTTGATGCGTTTTTTGATTTTTTTAAAAAAGTAAATTCACCTTTTCTCAAAAAATCTAACAAAAGTACAGAATCCAAAGGACCCAACTAGTTATTTATATTTATTTATATTATTTAGTATATTTTTATATTATTTTTTAATATTACTAATATTATATATAATTAAATATAATTATTATGTAATTATGATGTCACACCGATTCGATCGATATTTAAACCGGTAACTAATAAGACCTCAGATTCGACGTTATCAGTCGAACCAATCGATCCGATAACTAATAAAATCGAACCAATAACCAATAAAATATCTAATTCAACATCCGATCCGAATTTTAAAAACTTAGCCAACAGCTAATTAATGTGTGCGCAAGTCAAAAACGATGTGCGCTTTCTTATTAGTCGCAAACGTGTAAGTTACTACTGTCTTGTGTCGGCTAGAATAATGATGAGCTAAGAAAGTTCAATATTCAGCATTGGCGTCTCAACCCACACGAAGCATCCAGCTAGCTGTTTCTGCGAAACAATTTCAAAGTAGAACAATATCAGAGTTTATACCAACTTTTAGATTTTAATTATTTATTCAATTCATTTGATTCTAAAAAGTTATCTCTACTCTATTTATCTGATTCATATGAAACTCCCTTTGAGTTAATATTTTGTGACATTTGATTATCAATATGTTGGAAAGCAATGCTATGAAATGGACCCTCTAACTCTTTAACTACTTCAGTTCACAAGTCATTAGTACATATAGAAGAAACTAGATGACCTTGAAGATGGTTCTTGAGTATGGTTAGAAAACGAATTCGAGTAACAGGAAAATTACAAAAGAATTTGAGACAATAAGTAACAGGAAATATTGGTTTCTCTCTCCAGTGAAAATATGCATATGCTATTCTCACTGGGAAGCGTTATTAGTCTTAAAACAATGGTGAAATTGTACATCTCTCATTGAATGAAGCCATGAAAAAAAATTGACGCTCCAAAACCCTTTTACCAATCTCTTTGAGAACGATTATGACGAATTGTCAAGTGTGATTAGGTACCAAAATGAAAACAAGTATCCTAATTACCGATTCCAATATTTGATATAATGTGTGGCTTCTCTATACTCTCTTCCCTGTAAAGTAGCCGCCTCCTTTTTAAGCCATATCCTTGATACCGGTAGATTATGCTGTACAGGCTCTGCTTCAAGCACATCACATCGAAGGTCTCTATGAATCTTAAATCAGTGATCCTTGATTTCAGACCGGCAAATTGACGGTATTCCTCAAACACAGAAGATAAGCACCAAAGTTGCCATTTCCTAAAGCAACCAACAAGGCAGCCTGTCCGATGCTGCAATTAACAAGATATAGCGTCAGAATAAGTAAAAGGAACAACACAACTCAACTAACAAAAGCCGTGTATAGTAAAGGGATCCGGAGCATTTTCAAACAAAAGCACACAAGTCGAGAACCCAACTGTCTACATCACGTTATTGTTCATACTTGGTCAATTTTTATTATCTTCTTATTAGCTGCTCATATGATTAGCAGGCCGAATAAGTTCCCATGGTAAATACCTGAAAGGCTTGAGTGCAAGATTTATGCTAAAAGTAAAACAAACTTGTAAACTCAAACAGATGCACATATGATATTTCTTATTTATGCCAAGTGAAGGTTTTGCTTCACCGTCCATAGATACTAGTTCTCTCTGGCTCTGAGAAGAAAAGGTGATGGCATTCGATCAAGCAGGAGTTTCAAGTTGAAAGTGGATAAAATAGCATGAAGAAAAGGAAACTCTCGCTTAAAATCTTCATAGCATAACAGAATAGAATAACAAAAGGGAACAGCAGAACCTAGCAGTCTCTTGTAAAGTTAAGCGTTATTGGGGTCCCCAAATTTTAAGCAAAGATGCATATGACTACCAACCAGCACATCCTATAGATTCCCAAACACACAGAATCGTACCAGAACAACACAAACAAAGAAAAGTAAGAAATGGTAACGATGAATATGAACAAAAGAATGGAACTTGGAAGTTCATAACTAACTTACCTTTCCACGTTTGCAGTGAATCAAAACTGGATGATTCCGCACATCTGCAACAGAGGAATATGTGATTAGATTGATGGTATATCCGGAGAAGGTATTCAATAATCGGGACAAATATGTGGGTACCAATCAAGACTTTGAGAGCCTCCATGATGGTATTCGTAGGAATCGGGACGGACGATTCCTAAATTTATTTTTACTCTAAGATAGTCAGCAAAAGAAAAAAGGGAAATTGCAGTATTTCGTAAACAAAAAACAAAACCCAAGAAAACAATAAATAATTATACCGTCTTGCCTTCAATGCCAAACTGGAATAATTTGATACTGTGACTATCAAGAAACTTCAAGTTCTCTTCCGGATAGGGTTCTGGACACAAGCATCTGCTCCCAATTTCAGAAACTAATTATCATATACATAAATATTAAAAAAAAGCCATTAATTAATTAATTAATTAATTCAGTAACCATGATGATTATTTATGAACAACCACAGATACACGTAGGCTATAAGAGAAGAAACAGAGGAGCTCACATGATTGATCGGAGTTTTAGGGTTTCAAGGAAGGAGAAATTGGAGGGCTGAGGGAAGCCAGATCTGAAAATGCCGTCCTCCACCATCGAGAAGTTGGTCGGTGCCTGGGCAACGCCGGCGCCGTCGAGATTCTCTTGACACATCATACACATTGCTCTCTCGTCTTCTTCTTTGATGGTCGCCAAACAATAATCAAATCGAAAGAAAGAAAGAAAGAAAGAAAGGGAAATCACCAAAAACAGCACTCTGCGTCTGTTTTGTTTTGATTGATATTTATTATTATTATCAAGGAACCCCAAAGTCAGGCAGGCAGGCAGCGAGAAGAAGAAGAAACAGAAGCCGTTAGAGATTGTATGAATCAGAACAAGAATGAGAATGAGATGACGATTTCTCTATAGCTTTATCTCATTCCTCCTCCGATTCAAACTGTCTTTTCAGTTTCAAAGGATTAGGAGTCAAGTTTTCTTTAAGAAGTCTTTGTTCCATTTATAATGTTTGAATTAACTATAAATTTGGGTAATGGACTTTTGAATTTTTCAAAAGTCAGAAAAACAATTGGTTGAATGTTTGTTTTGGAAAAGTCATCCCGAGCTTAAAAGCAAAGTTCGGTCACGGCGTGCTGGTTCTTCCAAAATTAAATAATAAATTTGATTTAATTAATATTAACAATTTTTATTATTTATGATATATTTTAGGAGAGTTTCAATTATAAGAAGATACCTTTAAATCATCCATACTTAGACTAATCTCGTTCAAACCGGATAGGTCCCTTGTAAAAGGTAAAATTCTAACCTCAAATTTTAAACAGCTGCATATATAAAAGATATTCGAACCTGCGATTTAAATGAGAAGAACTCTTTACTAACTCGTCAGATCTCTGGATTATATTAACAAATTTAATATATATCTGATCACAGCCACTGCAACTCGAATCTATGTCCTCGTGAGGTGAGAGACCATTGGGCGGCGCCTCCCCAATCAGTTGGGCAATCCTACGTTTAATTGTACTTCTACCAACTTTGTATATCAAATAATTATTTATAAAAATATATGTATAATTTTAAGTATTTCATATTTCAAGTATCGAGTCTTTTTAATTAAATTACAAATCAATATATTTATTTTTAATTTAGGTTACATTAAATTATTTTTTATTATAATAAAATCTATAATACTTGTAGTTAAAATATTTATTAAACAAATTATTCAGAATTTACAATAATTTGTAAATACATACATCACAGCAATTTTTAAAAACAAAGTTTGATCTTATTAATGTTATTAAACTTAGTGTATGGTCTATTTTTTCAGCTATTTCGTGAGTAAATTGTGATATCATTAACTCGAAACCACAAAGTGAGAGGCACTTAGGTGCCTCCTCCGATCATAATTTTCCTATTTATTACAAGAATCAAATTTGGTACATATATTATTTTATCGTGAAATTACCAATTTTTAAAAATCAAAGTAGATATTAAACTGATAAAATAAGAAGTATAAGATTTAAAATGTTTAACCTTTTGTTAGATTATCATAAAATTAATATATAGTAAAGATTAATCAAAATTAAAGATTTTGAAATATGATTAAAAAAGAAACTATCTTTTTTTTGAAGAAATTGAAAAAAATTATATTTATTCATAGAAGAAATTGAAATTTAATTTAAAAAGTAGACTATTAAATAAAAATTAACTACTTTATTCTATTTTATAAAAATTGGTTAGTTTATGAAAATTAGTCAATTCATTAATAGACTGATTGATTTTTTATAACAAAGGTTATTCAAGTTAATCAAACTAAAAAGTTGATTGATTCAAGATTTTTATGATTGATTGGTTCAATTTTTAATCATTATAAATTACTATTAAATTTTTATTTTAGCAAGTTAGAGAATTGAATTAAAGAAAACAAAGGAGTGCATCACAAAAATGTCCAGCATGTTCTTTAGTAACTACTAACAGGATAGGACAATTGTTTAATGATAGTTATAAGTTAATGAACATTTATAGCAGAAAACTATAGGACCTCAATTAATTGAAAGGTTACAACCCATATTTTATGAAAACTCCAAGCATCCTTTTTTCATCATAGCATAAAGTCTTCTCTTTTTGGAGAATTTTGGTTGTGGTTTCCTCGACTGTGCAAATTTGGCCCCTAAATAATCTTATGCTCCTATCCTTTTATATGAAATAAACTAGACACCCAAAAGCCATTCTGAATAGTTTCAAGTCTCCTTTGTGTCTCATCTTCATATATGTTGCCCATTATAGCACGTTCATGGCAGGTTGAATATATTAAGCGTGGTATTCCATATTCTTATGGAATAATTATACTCAAAGAAGGTGTGATTTAATGATTCGTAAGATCTTTGACATAAGATGTAGGTCATTAACATGGAATTTCATTTTGTCCTTTGTTTTTAGTTTACCCTATAAATGAATGTAAAGAGGTTATATTAAAGTCCCATACTAGTATAAACCAAAGGAATGAAGTTAGAACTCTTCAAATATCACATTACATAAAGTTGGTGTGAATTCTTTGCACTTATAAGCATAAGCATTCCATATTTATATAATCATTAGTGGATTGGTTAGAGAGATAGTTAGGTCAGTTGTTGTTGATAGAGTTACATCCCCTAATTAAGTATGTCCAAGACCACATGTTATTTTGTATGAGACTCATCACTTTAGCACTAGTATAGATTATTGATTTGAGAAGTGGAACATTAGCTCTGTGTAAAGGTCTCAAAGGATGTCAGTTGTCATATTATAGGTCAATAACTTTACCATTTCCCATTTTGTGGAAAATGTAAGGCTATATTGTTTCCCTTTGTTGAAGTATCTATTAGAAATTCCAAGAGTGCACTCCTTTAGGCAAAACTGCCCAAATGCTTTTGCCTTTTAGGTAGTAATTATGAATCCATTGTACCCTCATATTTTCCTTGTATACATATAGCTTCCATAACTTCTTAACTAGTAAGACTTTGCCCATTAATCTAATTGGAGTTATGTCAATTCCTCCCAATTTCTTAGGTTGGCCAAAAAAAAAAGAAGAAACCATCTAATGCAAGGAATTCTACTTCTAGTGTTAGCTTCATCCTATATGAATTCTCTACTAAGCTTGTCAATTTCTTTCATGACTCCTTTAGGGATGGTAAGGTGAGAAATTCAATAAGTATGGGAGCTAAAAAACACAAAACTTGCCAATTGAAGCCTGCCTCCATATGGAAGTGTTTTGTTGTACTAAGCATAGAACCTGATTCTAATTATATTAAGGAGGAAGTTACAATCACATGAGCTAAGTTTTCTAATTGAGATAAAAACTCTCAAGAATGTAAAAGGGGGTTTGTGATCCCTAGTCCTATAGCTAGGCTAGATCACTGATACTTGAGAAGTTACTAGTAGATATAAAACCAAAGCTTTTCCTAGCATTAAAAAAAGGTCCTAAGGCCTTTTTGAAAAATTTTAAAGAGTTCATTAAGGTTACAATGGAAAAATGGTCAACATCATAAAGTATGAGAAGATAATCTGCAAACATTAGCTATGATATATTGAGTTTTTTTAACTTATAGGAATTTGAATCCATGATTCTTTTTTATTTAAAGAGAATTTATTCTTACAAGCACTTTCATGGAAGTTGAAAATAGGTAGGGTGATAAGGGGTCACCCTGCTAAAGTCTTTATGTAGCTTCAGAAATGTTTATTAGTTCCTCATTCACAATCATATCAAAGGAAATAGTTGTTACACAAGTCATTATCTAGTTAGCAAACTTGCTAAGAAAGCTAAGAGTAATTAAAGAGGACTTGATAATATCTCAGCTTACAAAATCAGAGGCCTTAAAGAGGTTAATTTGCAAGGCACAACTTTTAATTTGTATCCCTTAAACAACTCCTGAATAATAAAGATGTTATCACCGATGGATCTATATTTTATAGAAGCTCCCTATCTACGATTTCTCTATTGGCTAATATCTTGGAGATCAACTTGTATATTACATTGCAGTAAGCAATGAGCCTATAGTCACTTGAAGATGAAGGATGGAAAGTTTTTGAATAAGGCAAAGGTAGGTGTTGTTTAGCTCAGTGAGAATTTTGCCTAAGGAAAAGAATTATAAGATCATTTTTATAATGACTGGTCCAAATTTCCATGTGGCCTCAAAAAATATAGTAGTAAAGTCATTAATTTTAGAATAGTGCCATAAAGGCAATCACCTTTAGCACGTTTTGTATAAAGTTGTATATAGACTTTATTTTCAATAATAAAGAAAGGCATATTTCAAAGGCATATTTCATCAATTTAGTGTTCAATGTTCTCAAAATATTTGGAAATCTAAGAGATTAATATTGTATTAATCTATTTCGAGCATTTCATTTCTAGCATGACTAGATATGGCAAGCATGATACAAATAAAGTGTTTAATTTGTACATCAAAGTAGAGGGTATTACATTTATTATATTGGTATTTTGAATTGAAATTGAAAGCATACGAATTGAGAAATTAGCCAATGCCAAAATTAGAAAGCAATTCGGTTCAAGAGTTGAATCGAACATCAAATCTTTAGATGCATAACACGTCATAACCTATAAAAGAAAACCTTACAAGATGGTTGCATTAAAGAATGCATGCTTGGTTTGGTTACATGGGATGATGGATGGCTATGGATATAGATTCAATATGATTGATGAAACGTCCTAAATCATGCTATATAGTCATTGTGACTATAATTCTACAACTTAGATGAGACCAAAGTATGAAATCTCTCACACATAATATGAAAACTAATGCCTTCCATTAATATAAGGAGAACCATAATTCTTTTAGAGTTAGGGTTGTTAGGTAAACCCAAGCTCGCTCTATACAGATATGTTCGAACCATGGAAATTAGATTTTCGAATTAATGGGTTGGTTTTCAATAGAAGCATTAATTTGTTGAGTAAACTCAAGGTCAATGTAGACAGAAGTGCAACTGGGTAGATTGATAACCCAAAGTGTGTGCATACATCATAAGTTGATAACACTAAACAATAGTTGCAGTTATGATGCAATTGATATGACAGCTTCTTACTGATTGACCTAAGGTGGCTTGTTTGGTAAACCCAAGGTCATTCTTAGTAATGTTAGATATTGACCTACTAGGACACTTTGTCATAATATTTCATGGATTTGTAGTAAGGGCCATGGATTCTTTAAAACTAGTGGGAGTTATATACATGTCATGCAAGTCTGTATGATCATGCATGTATTTATATTCTAACATTCTTTCTCTCTTCACATTTAGGTTGATTGAAAATGTCTTCCAGTGTGAATTTATGCTCACTTATGGATTCTAATAAATTGATTGGACCCAAATTTCTTGATTGGCTAAGCAATATGAGAATTGTTCTCAGTTTTGAGGAGCTAGGCTATGTCCTCGACGTTCCACTTCCTGATCCCTCTATTGTTGATGCTTCTGATGAGGATCAGAGAGCATATCGTAAGCATCTCAAAGATAGTGACATGGCTACTTGCATTATGCTAGCCTCTATGCTACCAAAGCTACAGAAGCAGCATAAGTCTATGGATGATAATATCGTAGTGTTTCATCTTAGAGAGATTTTTTATGAGCAAGCTCGATCTGAAAGGTTCGAGATCTCGAGGCTACTCTTCACGACTAAGATGACTCCGAGGACATCTGCAGTGCAGTATGCACTGAAGATGAATGGTTATATTGAGAGGTTGTCCACCTTGGGTTTTGTTATGGACTATGAATTAAGTGTTGACTTAATTCTAGTTGGATTGTCTGATAGTTATTCATTGTTTATGTTGAACTATGGAATTGACCAAATCTCTACGACAATCCCTGAGTTGATCAATCTGCTCAAGATAGTAAAGCAAGCTCTCAAAAAGGATAACAAGCCAATGCTAGTGGTGGACTCTTCTTCTTCTGGTTCAAGAAAAAAAACTAAAGAAGAAAAGGTCCAAGAAACCAAAAGGAAACGCAGCCAAAATGAAACTCAAAGAGACTGCTCCAAAAGGAACTTGCTTCCATTATGGCAAGACTAGCTGTTGAAAGCAAAACTATAAATTCTATCTAGAGTCCTTGAAGAAGAAGCAGGAATCAGATGCTCTGGCTCCTTCAAGTATGTTTGTCATTGAGGTTAATACTATTTCTGATCATAACATATGGGTATTAGATACTGGTTGTGACTCTCACATATGTAATATATATAGGGCCTTAGGGATAGTAGACAACTTATGAAGGGAGAACTGGACCTTTGTGTGGGCAATAGAGTAAGGGCTGTTGCATTAGCCGTAGGTACTTATTTTTTGTCACTTCCCAGTAGGCTTGTAATTAAACTTGATAATTTTGTACCTATTTTAACAATGAACATATTACCTATTTCTCGTTTAAATAAAGTTGGTTTCCATTTGAATTTCAATAGCAATGGTTGTTCTATTAGTTTGAATAGAATGTTTTATAGTATTGGGACATTATGCAATGGAATTTACATATTAGATATGTCAGATCCATTTACGAATGTCAATGACATGAAAAGACAAAAACAAGATATTTAAAATAAACTTACTTATAGCATTGTTGCCTTAGTTATATCAATGAGAGATACATAGCTAAGCCCCACAAGAGTGGTAGTTTAGGGTCATTTGATTATGAATCGTATGACATGTGTGAATCTTGTTTATTAGGCAAGATGAATAAGTTACCTTTTAAGGGAAAAGGTGAATGAAATTGGAGTATTAGACCAAATACATTCAGATGTATGTGGTCCGATTTCCATCTATGCCAGAAGTGGTTTTCTTTACTTCATTACCTTTATTGATGACTATTCTCAATATGGGTATTTGTATCTAATGAGATACAAATCTGATGTATTTGAAAAGTTCAAACAATTTGAAATGAAGTAGAAAACCAACTTGGGAAAGGTATCAAGATACTACAATCCGGTCAAGGTAGGGAATACTTAGACCAAGAATTTTTAGATTATCTCAAAGATAATGAGATTTTATCTCAATGGACTCCACCTTACACATCACAACACAATGGTGTGGCCAAAAAGAGAAACCGAATCTTATTGGACATGGTACGATCAATGATGGGCTTTGCAAATTTACTAAAATCCTTTTGGGGGGGGTATGTACATGAGAAAACTATTTATTTGCTAAATAGATTTCCATCAAAGGCAGTTGATGTTCCTCCATATGAGATGTGGACTAATAAAAAACCTTATCTTTCTCATTTAAAAGTTTGGGGCTGTCCAACTTATGGGAAACGAATACAATCAAATAATTTGATGCGAAGTTTGACAAGTGTTTATTCATAGGATATCCTAAAGAAACAATGGGATATCAATTTTACCTTGCTGAGGAGCAAAAAGTGTTTGTTTCAAAGCATGTTGTATTTTTAGAGAAAGAGTTTTTTTTAAAGGAAGACAGTGGGAGCAAAATTGAACTTGAATAAGTTCAAGATACTCTAACAGATGTGGATCAACTGCCTAAAGTTGAGACTGTGACTCATACAGATGAAGTAACAATTCAACCTTCTTCAACATAAGAAGTTCATAGGTCACGTAGGATATGCTCTGCTCCTAAGAGATGTAGATTTCTAGTGATTGAATAAAATGACGTATTGCTTATAAAAGATAATAAGCCTACTATCTATGAATAAGTTCTGAAGAGTTCAGAGTTTGAGAAATGGCTTAACGCCATGAAATCAGAAATGGATTCCATGTATGAAAACTAAGTATGGACTTTGGTTGAGACACCTGAAGGAATAAAACCCATAGGGTATAAATGGGTTTTCAAAAAGAAAATCAACATGGATGGTAATGTGATTACTTATAAAGCAAGGCTTGTGGACAAAGGTTTCCATCAAAGACAAAGAATAGACTATGACGAGAACTTTAGCCTAGTAGTAATGCTTAAATCCATTAGGACACTCCTGGCCATTACTGCTCATTATGATTATGAGATATGACAAATAGATATGAAGACAACTTTCCTAAATGGAACTCTAGTCGAGGATATGTATGTGATACAACTAGAGGACTTCATCTCTTATGATGGCGGAAAGGTATGCAATCTTCAGAAATCCATCTGTGGATTGAAATAAGCATCTATGAGTTGGAATATCTACTTTGATGAGATAATTAAAGAGTTTGGTTTCTCACAAAATCCTGATAAACCCTGTGTGTGTGTATAAGAAGGTTAGTAGGAGTGCAATCATATTCTTTTTGCTATATGTAAATGACATATTATTACTAGGAAACAATGTCATTATGTTACAATCCTGTGAAGATTTGGTTGTCCAAAAATTTTTTCATGAAAGATCTCGGTGAAGCAACTTATATCCTCGGGATAAAGATCTATAGAGATAGATCGAAAAGGTTGCTTGGTCTTTCACAATCAACGTACATAGATAAGATGCTAAAGAGGTTTAGCATAGAGCAATCCAAGAGAGGGTATCTTTCTATGACTCATGAGATAACACTCTCAAAATCTATGTGTCCTACGACACAAGATGAGAGGACACGCATAAATATGATTATGTATGCATCTGCAGTAGGATCTATCATGTACGTTATATCATGTACGAGACCTGATATATCATATGCTCTAAGTGTTATGAGTAGATACCAATCAGATCTTGGTGAGGGTCACTGGGTAGCTATCAAGAACATCCTCAAGCACTTATGAAAGACTAAGGATGTTTTCTTGATATATAGGGATGGAAATCTAAAAGTGAGCAGGCATACAAATGCCAGTTTTCAATCTGATAAGGATAATTCTAAATCTCAATTAGGTTACATATTCATACTGAACGACGAGGTGGTCAGTTGGAAAAGTTTCAAACAAGAGACGACTGTCGATTCAATAACTGAGTCAAAATACCTTGCAACTTCAAATGCAGCAAAGGAAGCTGCTTGGATCAAGAAGTTCATTACTGAACTTGGTGTGGTTTCTAGTAGCGATGGGTCTATACAGTTGTATTGTGACAACAATAGGGTTATTGTGAAGGAAAAGGAACCAAGGTCTCATTAACGATCTAAACATGTACTCCGCATACATCATCTGATCAGGGAGATCATTGGCTGAGGTGATGTACAGATAGAGAGAATTCTCATCGAGCAAAATATTGATGATTTGTTGATAAAGCCATTGTCACAAAATAACTTTTATTATCATGTGCTCGCCTATGGTATTAGATTCCAAGGTGGTTGACTTTAGGTCAAGTGGGAGATTTGTTAGAGTAGTGTCCTAAAGACAATCACCTTTAGCGCATTTTGTATAAAGTAATATACAGACTTTATTTTCAATAATAAAGAAATTCATATTTCATTAATTTAGTGTTCATTATTTATGAATTGATGTTGATCTATAAGCAAATTAATGAAGTTCATGATATATGAAATAAAATAAAGGAAATCATGATGTGATCATACTACTGAGATTCCTATAATGTGTAATTATGTCAGTATCTAAATTATCCCTAGTTATAGGATTAATGAGATTGGACATCGTTAATCTGGATAAACTAACACATGTCAAACTCCTTGATTTGATCAAGCAGTGGATCTTAGAAACTTTAAACATGAGATGTTTAGAGTTGAAATGTGGATGCTTACTAGAGGTAGTAAGTATATTGGATGACCTACCATGAGATCATCACATGGATGTGCCTATTCTAATGTCAGTGATAATCTCATCATAGTAATAATGTAAGTATCCTTAAACTTGAGGTACTTACGAATTTCTTGGATACTAATTCTGTGCTTTGGCTCTATTCATTGTTGTCTTATAGAGGTCACTCATAGGGTGGTGATTGGTTATAACTTGAGGTATTCAAACGTAAATGAGTAGTCAATAGAGGATTTACCACTTCTGTGATAGTAGAAGATGATACCTACAGCATCTTGTCGGAGTCATTATTTAGAAATCTGTGGCCGGAGTACATATATCATGAAGAATGTCTTCATTGACATATAGGGTAATGAATCCTAGGATGAGAACTGATATCACTTGGGCTAGATTTGACATAGTTAGTTTAGTAAGAGTTGACACTTTACTCATACTCATAAATAAGTGGGATATAGCATAGTGAAAGGATAAATTGCATAGCAATTGTCTATGGGAGGGTTCGCGAGATGATTTATGATGAGCCAGGTTCGTTAGTTAAACCACTTACTTTTCTGTCAATCGGGGGTCATAATATATTGCTAGACGCCTCTAATGACTTACTTGGATTAATTGTTAATCCAAGTGGCCAACATAACCTGGAACCTAATGGGTCGCATGCTTAGGAGTGACTCGAAGGATTCGTAAAATAGTTTTGGATAAAGATCTATTACATGAAAAGCAATAGAACCAAATAGATCTCGATGAGATTGAGATATGTCCCAATGAGATTGCGACATCGATATTACTGAAATAGGTTTCCGATGTTTTTTTCACACCTAAGACCTAGCGACCCCAGTGTGATTGAACCACCTTAGCATTATATTTATGTTTATATATATATATATATATATATATATATATATATATAACGTGGAAGATGAGAGAGGCTTTTTTAAAGTTATGCATTTATTATCTTTAAATGATAAAAGACAAAAATAATAAAAGACAAAAACAAAAAGCAAGTAAGATGATGATAATCGTGAAAACGATTAAGTAAGCAATCTTCACGATACTTACCTCATTCTCCTCATCTTCTCATCTTCTTCCTCTTCATTCTCTTTCACAATTTTGCTCTCGATAGATCAAAGAAGATAGCTAGTACTTTTGTCTTTGTTCTTTCTCTTCTTTGTTCTAGCCATTTCAGAATCAAAGAGTTTGATTCCGTTAGTTTCTCCAATCTTTGCGTGGATATTGTTAGAGACGGTTTGTTTTGGTCATTATAGTTTGCGACAATCCACAGAGTAGAAGGTCGAAGAATGAAAGAGACTATACACAAGGTACATGGTTATTATATGAATGATTGATTTGTGTAAAAGCATATATATATATTGGGAATTTTCAGCTAAGTTTAATGATATTTTCTTATATAGGCACATACATCTTAGACTTCGGGAAAGTCTCGGAACAAATATTTTTAATTTTTCGCACCCCATATATATGATGCACACATTGGGATTTTCCTACAATCAGGACCAAAATCTTGTTTAAATAAAAGGAGAATAAAGTAGTTTGATTTACTTTAAAGTTACTTCTCTGGTTAGTTCATTATGGTATTAAGGAGGGACTGAGTCTTTAATGGTATTTAGAATCTCCTTTGAAAACGTTAGGAATGTTTTGTGAATCGAGATGTTGCAATTCTAAAATTTTCATATTCAATTAAGGTTAATTGATTAGGTCTTAAGAGAGAGTAAGCAATACCTTAGGAAATCTAATATCTATAAATAATTGGATCAATAATAGTTAAGGAAACAAAATAAAGAAAGAATAAGTCCTAAGAAATCATCTTTGATAAAATCCTAAATTAATTGGCAATTCACTTGTTAGTTGCATATTTGCTTTGATTTATTATTTGTTTCAATTTATGTTGCTTACTTTCATTAAAAAATCAATATCTTGTTATCTTAGACAAATTTAGTTTCAAATTGGTTCTTGCATAATCCTCATAGGAAAGATACCTTTCAATACTACAATATACAATCTATATAATTGCAGGTATTGAGAATTTTAATATATATAAAACTTGCTCAACAATATTATAATAAAAAATGAAAGTTGGAAATGAACTAAAAAAGGATCAAATATAGAAATGTGCTAAATTTTTTTGGATTACCATATCAATGGAAAGGATTAAGGCACTAGGGGCTTTTTAGTTTTTCCCTCATCTTTTGATCGCCCTAATATAGATGTTTGGATGGAGAGGGAAACCTCCAAAATTGAGAACTTAGAAACAACTGATTGCTTTCTTTCATAATTTCCTAGATTGAAGAAAAACTAACAATCTTTACTCTGTAGCCACCATTATGATCCATCCTTATATCCCATCCATCTTTCCTCTCTTTCTTTATATCCTCCATGGAAAACCATAATTTTTCTCATCTTTTCCATTGTAATGATACCCGTTGAATCCCTTTAGTCCTTAGAATTTCTCATCATCTTCTAATAGTTGTCATTCTATCTCCTTATTGATAATAACCAAGTAAATAAATAGAAGGATAATGTAATTAAATAGCCATATCTAGATGAGTACTCCTTCTAGTAACACTTTTAACTTTATGATTTAATTAATTTACATTAGCTATATTCTCTAGAATAATAGGAATTCCTAGACACTGAAACTACACTCCCCCAAGTTGTAATTATCTACTCCTTTAATTGGTTAGCTCATATCTTTATTATTGCTAACATTTGTTTGAATGTATTATGTTGTATAAAATCCTATGAAAGGTTTCACCTAATATGAGGAAGTTCATTTAACTTTCCCTCAAGCAACCCATTTATCCTAATTATCTAATCCATAATCCACTTATAACTGAGCTCTCTTGAGTTGTTCACAGGTGAATTACAATTTAGATATTGATATGAATAAATCAACATTGTAAGTAATAGAGATAGCTATAAAAAAAATGATACATGAAATTAAATCAATCCATAAAATAACTGCTAGGGTTTTCTTACCTATAACTGGGAAAGTATTGATCCACAAAACATATTCAAAATAATTAAATTAAATGATAAAATATATAAATCATGGTAAAAGTAAAATCTAGATGAACTCCCTAATTTTCCCAATAATTTGATCCATTAAGATGATGTTTGGTTCTTGAATCTCTAATGAATAATAGCTTAAAATTGAGCCCAAGAAGTAAAGAAACCTCTCAATAATTAACCTTGGCTTTTAGAGAGAAAAAGATATTTCTTAAATGTGTTTTCTCTAAAAAGATTGTTAAAGTCCTATAAAAACTAAGTTATCAATCCTTAAATACATTTTAATTTATTTAGGACATGATTTGCCTATAGTTGAGGGCTAGACTATGGGCCTTAATGATTTCTTTAAGAGATAGACATAACCTCTTCCACATCTTTGTCTCTATATTCTAAATCTTAATTTCTTCTTGAGGATGAATACATTACATCTCCTAACATGAATTGCACTGTTTGTTATCTATCTTACACAGAGTCTCCTACACGAATGTGGCTCATGCTATGTCACTTTCTACACTTGATCCTTCTAAGGCATGAGTTGATAAACAAGTATAGGCTAGATTGTTTTTCCTCTAACATTGCAAATTTCCTGATATTTTAACTTGGAATTGTCTTCTTAAATAATACTATCCTGAGGTCTAACATGCATAATTACTTGAAAATATATAAAACTAAGAATTTCATGTAATTTACTATTAAAATCAAGAAAAAATAATTAAGAAAATATTTACAAATTTCATGCACATAAAGTGCCCAAGTTAAGGAGGAATTATAATAGGTCAACCCTGGTTTTAGTGTTAATTATAAGAGGACTACACAAAATTCATACACATATATACTTGATTTCTAAAATTTAGATAAGCTTCTAAAACCTATTACTAGTTTTATATATTTATATAAATAGTTGCATGTTTGTATATACTGAGTCAAGTTTGCATTGTCCCATTTATGTTATCTCTCTTTGATTCCTTCCCTTTCCCTTATTATTTGATTTATTTTCCCTTTTTTGATTTTAAATCTGTCACTTTTCCTATGGTAAAGTTAAAACACACTTATAAGTGTAAGTTTTTCTTTTAGCGCACTTTTGTTGATGTCACTTTGCTAAAGAAAGAGAAGGGTCATGGATCATGTTTTCCTCATTTATAGCTTGGGTAAGTGCTTTGAATCTCTTATTTGTCCAGAAGTTTTACTATATTTGTGTATTTTCCAAAGTAGAATGGTGAGTTTTGGGTCTATTATTTTATATTGTCATATAAACTTATGGAATCAATCTTGCGTTTTGTTTAGGGAATCCTTTCATTTGCTTTGGATCTTTATGGCTTTTCTTAAGGTTTTTCAGCTCTCTGTTGTTGATACATGAAGCCCAGTGGTGCATTGGGCCTCTCAAAATTTTAAAAAATTAAATATTTTTTATTATATATATACAAGAACGAAGTTATTTAGGGGTCAATGGTGCATTGGGCCCCTAAAATTTAAAAAAATTAAATATTTGGACCCTCTTATCTTAAATTTCTGACTCCGTCACTGGTTGTTCTTATTTGTTAACGTGCTCAACAGAGTATACTAACCCTTCTTTAATGTTTGTTTCTTCACAATGTTAAATAGTTTTGAACATCATAGAAGATTTTATGTTTGATCTTGATCCTATTTTGTTTGTATATTGTAAATGACACATTAATACTACTGAGAGTGTCATTATGAGTTCATGAACAACGTATTACTTATTTAAAATAATTAACTATGCCTGCTATTTTGAGAATACCCACTTTTTTCATTCAATTTTAAAGTTTGACGTTCTTATATTGGTTGGGCTGTTTTGATATTTCCCTATATATTATTTTGTTCTAGACTTGCTTACTATATTATGTCGTTCATTAATTTCCTTTTATCATATTGATTATAACATATATTTTTTATTAGCATAATCTTTTGGAGGTTATGAATTCCTATGTTCTTGTCATTTATGTTTCCTTTTATTTTTTGATTTACTTGCTCCTATGATTTAAGTTATAAATTTCCTAACCTTTTACTTGTTTACAAAGTCATTGCATTGTATTGAGGCGTCAAGACAAAATATCATAGTTGTTTGTAATTATATGTTTTGTCTTAAGAATTTTTAGTTTAGTTATTAAGCATATATTTAAATTTCACCATAAATATTTACTCCCGCCTATTCAAAATGACGTAGCGTTTGGATAGTGTCCTCGTCTCCGGGGACAGTGGATAAGATAGAAAAATCCTATCTCTGTGAGTGTTTGCTTCTTGTCTCCGCATTCTCGTCCCCTGTCTCCGGGGGACAGGGACACACATTTCTGTCCTCCCCAAAAAGGGAGGACAGGGGACAAGTCATCCCTGTCTCCAGCTACTATTTTTACTATTATGTTTATTATTATTATTATTATTATTATTATTATTATTATATAATTTTTATTTATTATTATTCAAATTTATTATTATTATTATTATTATTAT
>JANVCQ010000007.1:10763841-10778017 GCA_025531925.1 Erythroxylum plowmanianum
TTTCTACAAACCCTAAGCCCTATTTTCAAGTTCCAGCTACAATCTACATCAATTATAGCCTATTCTATTCTACTTATTTTTGTTTTTCCTTCCCACACTACGTCAGCGTGCAAAAACTAAAAGAATTATTGTTCAGTGATCACAAAGGAAGGTTGAGTTAGGATTTGACGAACTTAAACTCGACTTCCAAGGACTCTGTCTTTTGTTCTATTTTGTTGTGCCTTAAAAAAGTTCCTGTGACACCTACCAAGTTCTCATTCTAGTGACTAACTCTAGCTTAAACTTCCCATTAAACTAGTTGTGAAGGTAGACAACAAAAATACTTAATTCCAACTCAAACTTAAGATAAACCATGACCAAATATCCCAAGGTCACTTATTTACAAAAACCATTTTATCATGAAACAAGTTAGTCATAGCTAGATTAAACTGGTAAAAATGAATTAAAACCAATAGTTGATCATCATTTATAGTCAATTGAAATTCATAGAATCCACCTCTAGTCATTATCCTGTAACTTTACGATCAAGTCCAGAATAACTCCTTTGAACCAAATCAGAACAAGACTTAGCATGGACTGTGGATTTGGAGGTTGGAAAGAGGAAAGTAATAATTGGGTCCCATCCTATGCATAGGCTTTCCATAGGTTCCTACAAAGAAATTATCCCTATATAGATCTTCTTGGTTTATGTACCAAAATTATGGTCTCGAAGTAATGGGACCAGAAGGAAGGACAAATATGGAAAAAATAAAGAAAGGATTGTCTGGTAAAAAATAAACTGGAGGGAGAAAGAAAACAATTGTGAGAATAGTATACAGAGAAAATGTAAGAGTTGGTCAAAGCGAGTAAAAGGGATTAGTAGGAAGAAGGTGAGGAAGGAGGAGACAAGAGGAGAGATTAGAGAGAGAAGGGAGGTGCGAATATGGAAAGTGAGAAAAAATAAAGACAATGGGGGGCAAGATGAAATTTGGACAAGAAAGAGAGGAACTTGAAAAAGCATGTGCAAACATGCTTCTTTTGTACAAAAAATGAACAAATGTAGCTTTCTTTATTTACAAAAGTCCCAAAACCTTTCTACTCACAAAATACCTCATAGCGGATATCTTTGGGTGTTAACATAGTCATAAGCCAAGCAACATTATGCGGTATATTCCAAAAAAGAGTATGGGGTTTATAGTCACCATAGCAACATGACCACAAAAACAATATGATTGAGAATCAGGTTAGATTAATAGGAATTGAAGATAATTCAATAAAAAACAGCGTAAAAACACTTTAACAGCCAATAAATAATATGTAACAATGTTATATCGGTTACAAGTTGCCTACCTGTGGCCGCACTATTTGTATGTTTTCTTGATATCAAATTTGGCACAATCCTACCTAGTCCAGTAGAAAGTACCTAATTGAGACATGTGATAGCACTATGCTTCAAACCCTTGAGAAGAAGCAAATTGCAAAGGGCCGCAGTGGAATATCAATGAATCTTAAAGCAAAAGAGAAGGAATTAAAAAATATACCGTCATGACAATCAAAGCAGCAAGTGCACCAGATAACACTATTGACTTAGGATGGCGCATTGCCATTAGAGCAGCTATTATGAATGTCTCATCTCCAATCTAGCAATCAAATAACAGAACTCATGTCTGCACTCAAAAGTAAAAGGCAGGAAATGAAACTTCTTTATCTAACTAAACCCAAAAGTATTAACTCACCAAATTTATAAATGGTTATTAGAGCTAGTTAAAAACACACGATTTGTGTTGAATGAAGTATGTGAACTCAATGAATGGAAGGAACAGGAAAATGTAGTTTTTCTTTGTCCAACAATTATATGTGGAAAGATGAAAATGGTGGAAACAAACTTTAACCTGATTTTCAGTTGACTTTAGAAAAAAAAGATGAAATAAAAGAGCACAGTAAAGCATAAAAGCTTAGTTCACAAACCTCACTGACAATGATCATTGACAAGCTTGCAAATAAGGCATCAAAAATTCCAAGACCAGAGTCTAAATTAAGACCGATACCAACCGAATTGATGTCTAGGTCATTGGTAGTAATCTGTATAAAACACCAGATATCATTACAAGCATGCATCGCAGATATCCTTATAGGTCTAAAAACTGCAAAAAGACAAATCTAAGTTCAAACTAAAAATGCTAGAAAAAGAATAAAATGCAAAAGTACAATACATATCCAAAACGAAAGAGAATGCTCACCATCCCACGACGGCCGAGGACCGTAGCCCCTGCATTAGATTCTTTGTTCTCATTTTCCAACAGAGATTCCTAATAACACCAGAATATGCAATAATGAAAACACAGCACATACGAAAAATTGTTAAAGTGGATCGATAAACACAGAAACACGTTCATGCAGATAATTTTAAAAATGAAGAATCATGAGGAAAAGAGAGACCTGTGCAGAGACGTGTGAAAGAATAAAAAACAATGAGGCAACAGCGAAGAGAGCCCTATGGTTTGAGCCAAACCCCATGGCACCAACCGATTCTCTCTCAAATTATCTCCCTTTGGTTTGAGAAGAAGTCGATGAAAACAAATAAATAGAGTTGATTTCCCGGTAAAATTAAGAAACAAATTGATAAAGCGGTGATCTGATCTCTGCTTCACTGGAACTATACGTTGCAGCTGTGTAATAAGTCAAAGATCTAAACTAAGGAAGCCAAAAATTGAGAGAAAATAACAATAGAGATCTGCGTAAATGCCTAGATCCCTAGAAACGAAAGATGCTAAATTTATTTATCACATTTTTGCATCATATATGTGTATGTTAGTTTATTTTATTCTGAGTTGACTTTTACCCAAATGTTTTAGGTAAATAAAACGCGGTGTTCATTCCGTTCCAATTGTTCCGTTTAATTTTTATAGATCTCACTTATTAGCTGAATAGATTTTTTTTATTAAAAGGAAGAAAAGTTAATACAATTACATGATTTGTTTAGGAAAATAGACCCTGATATATTCTCTAAGAGAATAGAATGGCACCAAAAGGGTGTAGTATCAAATACAATGATTTCGAAGTCGAAATGTTATGCAAAATTCGCGAGCCAGTCTATACATCTATTGTTCTCTCGATAAATATGTCAATGTACAATAGTCCAGTTCTGAGTAAACAGTTTATTGATGGTCATGATTAGAGGATTGAGAGCCCTTGATCAAGTAGCCGAGGAAGACAGGAGATTCAGCACTGCTATGGAGCCCACTTTTAGTTCGATCCGGCGATAACCCATATTTCAGGTGAGTGTGGGCCTAGAGCATACGCCCTAGAGTTCCGCAAATACAAAGGAGCACCAACCCAAATTCTAGCTGAAGCCTCCAAGACAAGCTCCGGTACTATCACGTATGAGGCCCTCTGTTGTGGCTGAGTACGAGGAACGCTTACATGCTCCATCCATATTTAATCTAATCCACTCAGAAGGAAGTTTGTGCCATTCGATTAGATGTTCTTGTCGAGGCTGACGACCAATTTCTGTTTTACTGTGCCATACGGACGACTCGTAGATCTGGTGGGTATAGTTCAAATATTGTAAACCAGTGAGGATGGCCAGTCGAACTAGTCATCAAAAAGGGTCATATTTTACCACGTCCTAAGGAACCAATAAGTAGTACCAAAAAGAATCGACCAATCGTATCCTTGCACTAGTTGGTGTTGAAGATTTCTAATGAGCTACTCTTGAGTCGGTATAGTGAGAAAGTCAGCTGAAACTATTTGTGAAGGGAAGTTGCCCCACATGTTTCGGGCTTTGACGCAGTCGCGCACAACGTGTAATAAAGATTCTTCGAGATGAAAGTGATAGCAAGCTCCGTTCGTACTGAGTTTTCTACAGACTTGTTGTTGGTTCGAGAGAAGTCGATCGTGTATGAGGAGCCAAAGGAAGGAGCGAATGCATTGTGGACCCTTCCATTGCCAAAGTGTCTTCCAGATTTCATTAATCGACTCATCGTCATGCTCCATAAGCCTAGAATACGTAGATGCAATAGTGAAATGTCCAGTGTTTGAAAATCCCCAAGTCAACTTATCCTGTCCTAGGTAGGGTTGAAGGGGAAACGTCCCCGTTATAGCCCTACAAATTGAATCCGGGAGTAAAATTGAAATGCTTCCCAATGCCAATTAGCGTTAGTGTTCATAAAGTGTTGAACTTGGAGATTGATAGAGGCTTGGGTAATTGGGTTTGTTACATGAGTTATAAGGGGTCCCACGCCCTCCACCCAATGGTAGAGCCAGAATCGAGTCCTAGCACCATCACAGTTCATCCATTTCATGCCCTGTAGGACAATGTGCCACGTAGCCTTAATACTTCACCAAATCATTGATCCATCGGTTACTTCAAAAGAGGAGGGTAGATTGTTGACATCAAAATTATACTTCGCTGAGAGAAATTTTACCCATAGTGCATTCGACTTGGAGATTAGTGACCATCCTAACTTCAATAAGAAAACATCATTGGTTTCTCGAATATCAAGGCCCCCCATCTCTTTTGGTTTACAAACATTTTCCCAGTTCACTAGGTGAATCCTCTTTTGTCTATTAGACGAGCCCCATAGGAACAGTCACATTAACTTCTCCAATTTATCCCAAAGTTTCTGGGGCAAACGAACTGTCTATATTGTGTAACTGGGGAGGGCCGCTATAACTGATTGAGTCAGGGTGATTCATCTTGCAAAAGATAACAGATTTGCTAACCATCTGGATAGACATTGTTGAACCTTATCAAGAATGTGTTGATAGGTTCGTCTATTGACTCTTTCGTGCAAAAGCAACACTCCAAGATATCGTTCAAGATCAGTCGTCTGTTTAAATCCCAATTCGCTGCTTAATAGGTGTGACACCGAAGAAGGGATGTTCTTTGAGAAAAAGCAACGAGATTTCTCTTGACTGACGCATTGTCCAGAAGCCGCACAAAAAATATTAAGCGTTTCTCAAATAACTTATACTTGAGCTACTAAGGCTTCTGAGAAAAGAATGAGATCATCAACAAAAAATATGTGAGAAATAGGAGGTCCATGCTTGCTTAATTAAATAGGTTTCCAACGTCCTTGTGTCACTGAGTGGGCAATTGAGTGTGCTAGACGTTCCATACACAGGATAAAGAGGTAAAGCGAGATGGGGTCTCCCTGTTAGGTACCTCTTGCGGGATTGAATTCATCACTTAGTTTGCCATTCTAGTTCACTTGGATAGGGACCGAAGAAATGCACTTTAGAATAAGGTTGTTTAGAGAGTCAGGTATCCCAATGTCGGTAAAGGTATTCTTTAGGCTTTTTCTAGATCTACCTTAATAGCCATTATCCATTTCCGTCTGGTTTTCCTTTTCATTGTATGGATGACTTCTTAAGCAATAATAATATTGTTCGTAATCAAGCTTCCTAGAACAAAACTGCATTGGGAAGGAGCTACCAGGTCGTCAAGGTAAGGTTTAAACCTGTTGACAATGGTCTTGGTAAGAGCTTTATAGATCACCGAACATAACGTGATTGGTCTTAATTGACTAATCAATGTGGGAGACAAAATCTTTGGCATAAGAACCATAATCATGCGATTTAGTTCAGATTCCCATACTTCATGTCGAAAAATCTTATATAGAAAGGAGATCAGCGAGGGTTTGACAATTTCGCATTGGGATTAGTAGAATAAAGCAGTGAAGTCATCAAATCCTGGAGCCTTATTAGGAGCCATGTTAAAGAAGGTCGTCTTAATTTCATCGGGGTGGAGTGGGCATTCGAGATAGGAAATAGCTTGGTGGGATAGGGGAGGGAAGAAACCCATGATCAGACGGTCTGTAGGAGGCTATGATTTGGCCATATAGAGATTTGCGAGGAAATTCTTGGCTATGCTTCTGATACCTGTGGTATCCAATATCAAGATTCCATTTTTGTCTTTTAAAGAATTTATCTTTGCATGTCGTCGTCTGGTCGATGTGACAACATGATAGTATTTTGTATTCTTGTCGCCCTGACCTAGTCATCAACTTCGAGAACGTTGATGCCAGTAGAGTTCTTGGGAAAGGACTTATTCCAATTCAGACCTAAGAAAATCCTCCAGATCACAGAGAGAAGTCGAGTCTTCATCTTCAAACATTTTTTGGATGCCTTGGAGTCTTGCCATCAGACGTTTTTTCTTGTGGAAGATGTTACTGAAAATAGTAGAGTTCCAGTGCTGAAGACTTTAATTTCTGATCACTCCGCTAAAGTCTAAAGTGGCAGGGGTCTAATTATCAGCTACAACTTGGCTAAATCATCCACAAGTCAATCAAGCGGACTGAAATCAAAGGGCCTAGGAGTCAGGGGAGAAAATGTGGAATTTTTAAGGGTAACTAAAAGAGGCCGATGGTCTGATTTCAAGAAGGGTAAGTGAGTTACAGTTGTGGTTTGGAAGGTCGACTACCAAGAATTAGATCCGAAAACTCGGTCTAATCTGGCGAGAATTTATCCCCTTCGCTAGGTGAATTTGGGCTCGGAAAATCCAAGGTCCTGAAGTTAACAATTTTGCACACAATCTTGAAACTGTGAATTGACAATAGGTTGGAGTCGAGACCCTCCACGTTTATTAGTGCTTTCTAGCTTGGCATTGAAGTCCCCACCCACAAGCTATGGTTGGGAGGTAACCCTGGCAATTTTACACAGATACGTACATAAAAAGTGTTGTAAAGAATACGTAGGGTAGGCGTAAATGGCCGTGAAGTCAAAACATTTTTAGTCCCATTGAATATTCGTATGCGCAAATTATAGGTGAGCTAGCAGAATTCGAACTACGATTTCAGCTTTTCATAATAACCAAATGTCATCCAAGTATCCTTCTGCTTCTACTTGGAATGAGTGCGCAAAGCCCGAACTTCGAATGACCTTCAACGCTCGTATACCGCTTATTCGAGGTTCAACCAACACAATAAGGAGAGGTTTGAAGATCCTACTTCCAGCCCCTTAGCAGTTCGATAAGAATATCGACATTAAATAATATAAGAGGAAAATAAGAATCGTTAAGGATGAGTGTTATCTGAGATATTAGTTCACACCAGACATTGGATTGTCGCGTGGGTCTATGGAATCTCATCCATCTGAGTATCGAAATCGAGAGTAGGTTCAGGTGCGATCGTCGAAACTTGTTCAGAGTCAGGTGGTTTCGAGGGGGTAGCATGTATTTTTGGATTGAGGATGTCAAAGTGGTATTATGAGTGGCATCAATTGGATCCTCTTCCATGTCCCCGCAGCCTATCTCCTGAATTATGGGCATATTAAAGGATTGATCATCTATAATAATATCGGCGTGTGAAGGGAGAGCTACGGCTACGTGGGGAACATTGGATTGGGTAGGCACTGCTATCGTTTAGGTTAAAACGGTGGTGTTGGAAGTTAGGCTAGAGTGGGGCATTTGGGTTATGGGGATGGGTGTGGGCTGGGCCACCCCCGAACTCGTGTTAGACCGCCCACTCGGGCCCTGACTCGACAACCTTTTGTTTCTAAACTCGCTAGTCTTCCTTAGTCTGTTGGGAGCCACCTGTGCGTGGGTCGGGCACTGCATGGAGTTATGATCGCAAGGTGGGTGCTCCTCAAACCGAGGATGCGTTGATAGAAACTCCAACGGCTCTTTGTCTGTCAAAACCGTAAACCTTGAGCCCCTTAATCCCATTTGATTAGAGTTGGATTTGCTGTCATTTCTTTAGACCGTTGGGGAGGTTGTCGGTCGACAAATGCGACGCTGCACTTATGTCCATGGCCTATATGCCTCTTTCCTAAGGCCGCCGGTGGACGATGCATCCTGATCTTCGATGGGAATGGTCGATCCTTGATTTCCAGTGGTGTCCTCTGTGCCTTGATGTGTCGTTGGTTTGGTGGGACAAGTTGTAGCACTGCGTCTGACCCTTCCATAGGTGAAGCAAAGTTGGGGCAATCCTTCGTAGGCAACTTTGATGACTGAACAGAGGGGGGAGCTTAGGTCAATTTCGGTGGCAACTCTCGCGAACTTTCCCCTTTGCAATTGTTGAGTATTGTTATCTATTCTTATCATTCTCCCGACTAAATTTCCTAAAGAGGTGAGGATGGATGGGTGATATCTGGTGTCCGAGAGTTCCGGGAAGCACACCCAAGCAACCACGCATGAAATCTTGCCAGTGAATGGCCTAAAGTCAGGGTGCCATGGCTGAACAGAGAGGGCATGACCTAAG
Source organism: Erythroxylum plowmanianum (assembly GCA_025531925.1). Lineage (NCBI taxonomy): Eukaryota > Viridiplantae > Streptophyta > Magnoliopsida > Malpighiales > Erythroxylaceae > Erythroxylum > Erythroxylum plowmanianum. The sequence goes on from JANVCQ010000007.1 coordinate 10,772,022, forward strand.
ATCACCCATGGCCCCTGGGTGAGCGTCTAGATAGAGTCATCTTCCTCCACGAAGTTGATCAAGTAAAAGTCATTTTCGATATCTACAATTTTAACAGGACCCTTAGGTTTCCACATTATAAGCAATCAGGTTTTGAGTAGGTGAAAACTCAATTTCCGGCCTAACAGTTTAATCATAATAGCTTTTGCTCATTGTTGGTCAAGTTTGCATCTGAAGGTGTTGGACAACTTGAGACCCATACCAAAGTCTCCTTGAACCAAATTAATGTCTCCCTCGACAATCTCTATAGGATCCTCTTCAAGCCAATCCAGTTCCCTCGTTCTAGTGCCTTGATTAGATTGTGCAGTAACAACCACACTATAGTTGGGTTGATTGTTTGGTATAACAAGGGTGGGAGGAGGAGGCCCTCATCTCGTTCCCTAATGCATATTTTCTTTGTAGCGTGACCTTCTTGTTCAGTGGAGATGAGAGCGTTTTCAGAAGTCATATTGAGAGCTTAGGCTAATTGAAGCTATTAAAGCTTGGAATGAATGACAAAAGGATGATGAATAGATATTTATAAAATAGAGTAGGCGCAGAGTAACAGAAGCAGGTGATGTGAAAAAGACTCATATCACTTGTTCTTATTATTTTACGTAGGGATGCCAATGGGTCGGGCCCGAGTTGCTCATGGACCTGCCTGACCCGACCCCCAACTCGTGGCCAGGCGAGCTGGGCCAAATTTGGCCCATCATATGTATATTTTTTAAAAAAGTAAAAAATGATGTCATTTTTGAAGAAATAGTCAAGTCACGGACTAGGCCGATCGGGCCCCCGTGGCCCACCTATAGCCCATTCAAACCAGGCTAGTTTTGCCATCCCTAATTTTATGCCTATCCTGTTTTATAATTAACGGTTTAGATTATTTGTTCCTTTTACTTTGTGCCTATCATATTTTATGAGCATCCACCCATTTAATTTATGTTGATCTCATTTATTGAATGGATGGATACTTGTAAAACAAGATAGGCGTAAAATAATGAAGCAAGTGATCATAGTCTTTGTTTTGAACAAATCACCTATTCCCATTTTACGTGCCTATTCTTCCAATTTCTAGTGTTAAATTTTCATTGTATTTCATTAATGGTTAATTACCGTGAAAATGGTCTTCCTTCTCTAGCGACCTGTCGTCTTCTGCCAAGTCTTATTTCACACTCCCTCCAAAATTGTCTTTAAGTATCATGATACCATATTCTTTGCAAGTCTGAGGAAGAACACGTTCCTCCTCTCCTTTCCCAATCTTCTCGCTCTCGTTGCCTGAATTCTAGAACCTAGGCACCAAAAACCCTATTTTATACCTCGATTTCCCTTGGGTTCTACCACTTTTATGTGTGTGGATATATTTTATGCAAGGTCAATTAAGGCTTGGTAGGGTTAATTGAAGTGGTGATTTTCTTTTTATGTTTGTTGATGGTTCTATAACAGGGGAAATATGGATATTTCAAACTGACTTAAAATCTCTAGTATCATCCTCAGTTTCATTTGAAAGGTCGACAATTCTAGAGGTTTCGTATTGCAATGTAGAGACATATTTGATTAACCTATAACAAGCTAAAAGTAGGTGCGACTTGTGGGAATGAAAGTAAGTGAATGTCTGTTGCTAAAAGAGAATTTGAGAAACAAGAAGGGTGGAACAGAAGGTGAAATTGTTTTTAGACAACTTGCGTGCTTGGAATTCAATTATTTGCCAATGCTTTCAGAAAATCAAACCTCCAACTTCTTGTCCATTGAAAATGCATTTGTGAAAGAATGACTCAAGGTTAATAAATTATCCAGTGGAGTGTTGAGCATGCCAAACCTGCGAAAGTCTATAAAATTGAAAAACAATGTGGATGACGCTGCGAGGATGGTTATTATGCCAAGATACACTAGATGTGTGAGACCTTTTAGTGCTTAGTAAACACCAACCTTTCACAACTTTAGCAGCATGATGGTAGCATATTTTGACAAGAAATTGATAAAGGAATGTTGTCCAGAGAATTGTTAAGTCACTAAAAAGTTGGAAAGTAAGCAAGTTATCCATTTCTGTAAAATACATCCACATTCGGATATGGAATGATTGTGGCAATATAGTAGTTAGAAATTTGAGTTTGAGACAAGCTAAAGGTCACTTTAGTTTCTGGTCATGACTGTTAAGCTTTTGTTCATGACAGTTACAAATGGTAGTTATGGCATGGCAGTTTCTTATGGTTGTATCGGTTATGTCAATTTGTCGGTTAATTAGTTATAAGTTATTTGTCCCAATTTGAATGTTTGAATGTGATTAACTTGTTCTAAGTGTGTCAATTATAAATTAATCGCCAGTTCACGACGTAGTTATAGCTAATACTGATAAGTACAGGTTGATCAACGAAAATGATGAATATTAATATTTACCATTATCCTACTATCTAGTCTACGAATTTGGTTTTGATTTTTATTTAAAGAAAGTGAAACTTAAGCAAATAATAATAATAATAAGCATCAATATTGAGCAGATGAATAAATAATCACTTATAAAAGTATCAATATCAAGAATAAGTGTTTAGGTTATGAATTCCCTGAAAAATCCTTAACTAGTTGATCTTTTATTATGCAATTGTTTATTAACTATTGGACCGTGGAAATTTTTATAGTATGCTAATAGCTCTCTCGAGTCTAATAATAATAGCACTCACGAGTCAAATAACAACTAAACCTGAGGTTATCAACCGAATTAGTCATGCTAAATTTTATATAATTACTTTACCGAATTGTGAATTATGTTATTAGGTTTGACCCTGATTCGGAGGATTTATATAACCTATCTCTAGGGTTGTAATCAACTCCATTTAATTATGGTCGATCTATTCATATAAGGATTTCTCAATCTTTATGTTATGAAATCATATTATGATCTATTATATTGGATCTATTAGAACATATTTTAAACACTAAAATCGAATCACAATAGATCAATCAAAACAATTACTTTAAATAAAATAATCAAAGCATGTTATAGTATAAACATAGGTTCATCTTATCTAGACATTGAAGAAATTTAATTACACATGATTAAAGAAAAAATCAAACATAAACAGAAAGAAAAACGAATAGAAAATAATGGATTCATTAATTCTAAATCTCCCCTTTTATCTCCCATTGAATATTCTTTGCAAGGTAGAAGTTTGATCTTGTGATATCTTGGATCTTTCAATGATTCTTTTTTTTTTCTACTTCTTTGGATCAAAATTACCCCTTGAGTCACCTTTGAAAGTCTTTGAACGTCTTTGCACATTTGCTCCCCTATTTTGCCTCCAAACATGTCTTTTTATAGTAATTTTTAGAATTTTGGGTGATACATGGGTGTGTGCTAGACCATGTATAACCTAAAATACCCAAAATTCACGATTTTACACTCCTATAAGCAAGGCCTGAGAGAAGTACACGAACTGATGCCTATGAAGGCCATTATAACCTATAAGCACACTTAGAGAAAATTAAGTACCAAACATGTAATAAAAGTATAAAATATCAAGCAAAAATACATCAAATATGAGGTATAAATATGGTCAAATATGCATATATTATAATGGGTCAAAATATTTCAAACATCTGCATTTTCAAAATTACAATGATTTTAACATGAAGAGGCATGCTGTTTGGTGAAAAAACTACTAGAACTTATCCAAAATTGTTACTTATATATATGTGTGTTGTAGGCTGGAAAATAGGTGGATTTTGCCTCTTTCTAACCCTCATTTCATCTAATCTTTGTTATAAGACATCAATAAACATTTGTTACACATATATGATCAGATTATTTATTGTTTACTACCCAAAAGCATAAAAAAATCGGAGGTACAAATCTTGTTCGATAAAATGACTCAAATAGTGAAGTGAGACTTCTACATATTCACTTGTCCAGATTTGTTGTATTCATGTTTGTGACTTTCCAGACCTTATTCCAACACTTTTAACCTTTCAAAGAGAGTTTTCTAAGCATCTAAAGAGTGGAGATTGAAGGGCCAAACATCTGTTTGACGAAATCCTTCAAAGGACCGTCTAGACTATAGTTGACAAATTGATTAAGTGAAGTGCACTTAAGTTGTTTGGTTGAATTTCGATGAGAACTTAGTTGAGGGACTAAGTTGCAATACGAGGGATTTGGGTGGTAAGTATTTCAAGCCCAAATTTGATTCTTTCTCATATTATAGTCTTCTTCTCATACCTTCCATATTTTGAAGCTGTGATTCTTTCATATGACTACAGAAATATAAGTAACATAGCATGTACAAAGATTCACTAACCATATATTAAAGTAAAATTTTGGATCATTTATATTTCTACCCTAAAGACACTGTTAGTGACCATCTTTTGTTGGATTCAAATTGATTAATGCTTACTTCTACTTTTTTTTTTGCGAGTGATGTGCATTATTTATTGCTTGAGCCTCTTATTAATTCATTTGTTTGTTTTCTATCTTTAATGCAAATGTTTTTTAGCTTATTGTCGACCTTTGTAATAATGATCAAAGGCTACCTAATGTTTGAATCTTTCTTCAATGAAGTAAAGGAGTTATGTTTCCTTCTATAGTCTATGGCTTCAACAATGTATATATTGCATTTAGCTTATCTTGTTCCATTTGTAGCATGTCATGCTTACTTACCCAAGAGGAGTTCTTACCTTTTGAGGCACAGAGATTGGTTCCTGGTGTGTACTTCTAATCACGATGTCATTAAGTATAGATGGCAACGAATCTTTTCATGTGATATTCAAATAACAGAGGACTATCATCTCTATTGTATTAAAGACTCTAAAAAGTAGGGAAGCAAACTAAATGCAATTCCTAAATGCAAAAGCACTAGGCTGTAACTGTAACATTGCAACTCAATATTGTTGCTGACTAGTTAGGTTGATTTTTTAGCACATAGTAACATAACCAAATGCTTAAGAGAGTTTTGTCATTTGGCTTACATTCTATGATCCAATTTGTAGGTTAGATAATAGGAGAAAACTAACTAGTACTTACTATCTTCGTAGGATTGACCCCTACTTGCTTGCGCTAGCTTCAGCTACACTTTGCAGTTGTGTCAATTAAGTATTGACAACTAAAAATAGCCAATCAAGTTTTTTGTGTTGTTTCCTGAGACGGTAATATTAGGAACACCTAGATGTTATTGCTCTAGCCATTATTTTGTATTTATTTTATTTTATTTTTATTATACTTTATTGTATTTTTGGCTTATTCATTTAATTATCTTTTGAACTTTTTTACTTTGACTGTAAGTTTGTAACTTATTGTTAGGATATTGAGATTTAACATTATAGCCACAACTTACAATGAATGGATGAAGTGGACAATACTTTTATAGGAATCATGATATGTCATTGCAACATGCAACATTACCATATAGGAAAGATAGGTTTCCTTACAAAAAGGCTCAACCAATATCCATGCCTTGTTGCAACATTTGTGGGAGTAATCATTACAATCATAAATATCAGGCACCAGCCTATACGTGGGAGCAAGCACACATGTACAACCAACTTTAAAGTGCACCATATAAAAATAGTTATAATTCAAAGTGGAGTAACTCTTACGCTGCGTTTGGTTGCTGTCTCCGGTATCTGGAGACGGAACAGAACAGGACGGAACGGAACAGAAACTGGAGACAGTGAGGTGGTTGTGGTGGACAGAACAGGAATTTCTGTCTCCGTCTCAAGGACAGAATGTGTTTAGTTGCAGTGGACAGAACGAAAAAATGGTGACAAAGACAAAAATGCCCCTGATCCTTAATATGATTAGAAATATGTAATTAATTGATAGTTTTATTACGAACTATTTATGTTAGGTGAAAAGTTAACAAATAATAATAATTACAAATTATTATGAAATGTCGAATAATATTAGCCCATCAAAATAATAATAATAATAATAATAATAATAATAATAATAATAATAATAACAACAACAACAACAACAACAACAACAACAA
>JANVCQ010000007.1:10778117-10791358 GCA_025531925.1 Erythroxylum plowmanianum
TTTGTTCAAACTAGCATTGATCACATCAAACCTTAAACATAATCATTCAAATTCATAACTTTTCTCTTCCTTTACACTTGACTAAGTCACCTCAATTTCTTGTTTAATGTCAAATTAAAATTCACAAATCTGAGAAAAGTTCGAGGTCCAACATTTTAGGTATACTTAATTATATATCAGACTAAGGTTTCTTTAAAAATCTTGCTAAAGAAAGAAAAAGATTACAACTAAAATGCAGCACAAAATCTCAACGGACTTAGACAGCTAAAGATACATTAGCAGTAAGACATTTAAAAGAACTCTGCAAGGATTTACCTGTTTTATATAATTATTTTCCTAAGGATACACTCCTGGTACAAATTGATGCCAGTATAGATACATGGATGGGATGCCTTTTGGCATGACCACCCAATCAAAAAAAGTATTTACTTTGCAAGTATATAAACAGGACTTTTAATCCTGCAGAAGTGAAGTATCAAATACATGAAAAGGAAACATTAGTTTGTCTCAAGATTTTGAGAAAATGGCGAATTGATCTATTACCTGTTGAATTTACTATTCAAACATATTCCGAGTACTTATGTGGATTTACTAAATACCAAATCAAAACCAATTATAATTAAGGTCGTTTAATCTGATGGCAATTAGAATTAAATCAATATGATTTTTGTATTCATTACATCAAATCTTCTGACAACAGTCGACGCATTAGTCATCCTTCTAGAAAAATTCAAAGTCATATCTTCAATCAATTTCAACTTTCGTTGCAGTCATCATCTAGCAATCGTCTAGATTGTAACTCATGTTCGTGTTATAAGTCTCATAGACAGCGTTTCGATAAATCTAGTCTGTCTAGTTCTCACCCACTTGAGCTTCTTTACATAGATTTATGGGGACTTACTCTTGTTACTTCTATTGATGGCTTTTCTTATTATGTTATTTTTGTTGATCATTATTCAAAATATATTTGGTTATATCCCTTGAAAGAGAAATCTGATTTATTCTCTGTCTTTCCTAAATTTAAACAACTAGTCAAAAATATTTTCAAACAATCCATTATTATAGTTTATTCTGATGGAGGCTGTGATTACCAAAAAGTAAAGCAGCCCTTTCAAAATCATGGCATTACTCATCTTCAAACTCCACCATACACTCCACAACATAATGGGTTTGTTGAACGTAGACATAGACATCTAATTGAAACCACTCTCGCCTACTTCATCAAGCCTCTCTACTTGTTTCGTTTTGGACATATACTCTGAAAATTGCCACTTACCTTATAAATCAATTACCCACACCTCTTCTCCACTTTCAGTATCCATATGCTAAATTATTTCAAGTTGTACCAAATTGTTTGAGTCTTAAAATATTTGGGTGCCTTTGTTATCCTTGGCTCCAACCTTACGACAAAACTAAACTTGAACCTCATTTAAAACCTTGTGTTTTTCTTGGGTATTCTCTACACTAAAGTGCCTACATTTGTTTTGATCCTATATCTAACAAGTTATTTACTTCACGCCATGTAACATTTCAAGAGGATATTTTCCTTATTAGACAGGTATGTTTTCAAATTATAACTCCTCTCGTACGTCTGATTTCTTATCTAATTGGTATTCTATACCAAGTCCACCTCTTGCCCCTTCACATTATGTGGTTCCTGTTCAAGTTCTAACCACGAAGTAATGTGATTCTACTACTCCAACCAGCCAGTTTAATGGCACCCATCCATCATCTGTTACCCTGCCCAACATATCTCAATCTCCTAGTCCACCACAACGAACTCACACCATGACCACCAGATCCCAAAACAACATTTTCAAACCAAAACAAATTAACTTAACCACGAAAGACCCATTAACACGATCAGTTGAACCACAAACTGTTCGTCAAGCTATGAAAGATCCAAAATGGCATGAAGCTATGTCTACTGAATATATTACTCTTATTCAAAATGGCACATGAGAACTTGTACCTCCAGCACCTCACTTTAATGTCATTGGTAATAAGTGGATTTTCAGGGTCAAACGAAATCTAGATGGCACTGTTCACTGCTACAAAGCAAGGTTGGTTGGTAAAGGATTTCATTAAAGGGAAAGAGCTAATTTTAAATATACTTTCAATCCTGTGATTAAACCTGTTACCATCCGCATCATTTTAAGCATAACCATTTCAAAAGGATGGACCATCTTCTAGTTAGATGTTAACAATGCCTTTTTACATGGTCCTCTCATAGAAGAAGTTTATATGAGCTAACCTTGTGGCTTTGCTGATCCTTCGGTACCTTCTTATGTTTGCAAATTACATAAAGCATTACGTAGCACCCCACTCCCATTAGACATTTGTGCCCATACGTCCTTCAGACATTCGAGCACATACCCGGTAAAAGCAATGCCCTAGAGTAGTCACATTCACTTCTCATGATGTCATCATTAAAACATAAATATCACAACATTTAAAAACTCATTTCCTCATTTTCATTTCATAAAATCAATTATACATTGTAGCATTACATACTTCTTCCTTATATACAATATCAAAGAACTATTAGAGTCTACAGTTGTATTACAAAATATGCTACATGCTATATGAATGAGGAACTATACAAAATTCTATCTAAATCCTTCAGGCTCAGCTGACCTACCTTTAAGCCATCTCTTCTATCCAAAAGTAGTACCAAATCTCTTCTAAGTTTTCTTAGAAGCTAGGCTCACTCTCTTGCACCTGCATAGTCAACGTTACAATTTTGATGAGTTTTGCGAACTCAGTGAGCTGTCAATCATCGATGGCTCAATCATAACACACAACACATACAATTCATGTTTCAAGTTTACAAACAATTTATGTCATCATATAATGCACATCTTTCACCAATTATCAAAAAGTACCATATAACAATTGGTTCACTTATTCACCTTTTACATTCATAACGGTTCATACAATTCAATTCAATCATTCATATAATGCATAATAAATTATATGTTCAATATTCACGGGACTCACTTTTATTTATTAATTTGTTGCGATTGAGGACCTTTTTTATTATCCCATATCTATTGTGGATACTAGGCTCATTAATAACTATTCCTTATCTGTTGGGATACATGGCTCATTGTATATAGTAAGACAGAGGCTCTTATCACATTTTGAGCTTTAAGCTCTTTTTTACTGGCGACTCCTATTACAACTACCTTTATGTTATCATGTATTCATATAGTGAAATGAATCATATGTATTCATTCATTTATTTATGCTCAATTTTTTACGCATTCACATTCACATTCACTATCGGATCTTAGTCTGACATTCAACAACTAAGTTGAGTATCATATATTCTGTCAAATTCATATAAAATGAGCACTTCTAATATATTATTCATACATCAAATGCCTCAAACATTCAATATCCAGAATCAACACATTCACATCACATAATAATTCAATTCAGAATTTAAATAAAACAATAAATCAATGTGAGACTGTCTAAGTTACTAAGAGTATGCTCCAGATAGTTATAACCTCAACGTTCCAACAATGTTTGAATATTGTTGCTCTAATTACTCTTCTATATCATGCAATACATATAGATTTGCACATTACTAATATGCATATTTTCATGAATACCCAATCATATACATATATATATATATATATGTGATATATATAATGCATGCTCAATGACAATTTCAGGTATATTTTCTTTATTCACATCTTATGATCATTCATACTTCATAACTCATATATGTCTAAATTAAACTTAAATTTACACTTCATTTGTACAAGATTATTTTAAGTTCATCTTTCAATTATTTACTAAGATCATTCAAGCATTAAAAGAATACAAAATACCCAATTTGTCATTCACTTTTACTTAATACATATCATTCACCTGCTTTGGATCATATTATCTTTTATAGGATCACTTTTATTCTTATAAAATTTCTAAAATTTCAGATCTAAACACTTTACATATCTAATCCTTTATTCAAGCATCATTCTATGTTTAATTCAAGCGTCATTCAAGCCTAAATGCATCATAGGAAAGTACCTAACCATTTGTTGTCCCAAACCACACATAAAAGAAGCATATTTGATGTTTAATCTGTTCCCACAATCATGGAATGCTTCCATTTGAAAAATCCCAGTTTTGTTCTTCCAAATTCCAATTTTTCTCAAAAAAGATTTTTGGGTCAATTTTACATGGCATTTTGACAAAAAAAGAGGTATTTAGACAATACATTCTTCTAAACAAATGTTCCTATATGTCTTAAGTTTCTAACGACATCAATTTTATGTAGTTTGGTTTAGTATTCTGTAAGTTATACTTAAAATACTACAGACTGTTCTCACATCGCAGAATTCAAATTCGATTCCTTCATAAAAATTGTAGTCACCTGTCTCTAATTTAATCTAAAATTAAAATAATCTCATTTGGATATTTACATATCAAGATATGGCTAAAATACATATGCATGTTCCGTTAAAACACAACACCTAATATATTCTAGCAATTCTTCTTTCACTTTTCCAGATTTTTAACTCCTATATTTTACATTCAAACCATCTTATGCATAGTTTAACAACTCTACATCATTTCCTCTTCATTCTCACCTCAATTTTTTAAACTCAATAACATCCATGAAACCATGGACCATTGTTTATCAATCATACAGAACATAATCTTTATCATTTTCTTTCATACATAAATCTTATTTCTTCTCATTTCAAGAATATTTTTCAAACACCTTTCTTAAGCATAAATTTCACCTTCATTGTACCTTAAATCCCAATCCATTTTATCCACATAACAACTTATAATCCATGGTTTTCATACTCTCAAAAATAGAACATAACATATACATTCATTCATCATTTTCCTGCATTCGTCCTATATACAAAGTTATGACATACACCTACTTATTTCCTCATCCATGTTGCAACATATATTTAACTCCACTATCATGATCATTTCACCTTTAAACTATTATCACATATGATTTTATTTAAACAACCTATGAAGATTAATATATAACTTACTTGATAAAACTCCAAGCTTCTTCAAAATCGCTTAAACCCTAGCTTTTCAAACTTTACACGATCATCAATCTTTCAAGGAGGAATAGGTTAGGTATTTAGTTACAAGATGAAGAGATAATAAGGATCTTGAAGAAACAAAGTGAAGGATAGCAAGAACTCAACGTGATGAGGGTGAGAGTAAGATGGTTGCAAGTGAAGAAAATGAAAAAGATGAAAAAGAAAGCATATGACAAAAGTGAAAGACAAAAATAAAGTTGGTCTTTCAAAATGTAAATATCGTAGGATGGGTTTAAAAGCAAGGTAAATAAATGCTTGGTGAGTGTCATGACACTTACCACTTAAATAACCAAATTAATATATCATTTTCTTAAGCTAACTAATGTCTCTTAACATCTAGTTCATTTGTCTCCAAATCTCTAAACCATTTGTCACCCAATTTTCTATGCCACTTATTAATATTTCTATTACCATTTTTAATTGTCTTGACACTTGGTATTTTTTTCTAGTCCAAAATTTCTCAAAATTTTCTAAATTTCACTAAAAATTTTAGATCACTAATTTTACTCACTAAATTAATTTTCAAGAGACATATAATATCCATAATTCACAATATAATCACATTTATAAATCAGTTAAGATCAACTATACCTGATAAAATCAAATGAGTACATATACAATCATTGTAATGTATGCAATTATTAAATTTACGTGTATGTATGATAAATGATGCATGTACATGAAATGCATGTCCTAGTTTCTCAATATTATCTCTCATATTCAGTATTCTAGGGTTTTAACCCTTAATATGGGGAAAACGGGATGTTATACATTATATGGTCTTAAGCAGGCTCCCCAGGCATGGTATCTTGCACTCAACTCTTTTGTCACATCATTTGGTTTTCGACAATCTCAGAGTGATCATTCTCTCTTTCTATGTCATAAAGGTGATACCATCTGCATTATATGTGGATGACATTTTAGTCACGAGTAATAATTCTAGACTCCTTAATTCTTTTATTACTAAACTGTCGCACAAATTTTCTCTTAAAGATGCAGCTCCACTTCATTTCTTTTTAGGTGTTGAAGCAATAAACCGTCAAGATGGTCTTTTTCTTACCCAAGAACATTACATTCGTAAGATTCCTAAGAGTGAAAATATGGATGCTGTCAAAGTTGTCAGTACTCCTTTAAGTACCTCAGTGTGTCTTCAAAAATCAGCCATCAACCAGCTAGTTAATGTCTCTGCTTACTGGAAAGTTCTAGGGGCTCTTTAATATTTGTCTTTTACATGGCCTGATATAGTCTTTTTGGTTAATAAACTCTCTCAATTTATGCGTTGTCCAAATGATGCTCATTGAGTTGTTATGAAACATTTACTTTGATAATTAAAAGGTACGTTATCTTACGAACTTTTGCTACGGCCACACACAGATTTTTCTCTACATATTTTTTGATGTCGATTGGGTTAGTAATAAAGATGATAAGACATCAACAAGGGGCTATGTTGTATTTATTGGACCTAATTTAGTGTCATGGAGTTCCAAGAAATAATGATCAGTGGCATGATCTTCTACTGAGGCAGAATATCGAGGCGTTGCAACTGCTACCTCTAAAACACAATAGGTCCAATCTCTACTTCAAGAGTTGTGGACTCCTACCTCTACAACTGCCTTATTTTGTGATAATATTGATACCACTTATACTTGCTCTAAACTTGTCTATCACTCTAAAATGAAGCGCATTGAAATAGATGTGCACCTTGTTCAACAATTGGTGGCACAAGAAAATTTGTGTATTGCTCATGTTTCCTCTAATGACTAGTCGACCTTCTCACTAAAGCTGTCTCCAAACTTCCTTTTCAATATAATCAAGCCAAAGTAGCAGTGCTTGATGGCACCACTATCTTGCGGGGGTGTATTAAGGAAGATATTGTCAAATCCTTATCCAATTAGTTACTATATCTATTATTCAAATTGATGTTATCTTTGCGTTGTAATTAGATCCTACTTTTCTGCAACTATACTTGTATATATATCAGATGTATATACTGAATATAATGAATATCTTTTCCCACTTATTCCTCTTTATTTTTCACCTTCTTACTCGAAAAGATTTCTATTATTATGGGATGTGGACTTTTGTGACAATAATGATGCTCTGATTATTACTTCTTATTCTAATTATTTTTATCGGTTAAATCAAACTTATAAATAAACTCAAAATCTTTTAAATCATATGCATCATTAATCAATAAAATTAGTTACTTAAATTTGATTGTATATCCACCAACTAAAGGAATTTATAAGAAACATTTCTTTCTCACATAAATTATCCCTTTTGTTTATTTATGTTTTGCTTAAATGATAATCATCGGTTAGTTTAAATGATTATTATTCCATAATTATAGATAATGCCTAGATTATTAACTATTCTTTCGAAAGCTCATATCCCAAATTCATCAAGTGTGTCCTTTCATTATTATCTCCTACTCAAATGTGATGAGTTTAGTTAATAAGATTTCTACATGTTCTCATACTTGTCCAATATCTCGTGCAATTAGCATATGACGAGGCTTTATAGTCATATATTTATTAGGAATATATGAAATATAGATTAATGAATCAATGCTTGAGCATATATTTAGTATGCTATACTAGAAGGCATATTTTATATTTAAATATCTTTTGATCTCATTTATTTTATCTAATCATAAATGTATTCAATCCTTCTGTCACCTTTGAATATATAATTTTTCTTATGCAAATTACTAATCAAAATTTTCAAAAAGTTACTAATTAGAATGACCTCATTCGATTATAAATTCTCTTGAATTGAATTTAATTTACTATCCTCTAATTATCCTATAAGATCATATCAGACATAATCTTTTAGTAACATTTTAAAGTAACAAACCTTAAATTTAATTCTTAAGAATTATACAAGAGTCTTAAGAGTATATTATAAGGCTCGTGTAACATTTAGGGTCTCACACAATGTAAATTAAGATCTTATAACTTACATTTATTTCTTTTTATGGTCATTTTTGAGCCCATGGTAAAAGTCATGTATTACGATATTAACTCATATTCATTTAGAGCATACGTCTTTTATAAATGTAATGTTGTACAAATGTTTATTCAAACATACTTAATATTTAACTTGAGTTCACTTGTCTTCTTTTAAATTCATTTTTTAAACTCTCAACTAGCAACTTAAGATAAATATGGTGACCATATGATCACCTCAAACCTTTTTTTTTTTACTTACTATCTAAGTTAACATTCGCAGTTTAAGTTTCTTAATCTAGCTCTGAATTATCATCTTAATAATAAACTTAATACCTGCCTCATCTATAGTCATCATAAATACTAAAGTCAATTGTCCATGTGAGAAGGTCAATCTTTTATCAGATACAAAAAAATGTCATATATATGTTTCGGAATTAAATACTATATTACGCTTATTCATTAATAAACATTGCTAACTCATATCTATATTTATGCATGACAATACATTGAATGAGCATACATGGAGAAGCGTTAATCAATTACATTTTAATATCTATATAATCCTAATTACTTCACATGCCTAAAGTATAAATATCAAGAAATCAGATTTGTCACTAAATTTTTCATCATATCTCATGTAGATATATGCTTTATGTGTAATTCTCCTCGTGAAACTATATCCTTCACACAGTGGGGATGTAAATTGGATGTGGGTAAGAGTAGCCCCCGTAGTGAGAGAAACTGCAACAAAACTCCTAGGGGTGTCGAAGAGGACGGGGGTGGGCAGATGGAATCTTGGTGGTGGTCGGACGAGGACTTGGGGACAGTAAAGGAGAAAAAGAGAGCTTTTAAAGATCTTTTAGCAAGTATAACAGAAGTGGAGTGGGAAACCAATAGAGTAAGGTATAGACTGGAAAAATAGAAGGCAAAGAAAATTATTTCAATGGTTAAAGGAAAAGCATACGAGACAATGTATAGGGAGTTGGATTCATTCAAGGGAGCACAAAAAATTTTCAAACTAGCACGAGATAGGGCAAGTAAGATGAAGGATTTCAACCAAGTCTGTTGAATACGTGATGAAGCAGGTCAGGTACTCATAGAGGTACAAGCCATCAATAGGAGATGGTAGAGATACTTTTATGACCTGTATAATGAAGACATAGTGGTCATGTCGGGGCATTTCTTTAATGGGTACTCATGTGGAAGGATTACAAGGGGAGAAATTATAAAGGTTCTAAGGGAGATGGGGAGCAGAAGGGCCGTAGGGCCTGATGAGATCCCTATAGAGGTGTGAAAGTGAATAGGAGATGTTGGTATTGAGTGGTTAGTTCAACTTTTTAATGTGATCTTCAAGTCAGACAAAATGTCGGATGAATGGAGAATGAGTAGTTTAATCCCCGTATACAAGGCCAAAGGGGACATCCAACAATGTCACAATTATAGACGCATCAAATTACTAAGTCACACCATGAAGTTGTGGGAGAAGGTAATTGAAAAGAGAATCCGGAGAACTGCTTCTATATCGGACAACCAATTTGGATTTATGTCCACGATAGAAGCAATACATCTACTCTAGAGACTAATGGAATGCTACAGGGAGTGTAAATATGATTTGCATATAGTTTTTATTAATTTGGAGAAGATGTATGATAGGATTCCTTGAGAACTCCTATGGAGGTATTTGGAGGCAAAGGGCATTCCTATGACTTATATCAAAGTAAGTAGGGATATGTATAAATGAGTATTGACTAGAGGAAGGACGATAGGAGGCGACACGAAAGCATTTTTTATTGGTGTAGGACTATACCAAGGCTCGGCCTTAAGCCCTTTTTTGTTCACATTCGTGTTAGATGAACTTACCAAACATATTCAAGGAGACACAACGTGGTATATGTTATTTGCTGATGATATTTTCCTGTGGCTGAGACCAAGGAGGGGGTTAATTCCAAGTTAGAATGCTAGAGAGAAACGTTAGAATCAAAAGGTTTTAGGATGAGCAGGTACAAGACAGAGTATTTAGAATGTAACTTTTCGGGAAGCTAGATGGTACAGGAGGAGGTGGTAGCAATTGGTATCGACGTCATACCACAAAAATCAAGTTTTAAATACCTCGGGTCCATTATTCAGAGAGATGAAAATTTTGATGCCAATATAGTATATCGTATTAGATCTGGATGGGCCAAATGGCGAAGTGCATAAGGTGTTTTATGTGAAAAAAATTCCTTTAAAACTCAAAGGGAAGTTCTATAAAATGGTGATTTGGCCAACCATGTTATATGGGGCAGAATGCTGACCTACCAAACATAGACATACAAGATAGTTGTTGGTAGCAGAAATGCGTATGCGTAGGTAAATGTGTGAATTTAATAAAAGAGATAGGGTCCGGAATAGGGTGGTGAGAGACAGTCTACAAGTGGTAGCATTGCCGACAAGTTAAAGGAGATCAAGTTGAAGTGGTTTGGGCATGTGTGCAAGAGGCCCTTAGGTGCTCTAGTTCGGCACTGTGAGAATGTAACCATTACTAACAACAAGAGAAGAAAATGGAGGCCTTACAAGAATTGGAGAGAAGTGATCAAGAAAGATATGTCAGAGTTAGGCCTTATTGAAGCAGTGGCTAGTAATAGAAAAGTCTGGCGGGACTGAATAAGAGTAAAGGATACCCTTTAAAGCTCTCCCACATCAGTTGAGTAAGTATTTAGGAGATGTTTATTCTACACTTACTCCACGTACTTATTGAGTAAGGAGTCCAACCCAGATGTCTTTTTCAACCTGAGCTAGTTGTAAGGCTTGGATAAGATTTTGGGCCTATAACTTAGTTTTTCAGGGTAGGTGTGTTGGGGAAAGATCTCATAAGACTGTCTAAAGCTGTAGGATTATCGTACCCTCAGGGCCTCTAAACAAAGACCCCTAACTTATCTAGCAATAAGAAAAGCCGGTCTTTGTAACGAATCAGGTACTAGCAGATCTAGTTACCATCAGGTATATCCTTTTGGGTATATCAAATTGTTGAGTTATTTATGTATTATTTTGGTAATTTTATTTACAAAACTAGTTAGCATCCCAACTTTATTTAACTACACTTGTACATGCATCACTCTTTTATCATCATATTTGTATGCGGGTCTACTGTAAACAGTTTTTCTACTATGTAGGGGTAAGGTTGCGTACTATCAGATCTCTCCAGACCCCGCTTTGTTGCAAGACTTCGATTTTGGGTGTGATACTGATGAGAGTATCTAATAAATATAATTTTCTTCCTTTTTGGACCTAGTTTCCTTATTTATGAGAGAAATTATAAATGTAGGTAGCATATCCTGTAGTCTTAGATGTTTTATATTAGGTTTTTCCTATCCATAACTCATATAGAATGTTAGTAACTAATTATGGGTATCTTTTAAGTCTCTTTTAATCTCTTTTAATCAATAAAAAGCATACCTAAATTTATTTTACTCTTACTATTATGGCAATAAAGATAAAAAGCATTTAGTAAGATTCACAAAGTTTAACTAAATGACATCACTAACAATCACCTCTTTTGATAATGCTAACTAGAGATTAATGCTTCTATAAACTAATATCACCTTTGACTTTTTTCTTAACTGTATAGTATTTTAATTGTTTCAAATTAATTTATAGGTATTAAATGAAAATTTATCAATAATCAATAACATGAAAACTTAATCACGTTACCAATACTATATTTAATTCATCCGCACCTTAGATTAGAGATTTAGCTATGCATCATCCTTGAGGTAGCAATCATAAGCAAATAGAGTAGCAAAAATCATAAAAGAAAAGTTATTTGATGGATTATTAATCTCTAGATGTTCATTTTACTTTGTTAGGATTAAATTGAGTCTCTTTTCTCCTTAACGATGACCACAAGGTCTTTCCTAGGGGATCTTCTCTCTTTTCAGCTAATGAAAACCTACTTCTTTTATGAAAAATGAATAAAGATATATTAAACTATAGCAAAAACTATGATAAGATTCCAATGATTATCATAAAGAACTGAGAGCTCTAATCTACCTCAGACAACATCGATTTTTACTATAATTGCAAGAAGAATAACTTACAAACATAAGGACCTGCTCAATCTACAACTAATCATAGGTTCCATTTGGTTTTCAAAGAGGGAGATACATGAAGATCATCTCATTTGGGAATGATGACAGCTCGGATCTAGTTAAGGATTTTATCCTCCAACTTATGCTTTTCTTCTTCGATTTGCTTGTGAAGTCTATTATTTCTTTCAAAGCATGCAAATGGTGGTGGTGAATGCTCCATTGGTGAGGGTAGCATTGCCATGGAATTGGTTTGTTATCCAACTTAAAGTGTGCTCCCACTCATAGGTATAGTGTACAGCTTCCACCATGCATAGGATCGTTTTCCATATGGCTTTAGAGTCGTAACACTTTATTAAAAACCTACTTTAACACTTTATAAAACTAAAAAGATCTTTTAAGTATGTGTTTTTATATGTCATTTTTTGTGAAAAATATGATCTAGCATATAAACTATATTATAGGTTATGTCCATCATTAGAAGTTTAATTCTTCATCTAAAGAAGAACATAAGCTTTGACATACTCATATGTGAGGCTAGTTCCAACACTTTAACTTCTTCACCAAGTGACACTAGCTTTCAGATGCCCGTGTTTAAGGTCATGTCCAATACTATGATTTCATTACTAAGTGACAAAAACTTTGTCATGATAGTGTGTAAGGCTGTTTTGTATTTTCCAATGTTTTAAAAACCAGATCGGTGACTAAACCGGAGAAGCAATTGATTCAAAGATCAATGGTTCAACCAGAATTCAACCGTGGTCGAACCGGTAACTAATAAGTAATAAATATAATTTTTATTTTATATATTATATATATATAAGATAATTTTTAAACACACTATTTAATTATTTACCTAATTGTAAACTTAACTAAAGCTCCAAAATTCAACCTAAAAACTTCAAAACATACAAGTTTTTTTTTTAAAAAATTCACTAACACAACACAAAATAAGATAACAAAGCTCACTAGTCATATTTCATCAAAAGGATAAAAAAAGATCACTAATCATAATATTCATTCAAGTTGAGATCAAAATAAAATGCTCCTTTATCATTACCGATATAAGCATCTTCAACAGATTCCAAATTTGGTTGTTCGGCAATTTCTTCATCACCTAATTTCATAATAAACAA
>JANVCQ010000007.1:10791458-10812215 GCA_025531925.1 Erythroxylum plowmanianum
ACAATTCTCAACAATCGAATGATAGGAGCCACAACTTTCACCATGATCAAGCAATCATTCCAAAACTTGCTATCTAATAAAATAGAACTAACAGATTTTCCTGTTGCAGTCTTTGCCAATCTATGACTAGTAAAGTGCTTATCAATAACCAAAGCTTGTAAGTCATGCTTATGATCATAAACACTTTTCAAAGTAATGAAAGTAGTGGCAAACTAAGTTACCCCTGGACACTATCTCTCTCCAACCTTCCCTTTTTCTTAGCCAAGATAAGAAGATTATATGATTGTACACAAAAGAAGTTATCTGTGAAGCCTTTAAAACAAGTTCTACAACTATCAAGATATACTGCTAATGACTTAATAAAGCATAAATATACTACCAAATGGAAGTTGATTTTTGCAATTATTTGTCTAACTTGAGGTTTGTCTACTTTCTTCATATGGCTTGCAACCAAGAAACGTTTGAAAACAAAGGATAAAGTCAAGAACACTAATGAATTGAAATTGTGACTTATGCAATCTGAAAGATGAGAATGTCTCACATTTATTCTTTAACTACCAATATTCCAAAGTCCTTTGGAAGTAGGTTAAACTCAAGTGCAATACAATCTACAATGTCAATAATTGGGATAATTTGATTGTATGGCCAAGCAATAAGTCTTTTAAGCATAAGAGAGACCTTGAAATATTCAAATTATCCCTTAGTTGTATGATCTATTTGGCTAAAGGGAGATAAATACTAGTAAACTATGGAAGAGCCTATCATTGTTGAAGTTTTTGCCTCTAAGAGCATTAACTAGATGAGAGAAATAATTGTGTCAAACAAAATAGAAGAGGAAGCAAGTAGAATGAAAAAAAGATGAAAATTGTTAGGAGATACATAAATTAGGAAGTGGATCAATCTCACTATAAACACAATCTTTTATAAAGATGAGTTACTTTAGCTTAGATGCTTATACCAAGCTAGATTCACAATTGTATAAGATGATGGAATGGATTGTACTATTTTCTCCATACACCAGAGCTCTTATTCATAAGATTCTCTTAGAGGAAGATGTAAAACAACCTGCTTATGTAAATGCTTGCTTTGTTACCACAAACACAACCTTTTGGCTAGTCACATTATATGTACTTGCTTAGATAGATACTACTTTGACATCTCTCATTTTTTAGTAATATTGTCATTTCCATTACTCTTTAATATAGTCTTTTAGCAACTAAAAAAACCTTAAGGATATAATTTCATAAGCCGTTTTTGGCAAGTAAGCTTTGAGATCTTACTAAAACAATTAAGAGATTCTCTTTAAAACTTAACGAGTACTATATAGATCCATCCACCTTACAACCTATTCAACTAGATCCAAAGCAACCCAAAAAATTATGACTTCTCTAAGTTTTTAAATGGCATGAAATAACAAAGTGAATTTGATATTAATTAGAGTTTTATTAGTTAAAATAGGTTAATAATGAAGTTAGAAGTCATTTGGTTTTTGTTTTTCTATTAAAATTTTTGGTTTCATATTTCTTGTTTTTGGGTTTTTTTTTGGTTTTAGTGTCAGTATAATAATTTTATGAGTTAATTAAATAAATAGTTTTATTACTATTAAAAATATTTGGTTTTACATTTCTTGTTTTTGGTTTTTATATTTTAGTTGTTAATGTCAATGTAATAATTTTAGGAACGAATTAAGTAAATAATTTTATTGTTATATAATATTGACAATAAATAATAGTAAAATGTTTATTACATTTTATTAAAATAAATAATTTCATAAGTAAAATTTATTAGAAATTAATATTTTAATTATGAAAAATAAATTTATTCAAAATTATATATTTAAGGCATTTTGTTGTGAAAAAATAAAAATAATTTTTATAAGTTATGAAAATTTAAAAAACCAAAATTAAAAACAGAAACTATAAACTTAAATAATTTTTTATGAATTTAAAAAATAAAAATAAAAGTGGAAATAAACATACCCTCAAATTATTTAGGTTAAATTAAATTTATAGATTTTATTAAAAATTATTATAGTAAATAAATTTAAAGAAATTTATTTTGAAAATTAATATCGAATTAATTAAAATATGTTTTAAAATTGAAAATCTCCAAACCTCTTCAGGAAACCCCTTTCTTTAATCTCCGGAAAAAGATTCGAAGCAAAACAAGTAACAGAGGAGCCACGCCTACCTTTCCACGTTGTGAAAAGTCAAGTGTGATCTACTCCGTTGGTAGAGCCCGATATAACCTTCCTTTCTCCCAGACGCCACCGCAGTCTCAGCCTCCGCGGCCAACCACCACCACCACCACCACCACCGCCACAGGTATCAATCTTATTCTCTCACTCTCCCAAACACACCGCCACCAATCCTTTGTTCCCCTCGACCGCTTCACTCTTTTACTTCTGTTTTGCCAAATTATTATGCTTGGAAATTTAGGATCCAAGGTGCTGTTTTTGGATTTAGGTTTATATCTTAGATTAACATTTTTAAAGCTTCATGGTTTTTGTTCTTTTCATCTCTAATACTGGTGGTTGGGAATTTTCTTGTTTTTATTTCGGCTACCTATCTCGTGCACATTTTCATGTTTAGAAATTTCTCCGTTTTTGGGAATGTTTTCTTAAATCTGGAATTTTCCTTTTCGTCGGTAATGTTATTCTACATTTCCCTTCAGACAGTAATGGCTTTTTATTTTTATGTTCCATGGACCTAAATTCATTTAGGTGGTGTTACAATGGATGCTAGTGTTCGAACCATTTTTCATTCTTGATTTATTTTAAGGACTGCTAAACTTCTAGCTTCTTGTTGAGGGTGATTCGGCAAAGACTATATTGATTGACAAAATGCATAACAATTTTCTTGATTAACATAACTAAATTAAACTGAGCAAAACTCGCCAACTATATGGTAAGGGAGATTTAAGTTCTTCTTTAGTTGAATTGGTGTGCTTTGGAAAGTAGAGCAATCACTTTTTTAACTGTTTGATTTGAAATATCGGGAGAAAGTGAGCCGGACTGGTCATATTGAATTTTCATCCTACCAAGGAAAGTCTTATTTCATATATGTTCTCTTTATTCTCACTTTTTTGGGTCATTTCTCTTTTACTGGAACTAATCACTTTTTCCCTTTTTTTGGTGAAGATACTAGTTACATCTCATCATGGCTTATGCAGCACATATTATCCGTCACTCTAAAAGGGTATCTTCCACATCCATTATCTGCAATCGACCATTATTTTCAGTTATTCCCCTCTATATTTTCTCATTTCCCAAATAGAGTGGATGTCCAGTTTTGGTTTCTCTAAATAGGTGACAATTTGTTCTCTCTTTGCACTCTGTTGATTTATGAGTCATTAGCTTTTGGGTATGATCGAGATGCCTTTTTTAACAGGTGAAGAGTCGTAACTGTTTGTAGGTATGATCTGGATGAATTTTTCATGTCTATTGGATTAAGGGATTAAGGAAACAAGCTGTATTTGAAGAATTTCATCTATATTTTGTATGTTCTGCAATGTGCTTATTGAGGAATTTTACAAGCATTTTTTTAAAAAAAATCTTTTGGTTCCCTTTTGTGTTCTTCACAGTTAAGAACTGCTCCCAACTTGTTTCGGAAAGAACATGCTGGGTTGGTTCAATGGTTTTCAGATGATGTACAACGGGAACCCAGTAAAATAGATGGTATGTATCTATATTTTTAGACACCATTCTTGTTCTAGTTAAGCTGCAGCTAGGGGACTTCAACATTTTATTTCAAGTAGTTTATCTTTATTTTGCTCATGAAATGACAAACTGCTTAAACTACATTAAATATGCCCTTCAATTGTGTCTTTATTTTCATGTATCAGGGGAGGTGATAACGCCTATAAGCTTACAGAGATGCATTAGCAATCTGTATTTGCATTGAGTTCCATTAATTGATTTCTAGATCTCTGCATGCATAATTACATCTTTCTCTTAGTGTGAAATTAGAAACAAAATTTATTCAGAATCACTACAGTGTAACAGATTCGTAGGATATTTTAGTTAGTCAAAAGTCGTTTCACTGCATCTCTCTTTGTCAGTTACAGTATCAGGCCTTTTGTTTCTTTTTTCTGAAGACTTGGTCATATTTTTTTAGGTATTTGGAAGATTCCCCTTCATGGTTATGTGACTGCAGAAAATAAGAAGTTCTCAAGAGTTTTCCCTAAAAGCCTGGTAAGTATGGCCATCTTTGTGCTGTTTCTGTAGCTCTTTCTTAAGGTCTTTGCCTTATTGTTGCTTACCACTGTTTATGCAATTTGCTTATTGGAGTTATAAGACTTCTTATTAATACATGTCATGTTGTGCGCATATTCTCATCTGATGGATTTAAGAAGAATGTTTCAAGGACAACTCTGAAAGTTGGTCTCCAAATGAGTGGATCTCTCTCCACAAGGCCTCCTTGGTATCCACCTATCCTCCTTTTCTTTGTTAGCTTAAACTTCTTTTTAGGATTTAACATGCTCCGTATTGCTACTTCTGTTCTATTAGTTCACAGGTACTCTGTAGAAGAGGATTTTCATCTGATTCAGGTATAGTGTCCAACCTTTTGAGTTTTCCTTTTGAATTCAATGACACTTCTTCTGATGTAGATACTTTCAGTTTTCAAACTTTATTGTCAGAAATCAAACTGCCCTAAATTTTGGGAGAAGAAATGAGTAGTAATGCAAATAGGCATGAAAATATTCTTGGTTTAGCTTTTGCATTTGGATTTCTCAAAGAAAATTTTCATGTTTCTATTCAAATTGGAACTAGATATTCAAATTTTCAACATAAAACATGGGGCAAGATGGAAATCAATTTTGTCAGAAGGCTTTATTTGGGGTTTATACTTATCATGATTTTGATTGAATAACGTATTCTTTCCTTGAGTCATCATGTCTTCTGTAATATGATGCAGGTCTCCCTCCGCACCAAGAGATAGGAATGCCATCTCTCTCACCCACAATGACAGAGGCATGTGTTTCTTAAGGGTAATCCTTTATGTAACATCAAAAAGGAAGAATAGAGTGTTTATGGTTCTTTTCCAAATTAACAGGGTAACATAGCAAGGTGGTTGAAGAAAGAGGGTGAAAAGGTTTCTCCTGGTGAAGTCCTTTGTGAAGTAGAAACGGTAGGGTCCATACAGTTTAGTGGTGAAATATCAAATTAGATTATGTTGTTTGTGATATGGTTATTAATAATATTTCCTTGTATGGAATTCTCAGGATAAGGCAACTGTTGAGATGGAATGCATGGAAGAAGGCTATCTTGCAAAGATAATAAAGGGAGATGGATCAAAGGAAATTAAAGTTGGTGAGGTATTTATTCATTTATCATGCACGTCTCCCATGTCATTCTTTTATCTGTTTTTTACTTTCAAGGGAACAGGGGTCCCAAGAATGTAATGGGATAATGGTGACTGTCCATCTTGTGTCACTCAATTGTGTTCGCCAGTAGTATTCTTATTAAGATTTTAAGAAGGTTTAATTGATCATTGTTGTGCTCAGTGTTCATAATAATGTGTTAGACATTTACTTTTGTAGGTTATTGCGATCACTGTTGAAGATGAGGAAGACATTGATAAATTTAAGGATTTCAGTCCTTCAAAATCAGAAACTGGTGCTGGGTCTGCAAAAGATCCAGCTAGTCCTAAACCAGCTACCCCTCCGACACGGGAGGTGGTTCAGGAACCTGTTAGCTCACCCAAACCAACAACGTCCAGGCCCAGCACAGGTTCTTCTGAAGATCGCATTTTTGCCAGTCCTCTTGCAAGAAAATTGGCTGAAGATCACCATGTTAGTTGTTTGAAATGCTATTTCTACCTTATTGCCAATGCACAAACATGCCTTTAGACAGTGCTAAATTGCATCTGTTCGTTTGATTTGTTTATATTGGGTATAAGGTATCCCTTGCAAGCATCAAAGGAACAGGTCCTGATGGACGCATTGTGAAGGCAGACATTGAAGATTATTTGGGTATGATAACAGGAGTAGCTTGCTTATTATAAGATTGATGCTGTTTGCTGTCATTTATATTTGAAGTGATTTAACTGATAGATATATATTATACAGCTTCACGTGGCAAGGATGTTTCTGCGGCGGTGCCTACTTTAGATTACGTGGACATACCTCATACACAAATAAGAAAGGTATTGTACCACGAATTTTAGTTCACTTATCTGATTTTCCAAGGTACTCCTGGCCAAAACAATTTATATTTTAAACTGAAGTTTATTCTGAAAGCCTGCAAAGCTTAGACTTCATGGCTTGCTGTATCACATGACATTTAAGATAGCATTTAAACTATTATTTATCCATGTTGATTCTGATCCTTCATTTTAGTGAAGTTCCCAAGTTCTGTTGTGGTGTTGTATGTGATGTCACATTCTTTTTTAATGATCATCATGCATTGATCTCATTTCGAGTTTACTCTGAAACAAATTTCTTGCGTGTGCTCTACAGGTCACAGCTTCACGGTTGCTGTTCTCGAAGCAAACCATTCCTCATTATTATCTGACAGTTGATGCATGTGTTGACAAACTTATGGAGTAAGATTCGTTTATGCTATGTCTAAAATTAAATGAGTGCTTGTGTTCTATAATCAGTTACACCATTGATCTGTATACAGTTTGCGGAGTAAGCTAAATTTGTTACAAGAGGCCTCAGGTGGGAAAAAAATATCTGTAAATGATCTTGTGATTAAGGTATGAACTCTTCATCCTAACTGATGTTAGGAAACACATGAATTTGATAGATTGTGTGGGAGTGAAAGTCATTCCAAGGAACTATGTAAATGTTTATAGTAGGCAATGTGCTTTCCAGGCTTGAGATAATATTGGCTCATATAAAACTATATAATTCATGCAAATTTTCCACTAAAAAATTCGAACTTTGAGTGTGATGACACGATTTCAACCTCTTGGATTATTGAAAAACTCTGTAATTGCAGGCTGCTGCTTTGGCTCTTAAAAAAGTTCCCCAGTGCAATAGTTCGTGGACTGATGACTATATCCGGCAGTAAGTATATAGTAAATACTCTTGTGTTACTAATGTTAATCCCAGTTAAATAACTGTTTTCTTTTGTTTATAATCAGGTACAATAATGTGAACATTAATGTAGCAGTACAAACAGACAATGGATTATATGTTCCGGTCGTTAGGGTGAGAATGTTCACAAAGTCACTACTTCTCTGTTATTCCGTTGTAGCT
The DNA here is from genome assembly GCA_025531925.1 of Erythroxylum plowmanianum. Taxonomy (NCBI): domain Eukaryota; kingdom Viridiplantae; phylum Streptophyta; class Magnoliopsida; order Malpighiales; family Erythroxylaceae; genus Erythroxylum; species Erythroxylum plowmanianum. The sequence goes on from JANVCQ010000007.1 coordinate 10,798,665, forward strand.
GTCCTTATATGACATGAAGCTCCATAAATATGCAGGATGCAGACAAGAAAGGTTTGTCTCGGATTGCTGAAGAGGTCAAACTTTTGGCACAAAAAGCCAAGGACAATAGCTTGAGGCCAGAAGACTATGAGGTAGCAAACTTTTGCATAGGTTGGTTGCTGGGTCCTTATCTCTTGTGAATGTATATTGAATATGTGTGGTTGTTTGTATTTTTCAGGGAGGAACTTTCACTGTGTCCAATTTGGGAGGACCTTTTGGCATCAAACAATTCTGTGCCATCATTAATCCTCCTCAATCAGGCATTCTAGCGGTTGGATCTGGTACAATGAGCACTTAACCTCAGCTATGAAGAACATTCGCTTATAATTCATATTGTTTTTATTATCATGTTTTTCATTGGTCAGCTGAGAAGAGGGTTATCCCTGGTTTGGGTCCTGATGAGTTCAAATTTGCTTCATTTATGTCGGCAACTCTAAGCTGTGATCACCGTGTCATAGATGGTATGTAGCTCCTTGAAATTTATTCACTGAACAGAGCCCATCTCCCTAAAATCAAATCTTGGATGATTAAACATTTATTCTGTTCTGTTCAGGTGCAATTGGTGCAGAATGGCTAAGAGCCTTCAAAGGCTACGTGGAGAGTCCAGAGTCTATGTTGCTATAAAGCATTTTGTGGCATCTTCCATAATGATTTTCAGATATTCTTTTTCTATTTGCTCTCACTATTGCACAAGGAACTTGACTATGATCCCAACAGTGGATCAATGAGTTGCCGTTTGTGTTTTAATGCCATTGTTTGACCAGGCAGCCTCTTTTTGTATGATTGTTCATGAAAATAAAAGCAGGGGCATTGAGGCTTTCAACTGCAAACTGAATTTTGATGTGCAGAGTGTAATAATCCCTTTCATTTATCTTATCCTTCACATTTGACGGTATTTATGTATCTTATCCTTCTCATCTGACGGTATTTATGGTGAAGACCGGGAAGTTGTCGAAACCATTTTGCTAATTTGGAAAACCATTTGTTTGTATCATCCCTTTCTGGCAATCAGTACACTAAAAAGATGGTGAGAAAAAATGTATGACTTGTTAAGTAAAAGGGAAGTCGGAGTGCAGTTAATACATGAATCTCTTATGTGGTTTAAATTAATTAAAAAAATTCCTATTTCTTTGTGATTCTTAATTTTTTAGAAAATTTTATTTCTTACACCTCTAGGAAAAAAAATAATAATGAAAAATATGTGACACGAAGTATAACAATTCAAATTAAATCTTAAACTTAGTTTAGATAAGAATTTTAGTTTGCTTGGAGCAACCTTAAGAGCTAGATTGGCTGCTCGTATTAGCATTATTTGATTGGTCTATATATGATGGTCGTGCTTTATTGTTATCTTGTACAAAAGTTCAAGAGAAATTTTTTCCAAAGCTTGGAAAAGTACAAGAAGATTTTCCAAAAATTTTAAAAATTTAAAGTTTTTTAAACCACAAGAAAAGTTCGCATCATTTACTTAAATTTCAATGATATAACTTGAAACTTTAGGGCATGTTTGTTTCCATTAATGTTTTTGGTCTTCTATTTTTTTGAAATTTTGGTCTTCTATTTTTTATTTTTAAATTTAATAAAAAACTTGTCTGTTTGAGTTTTTAGTTTCTTCTCGTTTTTAAAATTAATGAAAACTATAAAAAGTGATTTTCGTTTTCTGTTTTTTATAATTTGATTTACTATCAACTAAATATATATTATTTAGTAATTTAATATATTAATTATTAATAAGGATTATGAATAATTTAATTTAATATTATATATTTAACTGTTAATAAAATTATGAATAACTAAATCTTTGTAATTAAATTAAATTAAATTTTTAATTTTTAATAAATACAATTAAATTTAAAATATATAAATTTCAAATAAATTTTTATTTAATAATTAAAATATATTTAAAATAAATATTAATTTATAAGTTACTTATTTTCATAAAATAAAATAATTTTTATGGATAATTTATTAATAAATATTATATAAGAGATTAAAATAAATTTAATTAAAATAATTTATCTTTATGTTTATCTAATATGTAATTATCATCAATAATCAAAATATAATTACATTGATATAACAATCAAACATGTTTTGTTTTTATTTAAAAGAAAAACAAAAACTGAAAAACACATCCTAAAAAACATAAGTGTGAACATGTCAACTTTGAAACTTTAAGTCAGAGTTTGGGAATAATTATTATTAATTTCATGAGTCACATGCTACAACTTCAAAATATAAATGCAATGCTTTTGTTCTATACGTTAACAAATTGTTCACTTAAGAATGAATTGCTATTAATTGATAATATCAATAGGATCACAAATGACATAGTACTATGTCAATCATTTCTATATAAAAAATAAAAGGCTAGTGACATTTGCTATATCATTATATTGTTTCAAATTGTGTCACTTTGTTTAAAGCAATCATGTATAGTTATATCAATCACATTTTATCGGTGCTATTTCACTATAGTTCATTGTCAAGAGTAATTTTTCATCCAACAATTATGCAATTGAAAATTTGGGTACTCAGTTCAAGCATTGATGATAGATTTGTTTCCTCGTTGTAAACAAAAGATTCTTTTAATATGTAATTAAATGGATATAGTTTTGGTACTTAATGTTGATAAAATACACTATCTTTCTTTGGGTTGGGTTATATCTTTGGACTCTAATATTTGTAGAATATGGTTAAAGAAAGATTCTCACTGTAACACCCCATTACCATAGAGTACGTACTGGAATATCTTGAGGACATTCCAGTACATAATCTATAATAATGACATGTTAGAGCATTCACATTACCAACTTAATCATGGCATCATCTTAAATACTTAAAAGTCACATATTTTACAACCAAGCTGAATTCCTCATTTCATTTCATTTCATAAAAACTAAATATACATCGTAGCTTTTCAGTAACTTCCAAATATGTACAATGATCCAAACCTAATACAAACATGCTACATGAAAGAGTGATTAATTAAAAAATTTAATTAAATCCTTCAGTCTTATCTGACCAACCTTTAAGCTATTCTTCTTCACAAAAGTACAAGAATTATATTTCTTGTAGAGTCTCTATGTCCTTAAAGTCCTCTCTTGTTCCTAAAATATCAACGTTACAATTTTGATGAGTTTTGCGAACTTAATGATGCAGTCATTCTCGATGGTTCACTCAATTCATATCACATATAAACACACAATTCACATCTTTTCATTTAGCATATATCATCGCATATTCCATTTTTATTTAAATACATGACATTATATTTCAGTCAGTCAAACACATGTATAAATTGTATATGCAAATACTTGTGAGCCTCACTTTCATTTTTTTACGTTGTTGTGATTGAATGTCTAAATTGTCCTATATCTATTGTGGATACCGAGCTCATTAAAACTGTCTTGTATCCATTGTAGATGCTGAGCTCATTGATGTTGTCCCTTATCCGTTGGGGATACAGGGCTCATTATTTAAACAAAACGAGTCTTTGGCTCTTAATCACAATCTGAGCTTAAAGCTCATTTTCGATGGCTACTCATGTCACAACTCTCATTAACTGATTATGCATTTATGTAATGGAATGCATCACTTATATTCAAACAATCATTCACAATTTAAATCACAATTATCATCGGACCTTGGTCTGACATTCAACAATCTTTTTAAGTAAACACATAGTCAGTCCAAATTTAAATTCAAGGAGCACTTTAAATATCACAGTCCCAATCACATTTTTCATCAGACCTTCAATTTTCAGAATCAGAACAATCCAATTCATAATCATAAACAATTCAGAACATAATTTAGGCAACCAAATAATTAAGTGAGACCGTCTAGGTTACTCACAAATCATTCCAAGAAGCTATTGTCTTGAAGTCCCAGCAATGTCTGGATGATGGCGCTTTGAATGCTCCTTGATATCATGCAAAACATATTTACATATATCACAATTTTGTACAATTGTATAAGTATTTATTTATGCACATCTATGTACATGAAATATGTACAATGCATGTTCAATGACAATCCCGGGTATCTTATTTATTTTTTAATGTTACGCACCAAGAATTCAACCAAGGTTGGGGCCGATCCAATAAGAATGAATATTCTTGTCACAATATCATTCATATATCAAAACACACATAAGTTAATTTGTACTAAGGATTTGGACCGTAATAAAACAATTTAAAACTAATCTCATAACCCAATTGATCATTCCAGATTTTTTTTAAAAAAATACTTTTGGGTCCACTTTGCATAATCATTCTAAGAAGGAAAATGGAGTAATTTGGCAACAACATCTTCTAGAAAATTGATCCCCTATATCTTAAGTTTCTAATGACACCAAGATCATACAATTTGGTTCTATGTACTGAAAGTTATACTCAAAATATTTCAGACTATTCTTAAACTACAACAGTACTTTGTACTCAACTTCAGGCTAAATTTTTGGAATTCTCAGAGACAAAATTGAAATTATATTTCTTTAGAAAATTTGTAGCCATATGTATCTGGTTTACTCTAAATTAAAAATAGTGTCATTTGGCTCCCTACATATCAAACTATGGCTAAAATAACGAAGCATGTACAGTGAAATCATTCCATTTATGAAATTCCAGCACTCCTCATCATTTTCATCCTAAATTTGTCAATCAATATTTTCTGAATGGATTCAGATAGACATAAATCTTGGTAGAGAGAAAGAACAATGTGTTATGAGTTTGTTGGTTAAAAAAACCAAGTCATTTGGAGGTCAGGAGAAGAAGTTGTAACAAAAAGAATGAACGATGTTCACACTTGTCTCCTTTCGATAAGCCTTCAAAGTCACGATCTTGCTGATTCCGGGCGGGTGTGTGATGTCACGATCGTGCTCGTGTGCACGAACGTGACCCATAAGAAGCATCACTGAAGTCACAATCGTGCTTTTCCAAATCCTCTGCACGATCGTGCAACTCCTCTTCTCTTCGAAAATTGCAAATTTTCTTCTTCCTTTCATTATGTTCCATATTTCAAACTCATACCTTTTACAACTAACACATCTTATGCATAAATCATCTTTTCTACTTCCATCTCAGTTCAACTCAACACAAACAAATCAAGAATCTATGATTAATAACAAACATCAAAAACTGACATCACGCACGTATATTTCATCAAGTTTACTGCATTTTTTCATTTTCTGCATACTTCCATTTAACTCCAATTATCACAAGCATTTTAGTCCAATTCAAGCATCATCAAAAGTCATTCACGATATCATAAAGCTTAAAGCTTTACTTACTTGATTCAGCTAAACTTCCAGCAATTGAGAGTGGACAAAGAAGTTTCGGTGGATGGAGAAAAACATGAATATACAGAAACAAAACAATATACGGATTGAAGTGCTTACTTTGATGTAAGAATCAAAAGTCAAATACACAAACATGAACACTAGATGTTTCAGTGATGGATGAACAAACAGAGAGGTTTTGGTGCTGGGTGATTTTGGTGAAGAACAACAAAAGAGCTGCAGAAATTTTTCCATACCAAAAACGTGACCAGGTGTATTCATATTACATTGCCACGTGTCACCAATGCATGTAAGCCATTTGTCACCCATTAATCAGTCCATATGTCTTATTATAATTAGTCCACATGTCATACTTCCATTTTTCTCTTATTTCTACACTTTTCCTAGTCCAAAAATACTCCAAATTTTAACAATATCTGAAATATCACCAAAATTGCTAAATCAATAAAATCCACAATTCACATTTATAAACCAATTATACTCGAACAATGTCAATGAATGCATGTAGAGTCATTTTAATATGCAAAACTCAATATTCACGTGTTTGTGTATGCCATATTATGCATAAGCATGAAATGCCTTTTTTAATTTCTCAGTAATTTCTTATATACACTATTATAGACTTAACATAGGTAACAGGATGTTACATTGACATAAATACTCTAATAATAAAGTTAGTGAGAGCTTGAAAAAGAGTACAAGCTCTCCTTATATAGGAGAGGTGAGATGATATAAGCTCTGCACATTGGACCTTCTTGATAAACTCAATGTTCCATAAGTAGGCCTACTAAAGTTTGGTTTGGGTATGTATCATTTATCCCCCTAACTCTTATGTTTTATTAGTGATAGATAGGAGTTCATCAACTTGTACCTTTTAACTCTAAAGCTTTTGTAATTCCAATATGCATATGATGCTCCTAAAGTATCCAATATGAACTATCACCTTAATCTATAAACTAAAACGAACTACTTAAAGACAAGAAGACTATGTGAGGCTTGAGAGCCTACTTGAGATTTAAAGACTCGCTTGAGGCTAGAAGGTCTATATAAGGTTTGTAGGCTTGCTTGAGACCAGATGGCCTTAAGGTTAAGAGGCTTGCATAAGGTTTACTCAAGTTTCAAAGGCCTCCCTGAAGATTACAGACATTAAGACCTATATAAGGCTCATAGGTTTGTCATTGTTTTAAATATTTTCCTAAGACGAAGGCCTGCATGAATCATGGAGGCATATTTGAAGCCAAGAAGCCCATATTAGACTTGAAGGCTTATATAAAGCTTGAAAGGATACATGAGTATTGAAAATACATATGATATATCATAGACCTACTTTAATATCAGAGGCCTACTTGAGGTTAATAATAGGCTTTGTTGCTTACTTAAGACTTATATGCTAGCCTACTTGAGGCTTAAAATTGTTTCCATATTATTTTAGAGGTTTGCTTGAAATTTGAAGGCTTCTTTGAGACTTGAAAGCTTATATGAAATTGAGAGTTTCTTGAGGTTATAAGGTATTTGTTAGGTTTAGAGGCTTATATAAAGTTTGATGGCTAGGTTAATGTCAGGAGACCTATATGAGACTTATAGTCCAACATGAGACTTGGAGGCCCTCTTGAGGCTGAGGTATACATGAGATCAAAGGCCTATTTAAGGATAACATATCTTTATAAGGCCTAAAGGATTACCATAGATTCAAGAGTGTGTTTGAGACTCTAAGGCTTACTTAAAGCTTAGAGGCCTGATTGAAGCTTAGAGGTTGGCCTTTTGGAGAATCAAAGACCTAATTAAAACTTGGGCCTTTTTAATGTTAGAAGGTCTTTTTAAAGAGACCTATGTGAGGATTAGAGACCTCCTTGAGACTCAAAGGCTTGTTTATAACTGTACATCATATTGAGCATGACATTGTATTTTTGCATCTTTGTTAAGTGCAAAACTATATGTTAGTATCTTTTTCAAGTGCCAAATAACAAGTATACATCTTTTTTGAGTGTAAGACTACATGTTTATTGTATTTCCTATTATTTTAATAAACATGTATGCACATGTTTCATTGTTGAGTGCAAAACTATTCACGTCATTGTTGATTATGAGATCTTAAGTGTAAGTCTACAAGTTTGCATTATTATCAAGTGAAAAATAACATGTCTGTTGATCAACACATATATACTCTAAATTTTAGCAGATGTTACTCTTTTGCATGGACAGTAACTCTCCTTCCTAAAACAGTAACTTTCCTTTTGCAATTGAACTTTTTGCAGGCTCCAAAAAGTTTTCAAGTAACTTTCTACTCCAGGAAATTCCATGGAAACTGTCAAGGGAGGCTCCACTCCCTTAGAAGCGTTGTAAAACCATTTTCCTAATTTTCAAAAATCTCTCGATTTCAACATTGCAAGGGATTTGTGTAAGAAAAAAAATGAAAACTCAAGTGGTGTTGGGAAATATTGGAGCAATTGTAGTTTCCTCGGAGACCTCCCTAGCAAATCCTAAACATTTCTCTTCTACCTTGGTTAATGATGTAGTATCTCCTCCTCTCAAGATTCTCCAATAAGGAGATAATAGAGCGATACCTTGGTAGGTTTCTTCCTGAAAAAAGGCTAGCTTTTCTTTTCATGTAAATTTGTGCTCAATCAAGATAGGGTAAAAAGGGTTTAGATAGAATTCTATTCACTGAAGAGGGTATTTTTTAAAAAAGTTTACAGATGACGATAGTATGCATAAGATATTGGAAACAGGGCCTTGACATGTGGGTGGACAACCTATGTTCATTCAAAAATGGGTACCAGATCTGGAATTTGACAAAAATAATATTGAATCCATTCCCATGTGGATCAATTTCCATAACATTCCTCTTGAGTACTGGTCTATAGATAGCTTAAGCTTTTTGGTTAATGCAGTGGAAAAATATGTGGCTTTCGACTAAGTCAATGCTAAGCTTTAAAAAGTATGTTTTGCTCAAACTGGAAACCTCAGATGGGACAACAAGTTTGGAAGCTTATAGTGGAAAGTTCTCTAAAAGGGATAACAACAAGTTAATGGGGACAGTGGAAGAACTAGAAACCCCAAACATAGAAACCAATTCCATTGGCATAATGTCTGAAGACTAGAATGCTTTTGTAGTAGAAAGTGAAGTTTAGCCTAAAAATCATGACCCTGCTCCAACTAGTGACAAGGAAAAAGCTAATGCAAATATACTAAAAATGAACTTGAAGAGGAAGAATCTCTTCAAGGCTTCCCTAATGAAATATAAATGTTGAATAGAAAATTCACTTTGGCATCTAATAGAAGATTAGGGAGGAAAAGAAGGAAACCCAAAAGGGGTTGGTGAAACACCCTCTTCTTTTCTAAATTCTTATGATTTTTTGGAATTTTAGAGGCTTTAATAAAGCCTCATAAAGGTCAAGTTGTAAAGGATCATTTTGATGGAAAAGAAACCAATTTTGGTTGGTCTAATTGAAATAAGAATAAAAGCTCATAAACTTTACAATGCTATGAAAATATTGGGGAAAACTGGAAGTATGGATCAAACCATGACTACCATTACAATGGCAGAATCTTGTTTGCTTATAATATTTAGAAAATTCAGGTCTTTGTGATTAAAACTTTAGGATAATTTATTCATCTTAGGTGAAAACTCATTCATACAGGGAATGAGAATAAGATTACAAATCATTTATGCATTCAACTTCAAATTTAAAGAGCTAAGCTGTGGGAGGAGCTATTCTATATTCAATCTTTTATAAACTTGCCTTGGTTGATTGCAGGAGATTTTTTTTCTGTATCCTTCACCCCTTAAAAGCACAAGTAGACATGATAAATACTTCAAATCTTGTTAGAGAAGTTGAGTATGCTATTACCAAGTTAGAAGTGACTGACCTCAAATCAGCTGGATGTTTCTATACCTGAAGTAATAAATAACAAGGAAATAACCTCTTTAGGAAGAAGTTGGATAGCCACTTATGGATGAGTCAATTCCCTAACTCATATGCCCTTTTTGGACCCTCTTTATTATGATCATTCCACTATGGAAGTTCTTAACTTCACACCCTCTACAGCCTGCAAATCTCCTTTCAAATTCTTCAACTGTCTTACAAGCAGGGATGGTTTTATAGAGTTGGGTCATGATGTTTGGAATATCATAATTTTAGGTTGTAAAGCTTTTCAACTTATGAGAATGCTTCACATTCTTAGAAACAAATTGAAGAACTTCTATAAAGTTGATTAGTCCATTACCTCTATTAAGTTGCAAGAAGCTAAGAGAGAGATAAGAAGAGTTTAGGAGGCCTGCTACCTCCATCCTGACAACACTACATACAGAAACACTAAGGCTAGTAAGATGCAGATGTATAATAAAGCACTTTGAGAACATGATTCATTACTTATGTAGAAAGCAATAATACCCTGGCTAAGAGAAGAGGATTTCAACGTTAAATTGTATAACAATTCTGTCTTGACAAGGAGAAACCTTAACAAGATAACTTGTCTCTTAGATATCAATGATTAGATGGTTAATGACAGATATTTTTTGAGGAATATGATATTCAATTATTTTGAATCTTTTCTTGGTGCTCTAACTGCTCCTAATCACTCTAATTGCAAAAATTGGTAGAGCTTATTAATCCTCCTTCATCCTTGTCTCAAGAGACATTGATAAAGATCCAACAACCTTTTACTCTTCATGATATTAAATTAGTTCTATTCAATCTTAATCCTATGAAAGACGCAGGCCCTGATGGGTTCAGTGTCATATTTTTCTAGAAAACTTGGCATATTAATGGTAAGCTCCTTGTTGACACTCTAATGGAATTTCTAAATTTAGGAAGAATATTGAGGTAAATCAATGCTACTCACATTTTCTTGATCCATAAACTTCTCAATGCAAGTTGCCTCAGTGATTTTCAACCAATTTCTTATTACAATACCATCTATAAGGTGATTTCAAAGCTTCTTGCTAACAAGCTTAAAGAGAATTTGAACCATATCATGCATAAATCTCAAGGAGCATTCATACATGGTAGATCTATTTATGACAATATTCTCTTAGTGTATGAATTGATGAGAGATTATAACTTAGGTAGACCTATCAAAATCTGTACCATTAAAATAGACTTCTCAAAAGCCTTTGAAAAACTTCATTGGAATTTCATCCTTACATGTTTGAAATGGTTTGGCTTCCCTAACTTCTTTATAAAATGGATTCATTTCTGCATATCATCCCCTTTATATAGTATCCTCATTAGTGGAGTTCAAACCAAGCAATTTAGAGAGTTTAATGGCATAAGATAAAGAGATACTATCTTTCGTTATCTTTTTGTCATTTTTATGAAATATTGAACAAGAATACTTATTTCAACTAATCTAGAAGACATGATTCAAGCATCATAATAAATTTCAGGAAATGTCCCGCTCCCATCTATGCTTTGCAAATGATTTGATTGTGTTTTATGGAGCACACCATGAATCAAACTGCATCTTACAATAATTCCTTGTGAGTTTCTGTAGAAAGTCTAGACTTATCACCAATCAATGCACGGTTAAAATCTATTTCTCTTCAGATGTATCGAATATTAAGAGCCTTTAAAATATTTTTACTTTGAATACTCATACTATTCCATTCACTTACTTAAAGGTCCCCATTTTAGCAAAAAACTAAAATGTTAGTATCATTTGAAGATATTGGAGAAATACAAGAAAACCATCAATTTTTGGCTAAATAAAGCTTTGTCTCAAGCTAGTAGAGTTTAACTAATCATCTCTGTGTTGAACAACCTCCATACTCACTATAGTTCTCATCTTCTACTTCGTAAAAGAATTATCAAGGAGATTCGAAAATGCTTCAAAAATTTCCTTTGGTCAGGTAAGATTGACAATGCCAAAGGTGTTAAAATCAAGTAGGAGTAGCTTTATTGGAGGAAGTAAGAAGGGGTGCTTGGTCTCACATCAATCCATACTTTTTAATCTATGCAAGTGGGCAAAAAGAATTGGAGACTATTCAAAGATAAAAAATCACTTTGGAGAAAATGGATTAATGATTTCTATCATAGGGAAACCAACTTATTGAAAAATTAATGAAATGAAAGAATTTTCTTAGCCCTTCATTCAGATCCTAAGAAAAAGGCTTATTGTTTATCCATTTATCAAAATTCAGATAGGGAATGGAGAGGGTATATGGTTCTGGTTTGATAATGACTTCCTTAAGTCCTTTTAGTCTCAGGGAAGATATTATTTCACTACACATAAGAATCCCTCCCTAGGCAGGAGTCAGTAATGTAATTGATCATAATTCTGGCAATTTTTAAGGTAGAGGGGCTAATAGACTCCTGAATTACTTTTCTAGCTAGCTAGCTACCTAATTCATCTACATTAGATAAATTTACTTAGTCCTTAAGCAATAACAAAGACTACTCAAACTTTACATGCCTCAAAGCACTTAAGCCTCATATCCCTTTCATTTCTTGGTATAATATTGTATGGAAAGGGTCCTTAACACCTAAAGCCTCCTTTAATACTTAGCTTGTAGCTAAAGACTGAAAACTAAAAGCATGATAGTTGGATCTATTGACAAGCTTTGTGAGCTATGTTGTAGTGAGCAAGAAAGCATTGACCATCTCTACTTCAAATATAGCTTCACCTCCTCCACTTATGCCAACATTCAGCACATTTTAAATCTTTACTATTATGAGTCAGAGTGGAACAAAATATTGGAATGGGCTGAAGAGAAATTCAACTTAATGGGAAAAGATAGAGTTTGTCTAAGTCTCAGTCACAATTATACAATTTATGCAATATAGAGAGAAAGGAATCAAAGATTGTTTAATAAGGTCAACACAAATAAGCATGTCTTAATTCACAAACTACATTGTTAGATAAGGGAAACTCTAGTAGCCCATTACAGTACAGAACAACTAAGCTCCTAAGAAATGGAATCTTTAATTTCCTAGTTTTTCCTAAGGATATATGTAAGAGTAATGTATTCTCCTTTATATCCACATTTTTTAAGTGAGAAAATTTATGTGGCTTTATGTCTTATTGAGTACAAGATCATATACTTATGTCATATTAAGTGCAATATTACACACCCACATTATTTTCAAGCATATAACCATGAATGGAACTTTATTGAATGTGAGGATGCATATTTGTAGCGCTTTATATATTTGAGCAAGAAATTGCTTATTTACGACTTTATAAAGAAAAAAAAACAATGAAATGTTTTTTTATGAGCTCAAGATCTTATGTCTACAGCTTTACATCTTATCGAGAGAGATTGTGATATGTATAAAAAGTTCACAAAATCTGCTTAATATTTTGCTATATTCTTTATCCATCTTACTTTGGGTTTAATTGATTTTACGTCTTTTTTAGATAATTGTCGAAGAAGTTGCTTGAGTAATGACATGGATAAAATTGGAAGATATTGTAAGGTAAAACATGAGGAAAATACCAATTTTTATCTAAATAAGCTTATAGGATGAAGATAGAGAGAAATAGAGTCTAGGTATTTGTTTACATTGATACTCTCTTAGATTGTTATATATTTTTCTTATTGTTAACCTAAAATAGTGGGTATTAGTTTAGATATAGTTTAATTAATCAATAATCCATCTTTATTATTTGTTAGATAATAATTGGAGGATTATATCTATTACTTATTAGCTCCTCGTGGGATCAACTCCGATTACCACCTTTTGCTTAGATTTAGTATTATAGTTAAAATATATTAATAAAATCATTAAGTTTTTTGTAACTTTGATGGGGAAAAAGGAAAATTTGAAAATATTTGAAGATTATTAATCAATTTTTAATATTTTTATTTTTTAATGTTCTTATGAACATTTACTTATGGTCCAACTTTTGGGGTATGAACATAAGTACTTCCTCGATGTCTATAGAAGAAGAACTAAAGATAGAATTGAGACTTTCATAAAAATGTCGAGAGAGAAAGAAGGCTATTCTTTAAGAGTATCAACATCGATTTATTGTGTAGAGCGATCGTAGAGCTGTGCTTGACTATGCAAAGCCATCATTAATGGGAATGCAGTCAAGTGTACAAAGTCGACAAATCATGTCAAATAATTTTAAAATCGAATGCAATATAGTATAGATGTCGAAATAATTACTACAATTTAGTATGTTACAAACTGTTATAAAAGATAGAAATAATATGGTGTGCCACTAATTGTTAATGCACCACTTAATTGTTAGTACACCAACTACAC
>JANVCQ010000007.1:10893443-10906195 GCA_025531925.1 Erythroxylum plowmanianum
GAACAGGGATATATCAGAGTTGCAAGATTACTCTGTACATCGTCCTGTGACTCGATCTATGACTAAGGGTCCTAACATATTCCTAGTGGCTCTCTTGCTCAAACATGTAGCAACTTTAATGCTCTATCTTGTAGTGAAATTTTTTTGATTCAGGGGCCTTTGATCACATGACCTCCTTGTTACATTTGTTTAATACTTATTTACCCTGCTCTTGGAGTGAAAAAGTTAGGATTGCAGATGATAATTTTTCACCTATTGCAGGAAAGATTAAAATAACAATTTAAAAGAATATAGATCTTGAATCTATTCTCATGTTCCCAAATTTGCCTACAATTTATTATCAATCAGCAAACTCACTAAGAATTCTTATTTTGTGTTGTTTTCTATGATTCTCATCGTGAGGTTCAGGATCGAAACTCAGAGAGGATGATTGGCAATGCTAGGATGATCGACAACCTTTATTATTATGATGATAATTTTTTCATTAATAAAATAGTTGAAGGCTTGAGTAGTATTAGTTCAAATTCTGTTTGTGAACAAATTATGCTTTGGATTCATAGATTAGGACATCCTAGTTTTTCCTATCTTAAATACTTCTTTTCAGATTTGTTCACAAATTTGAATTGCTATTTATTTCAATGTGAAAGTTCTGTTTTATCAAAAAGTCATCATGCAACTTATCTTACAAAACGATATTTTGTGTCAAGACCATTTTATTTAATTTCATAGTGATGTGTGGAGACCTCCAAGGTTAGTCGTATGTTTGGAAAAAAATGGTTTGTGACTTTTATAGATGATCACATTCGACTATGTTGGGTCTATTTGATCAGGATTTTTTTAAGTTGGTTGAAATCGAATTTGAATCTAAAATTAGTATCCTTCATTCCGATAATGGAACTAAGCATTTCAATTAACACTTGGAAATGTTTCTAAAATCAATCTACTTGTCGTGATACTTATCGTAATGGAATTGCAAACAGGAAAAATAAACACTTAAAGTGGCTTGTGTCATGATGTTTTCTATGCAAGTTCCGAAATATCTATGGGGAGAAGCTATTTTGATTGCATCATATTTAATTAATAGATTGTCTACTAGTGTTTTAAAGTATGTTACACCTATTAATTAGTTTTAAAAGGCCTTTCTCGATTGTAGAATTTATTTAGATCTGCCATTTAAAAATTTTTAGGTGCACTGTTTTTGTTCACATATCCAACAAGTTTCATTGTAAACTTGTTCAAGAGTGGAAAATTGTGTTTCATAGGATATGCTCCAAGTGTTATAATCCAAAAACCAAAAAACCTTTGTAAGTGTAGATGTCAAGCTTTTGAAAACCAGCTCTATTTTTCCAGACAAATATTTTAGAGGGAGCAAAAGAGAGGAGGAAAATTATTGTGGGAAACTTCTGGCCCCTTGCCAAATCCTATAGTTTTTGATTTGTCTCCATCTCAGGAACAAGTTACTCAAGATATTGAGCGTAATGAGTCACCAAAAGGGGGAGAAATACTACAAAAGGAAAAAAAAATTAGTCCTGAACTTGAGTTTGTATTTTATTCACAGAAAGACTCAGAAAAAGGGTATTGAGTTGCCAATCATTCTATTGCAAGACAATTCAAAATCCTTGGGAGAAAGTTCTGCACCTAATTCAATTAACCTAAATCCTAATATGATATCTCTACCTTTACTTGTTTATAATTCTTGTGCATCGCCTTCTAGCAACAAACAATCAGATCTTGATATTCCTACAGCCATTAGAAAAGGAACTTGAACATGTACCCGACATCTTATCGCTAAATACTTATCTTACCATAGGCTTTCCATTCATCATAAAGCATTTATTTGTAAATAGTCTAACATGTTTGTTCCAAGAACTATTTAGGAAGGTATAGATGATCCAAATCAGAAGTTAGCAGTTACGGATAGGTGAATGCTTTAAGGAAGAACGACACTTAGGAAGTAGTAAATTTGACAAAAGATATAAAGCTTGTGGGATGCAAATGGGTATTTACTATGAAATGTAATGTTGATGGAAACATGAGGTATAAGGCGAGACTCGTTACTAAAAGGTTCACTCAAACCCTTGGCATCGATTATAATGAAACCTTTACTTCTGTGGCCAAACTCAATCCATTACTTCTGTGGCCAAACTCAATCCAATTCGAGGCTTATTGTCCTTAATTGTGAACTACAACTGGCCTTTACGCTAGTTAGATATTAAAAATGCCTTCCTAAATGAGGATTTAGAAGAAGTGTTGTATATGCGTCTACCTCATGGTTTTGATAAAGGGTTTGGTTATAATGAACTTCGTAAGTTGAGGAAGTCTTTATATAGACGGAAACAGCCCTCGAGAGCCTAGTTTGAGCGATTTGGAAGAATGGTCAAAGCTCTTGGTTATTGACAAAGTCAAGCAGATCAGATCATACTTTACAAGCATTTAGAAGTAGGAAAAATAGTTTTCTTATTTATTTATGTGGATGATATAATTTTGATAGGTGGTGATTATACTGAATTAGAGAAATTGAAGAAAGGGCTTGCTAAAGAGTTTGAGATCAAAGGCTTGGGAGCATTAAAATACTTCCTTGGAATGAAGTTTTTTCAATCTTAAGAATGTAGTTTTGTTTCTCAATGCAAATATATACTGGACTTGCTTAATGAAACAAGTTTACTGGAGTGTGTAGGATTGAAACACTAGCTGAACCGAACTTGAAATTGGAGCATATTAAAGATGAAGATGTGGTGAATGTTGACAAATTTCAAAGATTTGTTAGGAGGTTAATTTACTTATCGCATACACATCTTTATATACCATTTGCTATAAGTAAGTGAGTTCATGCATTCACCAGGATAAGATCATTTCCAAGTAGTATATAGAATCCTGAGATATATAAAGGGAACTTTTAGTAAAGGGCTGTTATTTAAGAAACATGGATATCTGCAGGTTGAAGTCCACACTGATGTAGATTGGCTAGGAGCACTAATGAAGAAATTTACTTAAGATTTTTATTTTTTTCTAAAACTTAATCAAATAGCAGCTCAAGTCGGATATTTGAGCAGAACCTTGAGGCATACCTCATGGTTCTTTATTAAAAATACACTTAAATTAGTCAAGATTATCTCCTTGATTTCTAGGAGATATTCCTGAACTAAATTCCTAAGAATCTGCTCCTACTTAACAGAAGGATCTCCTAAAGGTCTGGACTCATCTTATCCAGCTTTTCCACATTCCCTTTCAAGCTGGGTTATGGATGCCGATCATACCCAGCTTGGACTTCAAGTCATCAAAACTGTGTCTGGGTAGTGCTTTTGTGAATATACCTGTCGTTTATTGCTAAGTAGGAACATAAGAGAGCTTGAGTATCCCTTGCTCAATTTTTTCTTTGATATATCTGGGCCATCCAAAAACATCCATCGCATTCCCATATTACAACTCTGAGACAGAGTACAACAGGAGATGTCCTGCACAATGGGCAATTCCAGATTAGTCATCTTTTGGTATGACAATTGGTCAAACCAGGGACCGTTGATCAACTCCTTACATCGTTTAGGAGCTCACATACTTCCTTTACCCGCTAGTTTACACTCTCTGATCCAAGATAATGCAAGGCATTTTCCACTTCGATTAAGACATCTTTAACCTGACCAACCTCCTAACTTGAATGCGCATAATACATTCTTTTGGTAGGACAAATCTGTTCACAATATCACAACCAAAGAGATCCAACAGCTGTTAAGGTATCAAAGCTCTAGAGTTGACTGGTTAAAAAAGTTTGGAGTAAGTACCTTACACCATGGCTCTCCTTTATCCTCTGGTTAGCTATTAAAAACAAACTAAGCACCACAGATCGCATGCCGTTCATGCAAGTTGATACATCTTGTCCTATGTGCCTGTTACATGAGGAAACACGGAACCATCTGTCTTTCGAATGCTCTTTCAACAAAGATATTTGGAAATATATCACCGTGCAATGTCAATGGCTTAACTCGGGGGAGTCATTTCGAGACATATTCTTCCGTCTATCCAATCCGAATGTGTATACGAAGGCTGACTAGATGATCCACCACGTTGCTCTTGGTCTTTGTGTTTACCGATTATGGAAGGAGACAAATCTAAGAAGTTTCGCAAACAAAAGTTCCTTTAAAGAAGCCTTGAAATCCATGCGGAAGTTAGGGAGCACATCCTATTGCAAAAACTGCACCATCACAGTAGTCTGAATGTCCTAGCATCACTACAACCCTAGCGACAACACTATCATAACCTCAGCTCTAGCTTGGCTCTTCTTTTTTACCTTGTCTTGAAAAGATGTAATGGGTAACCCCCTATGATGTCTTATCTCTTTTATCGAACCTCTACTTCCTATTTACTAATTTAATTTCTTTTTTTAAAAAAAGTGTTGGTCAATCTTGACATGCGTGGTTCTATCATAATGAATTGGATTCCTTACTAGCTCGATGGCAGCTTTGTTGTCACTCTGGACCATTATTAGAATTAGGTTGCCTTAGCACTGCTCCTTGCAACTACAACTTATTTTTCACTTCCCCATATAACCATATTGACCCAGACATATGTGTAGTACCCCATTGTAAGTTTGAGGTTTGTTAACGAACTTGCCCAATCTACATCAATGAAAATATTTGCTGAAAAGGCCTTTTCTTGGGCTTTGTTTAGGTATCTTAGAATGTGAAAAACAGCCTTTAAATGTTTCTCTATTGAATGATTCATGTCTTTGCTCATCATTACTACGACAAAACTCATATCTGGCCTAATATGTGAAAGGTCCACTATTCCTTGGTATGTCCCTTCATCTATGATGCTTACTTCTTCTTCCTTCAGGTGCTTCACTGTGGGGTCCATAGGAGTAAAAGTCGATTTGTAATCTAACATGACTGTTTTAGTAGATCTAGGGTGTAATTTTGTTGAGACTGAAATAGCGAAAAGATGGGCCAAAGGACTGTGTTATAAATGTGATGAATCTTATTCTGCAGAGCACAAATGTAAAAGATTATTTTGGATGAGGTTCTAGATGTGGACAATGAACCGAAGGATTACCTCATGGGTGATCCTGAGATTTCTTTGCATAGCCTCAGCAAGATATGCAATTCCCCTACCATGCAATTGTTAGTGGAAATTTTAGGAGTTTCTGTTTCAGTGATAGTGGATTCAAACAGCACACATAATTTTTTGCGTGAAGGATTAATACCAAGTTTGGGATGGGTAGTGTGGGAGGAAGCAGGGCTGGAATTTTTCGTGGCAAATGGGGAACGTTTATCCAGCATGGGTATCTATAAATCAGTTCCATTTTAAGTTGTTTTCGATTTGGTGGGATTTTAGCTCCCTAACTATGATTGTTGACATACCCTTGCTGGAAATCATTCATGCTATCTAAGCTGAAGCAATACATTTTATTTGGGAGAAAACGTAGAAAGAATTTAAGTAATAGAGGGTGCCATAATTATATTTTTAAGTAACTTCAAATTTTAATAATCTCAAAGTCAATGGTGCCAAGGGCCATCCCTTTGTCCCCTTTCAGTTTTAGATTTGTTTTTCTCATGTGATTGGATCCAAAAGACAAAAAGTTTGCTCTTTCATTGTCATAATTAAGTGGAACTAGCCTTCATAGAGTAGTATTAGGCTACTTATAATATCTTTTCCAAAGCACTTTGTTATCTTCCTGGATTTTACAGTCCTAGATTTTTGTGTTTTGGATTGCATTAGGAATTTGATTCCATCCAAGGATTTTCATTACACGAATAATAATTTTATATCCACTTAATGATATGTTTTCTTCCTTTAGGGTGGAATCACGTCATCAGATATTGCTACTAAAGCTCTAGAAGCAAAATGTGCCACAATTGTTGGACAGGCCCTGGCTGGTGTTCCCCTGTGGCAACTAGGTCCTGAAAGTAGGCATCCAGGAGTTCCATACATTGTGTTTCCTGGTAAGTTTTAGCTAGTTCTTTTTATCTCATCTGATGTTTATTTTCAAGCTGAGTAACTAATGTTGAAATTGGATGTTTCAGGTAATGTTGGTGACACTAAAGCACTGGCAGAAGTGGTGAAATCATGGGCTCTTCCTTCCAGAGTTTCATCAACAAAAGAGCTCCTTCTTGTAAGGATCATGAAAATTATTCTCTTTGTAACTAAGATTTCGAGTTTATTGACTACCCTTTTTTTATTGAAGAATGCTGAGAGTGGTGGATATGCGGTTGGAGCATTTAACATTTATAACATAGAGGGAGCTGAGGCTGTTGTTGCAGCAGCAGAAGAAGAAAATAGCCCTGCTATTTTACAGGTTAGAGTGCGGTGTCTACCCTTAAAAAGTGCAAAATAGTAATTTGATGCTCATTGGTGCGAGTATCCAATTGTGGCTTGATTTTACTTGCTTTTTTTGCAGATTCATCCAAGCGCGTTGAAACTGGGTGGAGTTCCATTGGTTTCTGCTTGTGTATGTGCTGCTGATCAGGCCAATGTAAGTGCATAATATTTTATTACAAATAATAAAAGAATAATACAATTGGGGAAAGAGATAAATAGCTGCATGTTCAGAAATCACAATTTCTGATGCAAAAGAGCTTAAAGTTTATAGAAGAAATAAAAGAGAAACATTAGTCAACCACAAGCCTTAATTTAGTAGGATGAGGATTGGAAATTGAGTTGACATCTAAGATAAGTATTGAAATTTAGATTGTGCTAGGATTCCTTATTAGATAGGAAATAGTAGTAATGAGATATGTTATCCTAGTTGTTTAGGACTTGTAGAATTTCTATTATGATACGATTTAAATTAGGAATCCTTTTCTACTATAATAAGGGTTTCTAGAACTATATATGTGTGCGTGTGTGTATGTTCAGCTCTTCATCAAAAAAAAAAAAAAAGAAAAACAATCTGAAAATTTTCTACAAACTTAAGTTTTCAACTAGAAGGTATAATGCTTTCTTCTAATTCTTAGACCTTAGGATTGATTGTTAGTTTCTTACCTTTCATTGTTTGTGTTCACTACAAAATTTTAGCTACCAAAAATCCTTACTTTCAACATATTAAACCCTAAAATACTAGACTAATATCAGCCATATTTCTAATTTTGTGTTTTAGTTATTGGTTAATAATTCTTCTATTTACCCTACATCAATTTGGTATCAAAGCTTTGTTTCACGATGACGACACGTAGTGGAAGGGCATATAAAGGAATATTCAGTAACCAGGTGCGAGATGAATTACTTATAGGAGTTATAGAAAGGTTGGACCTTAAAGACCCTCGATCACAAGGTGTTCCAAGAACTAGTCCAAAAAACAATATTAGACAACAAACTACAATTGATGGTAAGAGTGGAGAAGTGAAATCCAAGACGAAGAGGCTAACACTAATCAACAGCTAATGGGGTTAGGAAATTAATGCCTACCAAGAGATCCAAGACAAAGAAACCAACCAGTAGCACATGGAGAGCGCATGCGAGCCTTTAGAGGCCATAATAGAGTTGAAACACACAATGAGCTCGATGACATTGCTACGAAAGTTCGTGTTGAAGCTCTTGATTTTGTAGGAAAGATGGATCCACACATGTTCTTAGACTGGATAGTAGCAATGGAAGATTTCTTTGACTGGTACCACATGTCAGAAGATTGAAAAGTTTGATTTGCAAAGATGAAGCTAGTTGGACAGGCTAAAATCCGGTGGAGATCGGTAGAGGATAGACTTCAAAATACAAGTCAACTACCAATTGTTGATTGGGAAGAGATGAAGCTAAAATTATCGAAAACATACTTACCATTTCATTATCAGATGATCTCCAAGATAAACTTACAACTCTTAGACAAGGGATTATGTCTGTAGCTGAGTACATAGATATATTTGATGAACTTTTTATCCAATGTGAAGGGATGGAGTTGGAATGTCAACTTATATTCCATTACAAAAATGACTTGGGGGAAAAATTCACTAGGAGCTAATAATGAAAAGGATTTACAGCCTCAAAGATGTATATCACTTGGCTTTAAGAGTGGAACAATACTTGGGATAAGTAGTAACTAAAAAGTTTCAAAGTCAAATGGGGAGTTACATGAAGAGAACTACAGCCGCACAAAACTTTAGACCGGCACCCAATGCATCAAAATTTGCACCATAAAATAACTATAAAAATTCTCTAGGAGTTGAACTTAAAGGCAAAGCCATAGCTGAGACTGGAACGAAAGGAAGCAGCAGTGACAAGAAGTGTTTCTGATGTAATAGGAGGGTCCACTTTGCTATGAATGTCCTAATAAAGGTTTACGTATGATGGGAGAAGAAGAAGAGGAAGAATTTGATGAGTACGTGTGTGAGTATGAAGTTGGAGAGGAGTTGGAAGGAGACTCTAGTGATGAACTAACTAGTCCTACAAATCTTTATTTAGTAAACTGCATTCTTACAGCCTGTAAAGTGGAAGAATAAGAAGAATGGCTTCATACTGCTATTTTCTTTACTCAAGTTAGATGTGGAGATAAAGTATGTAAGCTTATCATTGATGGAGGAAGTAGCATGAACGTGGTATCGGAGAAAATGGTGAAGCGATTGAATTTACTCATAGAGAAACATCCAAATCTCTACGAAGTTGCTTGGGTAGATGATAGTACTATACCAATTGCTCAAAGGTGCTCGGTTTCTTTCAAATTAGGAATATATGAGGACTTTATTTGGTGTGATGTCATTTCTATGAAAGTATCTCACATTGTACTTAGGCGTTCGCGGCTTTATGACCAAAATGTGTAGCACTTCGGAAAAGCTAATACCTATTAGTTTATATTTCATGGAAAGAAGAAAATTTTGAAGCCCGTGAAGGTAGACAAGGTAGAAAAACGAAGAGGAAGTAACAAGACAGCCATAAATGCCAATAAAAAGCCTCTTAATATCTTTAAGGAGATAGAATTTGAAGTTGTTAGCAAGGAAAAGGAAATTTTGTTTGCAATGGTAGTGATGGAAGTTTAAGATAGAATTTGAAGTTGTTAGCAAGGAAAGGAAATTTTGTTTTCAATGGTAGTGATGGAAGTATAGGAAACAACACCTAAAACACCCTTTACCTTACCAAAAGAAGTGGGAGAATTGTTGACTGATTTTTCAGACCTTACATAGGATGATTTACCAGGTGAATTACCTCCTTTACAAGATATTTAGCATGCTATTGACTTGGTACTTGGATCTGCTCTACCAAATCTTCCAGCCTATTGCTTGTATCCTATTGAGAATGAAGAGCTGAAGAGACAAGTAGAGTATTCAACAAAGTCTTGGTCCGTGTGCAGTTCTAGCTCTATTGACTCCTAAAAAGGATGATTATCGGGCAATAAATGAGATCACAATAAGTTATATATTTCCAATACTTCACCTTGATAACATGTTAGATATGTTGATTGGAGCTACTATCTCTACTAAGATAGACTTACGAAGTGGGTATCATCAAATTAGAATTAGACCAGGAGATGAATGGAAAGCGTCTTCCAAGACAAAAGAGCAATGACGGAGACACCCCCACTGGGCCCCCCAAAATTTTAAAAAATTAAATATTTTTAATTTTTAATATATATATATATATATAAGGGTGGAGTTATTTGGAGGCTAGTGGTGCACTGGGCCCCCTAAAATTTAAAAAAATTAAATATTTAGACCCTCCTATCTTAAATTCTTGGCTCTGTCACTGCAAAAGAGGGACTTTATGAATGGTTGGTGATGCCATTTGGGACTCTCTAATGCACTGGACACTTTTATGAGAGTGATGAATCAAATGTTTCAATCATTTATGGGCTAATTTTTGGTGATATATTGTGATGATATATTAATATAAAACAAGACTAAAGAAGACGACCTATTACATCTATAACAAGTCTTGAGAGTTTTGAGGCAAGGGAAACTTTATCAACTTAAAGAAGTGTTCTTTTATGCAATCAAGTGTTATATTTTTGAGTTTTATTATATCCTACTGTGGAGTAAAGATGGATCCTGAGAAGATTAAAGTCATCCTTGATTGGCCTATTCTAACGGATGTGCACGAGAAGGAGGTTTCACAGCTTAGCAACATCCTATAGAAGATTTATTTGTAATTTCAGCACCATAATGGCACCCATTATTGATTGTTTGAAGAAAGTACAGTTTACTTGCTCAAAGGCAGCAACTAAACATTTGAAGAAATCAAAAAAAGATGACTGGATCTTCTGTTTTACATCATCCATATTTTTCTAAGGTATTTGACGTTGCTTGTGATGCATCTCATATGGGAATTGTAGGCATTCTCAGCTAAGAGGGACACCTGATTGCTTACTTCAGTGAAAAGTTAAATGAAGAGAAACAACGATACTTAACCTTGTCTGAATTTTATGTTGTAGTATGTGTTCTTTACAATTGGTGTTGCTATGTCTCATACAAGGAGTTTATTTTATATTTGGATCATGAATTTCTTAAACACTTAAAGTCCTAGAAGGACTTAAACAAAAGGCATGCCTTATGTGAATTTTTAATGCAATTTAACTTTGTTATTAAGCATTGGATAGGAGTTAAGAATAAGGCAGCATATACATTTAGTAGGAAGAGTCATTTGCTTAACACTAGCAGTAAAAGTTGTGGGGTTCAATAAAATAAAAAGAGAACATGTTTCTGGTCGAGATTTGGGAATAATCTATTCAAAAATTGCAGCTAGAGAAAGAGACCAACACTTTCCTTCTGTGATCCACGATCATTATATTTTCAAAGGCAATTGACTTTGTCTACCTAATACTTCTACAAGAGAGTGTGTGATTTAGGAATTACATGGAGGAGGTGCAACATGACACTTTGAAAGAGATAAAACCATCGCAATGGTTAAAGATTGCTTCTATTGGCCCTTTTTGAAGCAGGTCGTGTCTAAGGTTATACGGCAATGTTGAACATGTTAATTAACTAAAGGAAAGAAAGAGAATTTTGGATTATACACACCACTACCCTTGCCTTATGAACCACGGTAGGACATAAGTATGAATGTTGTCTTGGGAATTCCTAAAACTATAAGAGGTTATGATTCTATTTTTGTGGTGGTGGATAGGTTTTCTAAGATGGAGTTATTTCATTCCATGTTCCAAGTCTTATGATGCTATCCATATTGCTAAAATTTTCTTCAATGAGGTTGTACATCTTCAAGGATTACCTTTAACCATCGTCTCTGATCTTGATGTAAAGTTTATGAATTATTTTTAGAACTCTATGGAAAACATTGAACACTAAGCTTCAATTTTCAAGTTCTTTCCATCCCCAAATCGATGGACAAATAGAGGTGGTGAATAGAAGCTTGGGGGACCTATTAAGATGTTTGGTCCGTGGCAGAATTTGCATATAAAAGTTCTATCAATAGGTCTACTGGTAAGAGCTCTTTTGAGATAGTTTCATGAGTCAACCAAGGAAGCCTATTGGTCTAGGTCCTTTACCGCAAACAACATGAGTTATAGTTGAAGTTGAAGTTTTGCACAACACATGAGGGACATATTTGATAAGATATGATGAAAGATAATAACCAACAAATTTTATTATAAATAACATTCTGATCAACATCTTCGATTAATAGAATTCAATGAAGGGGATATGGTGATGGTTTGGATTTCTCTAGAGTGTTTTTAAAAAGGGAAAATATAAGAAAATTCATTCATGAAATGTTGTACCTTATAAGATCGTCAAGAAGATAAGTGTTAATGCTTTTGTTTTAGAGTTACCAAGTGACAAGGGAATAACTGCTATCTTAAATATTGCGGACTTAACTATTTATTATAGGCAAGATGAGCAGTCCCTTATTGTATCCGTAAGAATTCCAGCCATCTCTCATCTTAAAAGAGTAAATAGAAGATGTTATTGATGAACAAATTGTAGCAACAAGAGATGGGGAATATCGGTAATTTCTTATCAAGTAGAAAGGAAGTCCAATTTCTGATAGTATTTGAATTCTAGAATTAGAACTTCAAAAGTTAAATATAGACTTTTATGATTAATATTTGTCACACTTTACGTCGAGGATGACTTCCAACAAGCAGGGAAGAATTGATGCAAAAGAGCTTAAAGTATGTAGAAGAAATAAAAGAGGAAAAATTTGTCAACCACAAGCCTCAATTTGGTTGGATGAGGATTAGAAATGAAATCGAGTTGACATCAACAATAAAAACTGAAATTTAGATTGTGCTAGGATTCCTTATTAGATAGGAAGTAATAGTAAATTAAATATGTTATTCTATTTTAGATATGCTATCCTAGTTATTTAGGATATATAGAATTTTTATTATAATTGGATTTGAATTAGGAATTTGAAATTTTCCTACTATAATAAGGGTTTTAAGAACTCTCTCTCTCTATATATATATATTTAGCTCTTCATCAAAAAAACAAGCAATTTGAAATTTTCTACAAATTTGAGTTTTTAATTAGAAAGTGTGATGCTTTCTTCTAAGAGTGATTCTTAATTTCTTACCTTCCATTCTTTGTGTTCATCACAAAATTCTAGTAACCAAAAATCCTAACTTCCAGCATATTAAACCCTAAAATATTAGCCTAACATCATTGATATTTCAAATTTTGTGAGTTTTAGCTACCAGTTAATAATTCTTCTGTTTGTCCTACATGAAGTTCTTTATATTTTTGTCAAGATGTCATATTCTTCTCTCAAAAAATAGAAACCTGAATTTAGTAACATGTTTTCAACCATGACTGATGAATCAAAACTTGTTCCAAGTTGTTTATTTCAAAAGAATGGCTATTTTCATATAAAACGCAACTACA
>JANVCQ010000007.1:10921888-10939041 GCA_025531925.1 Erythroxylum plowmanianum
TTATACCTTATATAGAGCGTGTGCTAGGTTTACGAGTTCATGTTTGCATGGGAATCTCTCACATGCGGATGGGCTGAAGAGAGCGTGGATCGGGCTTTGGCTTGACATGGCTATTAGGTATGAGACCGATCTTTGAGAACTGGACCGATCAGCCCACGGGTCGCTTTGACTGGGCTCGGGTTCAGCATGACCGACCCGACCAAATTCCAACAGTAACTAACTAATTTCTTCATTTACAAGTGAGCGTATCATCAACGTTGGAGGTACAAGGTGGATCTGGAAAATGGGGAATGAAATAAGGAAAGCTATTTGGAGAATGGAAGAAAATGGAAGATGACTTAAGCCTGGAGTCCAATCTTAAAATTAACATTTATTTTTTAGTGTATGCTTTAATTGTTAAAACTAGTGCTATTACTTAAAATTAAGTATATGATTTTTTAATAATTTAATTTCATAATAATTATTTTAAAATTTTTAAAATTGACGTAAAATATTTCGAATTTTAAATATATTTACCAAAAATGTTTATTTTGAAAATATTTGTAATTTTATAAAATAATTTATTTTATATTTAATTTGATTTAAATATTTAGATTGAATTATTCATAATTTTTGTTAGTACCTAACATCAAAATTATATAATATGCTTAATTAATTTTAAAATTAGATTATGACAAAAACAAAATTTTATTATTTTTACAAATTATGAGAGCATGATAAACATAATTTGAAATAAATTAAAATTAAAAATTAAGTCAAAAAAATATTTATATAATTTAAAATATGTAAATTAAATCAGATAAATATTTACATAATTTGAAATTTAAAAATTAAAATAATACTAATTGGACCCTTAATTAACAATTATAATTCCTCATTATCATATCTTAAAGTCTCGCAGAGCATTAAAACAGAGTTTGGAAAGACCTAATAATATTGTGAGCTTGATACTTTTGACCCAGCCATGTGCAGTATAGGCCCAATGAACTCATTTCAGATCTAATGTCTACATGCCAAAGCCGAATTAAAATTAGCAAGGGATCCGATACCCTCTGCAATCCAAAAGCATCCAGCCCAAACCCATTCAAAAGGATTAGTTGACTTTCCTTATCTCAACAGCCGAACCAATCAGAGGTTGGACTACATAATGCATATTTCGTTTTCTAAATCAATTTCCTCGTATACATGAATTGATTTCTAACCATCGCCGTCATCTCCGTTCCGAAATCTCATAATGAAGCAAAGCTTAGAACGTATACATGAATTAATTTCTAACCATTTTATCTAAAATTTGAATAATATAATTAATATAAATGTACCTATAAATTTGTTTGATCTCTATCTGCCAAAACATATACGTGTAAAGTGGATAAGCACAATCCCGCCCAGATCTCACTGAAACAGTGACGTGTTTGTTGTCACTAAGCGCCATCCAACATCATACTCATACTTCTTCTACTTGAACGTAACGAATCTGATAATAACAATAAGTCAACATTACCGAGCTACAAAATAAACCAATACTTGTTTCTGTTTCAAACTCTTTCTCAAGTTTCCCGTTTGTAAGCGATGACGGATCAGACCCGGAAGCCTGAAATCTTTGAACTCAACAATGGTTCCATGCAGGTCAAGATCACTAACCTCGGTTGCACTATTACTTCACTCTTTGTGCCTGACAAAAACGGTAACTTTCTGGGTTTTTTTCATTTACTTCAATTGTCAACCCTGATGTTGTCATTGTAGTTTTTGGGTTTTCTTTTTTCACTTCTTGTTGTGTTTTGTTGGTTTCTCAAGGGAATTTAGCTGATGTTGTTCTTGGGATGGACTCCGTGGAGCAATATTTGGTAATTCTTCTATTCGCTTAATTGTTTTTGATATACATTATGATCTGATTAGAAGTTCAGTTCAAATTGTTTGGATTACGTCATGTCTTTTTGGCGATTTGATTCTCTTTTAAAGGAGAAGAAGATTGCATTTTTATAGACAGTTAATAGATCATTATCGGAAGTAAATATAGTCTTGGGCTCTGTTCCTTTCTTCCTCTCCTTTCCCTTCACCGTAGTCACTTCAATAGTTACTTTTGCTAATAACAGAAAGACAAATCAAAGGCAGGAAATTCGTTTTGTGACCTATACCTGTTTGAGGGTGTCTTCCTAGTTTAATCATGTCTCCTTTTGGGTGATCAATATTTGAGATTTCTGACGCTTCCTGAATTTATTTGTAACCAGCAAGGTGCTGCGCCTTACTTCGGCTGCATTGTGGGCCGAGTGGCGAACAGGATAAAAAATGGGAAGTTCACCCTTAATGGAATTGAATACTCTTTGCCCATCAACAAGCCTCCAAACAGTCTCCATGGTATTTATTTGTTAATTCCCTCAGTTTGATGTTATTATGTTTAATCGTGGCTGTCTTTCAATCATGTTGATAACTTTATCACCTCAAACAGCTACTCAGTTAGTCAAAATATTGTATATTCACAGCTTGAATCGTTTTGCGCAATTATAATATTCTATTTGCAAAGGAAAAAAGGGGAAAAGGGTGGGAATAAATGCCTTATTTCTGGTCAAAATCAGATGCTACTTCTATTTTCCATATAAAAAAGACACTTTTAAGATCACATTGGAGTATCTAATAGAATGTTTGATTATTGGGGTATCTAAAAAAGAAATGCACATTTCTTTTTGCATGTCTCATTGCTTTTACTTTTTCGTATTAGAGCTTTTTTTTTTTTTTTTTTGGTTGCATTTGGTGAAGAATAGTGTTAAGTTTTTCACTTCTGGTCATTTGAAGACCTAAGTATCAAATGGCCAAATAATTTCTTCTTGGCATGTGACATATTTTATTACCTCCTCTAGGAGGGCAAAAGGGTTTCGACAAGGTGTTATGGGAAGTTGCAGAATATAAGAAAGGAGATAATCCATCCATCACCTTCAAATACCGAAGCCTAGATGGAGAAGAAGGTACTCTCTATCTCTGTGTCTGTTTGTGTTATCATGTGTGCAACGTACTCTCTTACTCTCAATGTCCCTAATATTTTCTGTTTCTATCTGCCATAGGTTACCCAGGGGACCTTTCTGTAAGTGCAAGTTATACACTTACGTCAAGCACAACAATGAGACTTGATATGGAAGCAGTGGCTGAGAACAAGGCTACTCCAGTAAGTTTAGCTCAGCATACGTATTGGAATTTAGCTGGTCACAACTCAGGAAATGTCCTTGACCATT
This sequence comes from Erythroxylum plowmanianum, assembly GCA_025531925.1. Lineage (NCBI taxonomy): Eukaryota > Viridiplantae > Streptophyta > Magnoliopsida > Malpighiales > Erythroxylaceae > Erythroxylum > Erythroxylum plowmanianum. The sequence continues at coordinate 10,925,113 of JANVCQ010000007.1, forward strand.
CAATTCAAATATGGGGTTCTCACATTACTCCTGTGGATGACAACGTTGTCCCAACTGGTGAACTCATGCCAGTCAAAGGCACTCCATTTGACTTCACCTTTGAGAAAAAGATTGGGACCTCGATCCATGAGGTGGGTATGGGTTATGATCACAATTATGTACTGGACGGTGGGGAAGAGAAATTGGGTTTGAAGCATGCTGCAAAAGTCAAGGATCCATCAAGCTCAAGGGTTCTTAACTTATGGACAAATGCCCCTGGGATGCAGTTTTACACAGCAAACTACGTGAATGGAGTAGCTGGTAAAGGAGGCGCTGTCTATGGAAAGCAATCAGGGCTCTGCTTGGAAACTCAGGGCTTTCCCAACGCTGTAAATCAACCAAATTTCCCCTCAGTGATCATTCAGCCTGGAGAAAAGTACAAGCATACTATGCTGTTTGAGTTTTCAACAGAATGAGTTAGTACCTTTGTTGCCAAATAGAAATTGGTAGACTCTGAACCGTTTATGGTGACGCAATTCTATTACTCTTGAATAATAAAATGATGAACCTTGTACATGATCCCCAGTATTTTCGTTTGAAGTCCTTTGAATTGCCTTATTTGTAGAGGTGAAAGCATAATGTGTACTACGGAATTGTTAAAAATGCTTTTGCATCACACTCGATCTTTCACCCTTTAACTACTACATAGAAATGGAGCTTTCTAAAATGCTATTTTCTTGAAAATCTAGACTTTTTTTAATTCTAATAAATTGTCGTTTTCGAAACCTTCAACAGATGGTGAATTTCCCAAAAATCTTTAGTCTTCAAAAAAGATGGGGGTTGTCTTGCCAAAAATCACCATTTGAAAATTTTGATTTAACCAAATTTTAAGTTGAATTTAAGTCCAATAAAAAATTTTAAATTTCAAGTTGAGGAATTGCAAAATGGAAAGATATAAAACAATCTTTTCCAAGTTTCCCATTTAATAATTATTATTGAATTGAAGCAATTTCTTCTTTTCTTTGCCAAAAAAATTCAATCTTGATGCTATCTTCTCCAACATAAACTCAAGTTGTATAAACAAACTTTTACAATGTCATGTCATTATGATACTTACAATAACCTCTGGTGAATAACAATTCAGACTCCAAGTTCGATAATCTCACGAATATAAATGGCGTTTATCAAATTTTAAGATTATGTAACTAGTCTAAGGACACTCAAATGTTTTATGAACAGTTGCTTGTTAAACCATATCCTTTGCTATCTCTCAATTTCATCCATGACATTGAGAGAATTACAGATATATGCCCTGCCTTCAAGAAAAAGGACAACAAATAAAAGAGCTTTTTAGGGTTTGAGAAATTAGGGATTAACAAAGACAAAGGCTGGATAAAAGGGGCAAAGCTTATAGGGTTTCTATGCTAGCTTGAATATCCCATAATAAATAAATCTCTTCTACGTAGGCATTCCCACAATTTGAACTCTTAACTAATAAGGAGGCACTTGTACCCCGTTATTTCTCGGGCCAAGTGTTGGCTGATTTCATATTTAGCAACAAACATCACCCTAACAAGCAAGTAGTTTAAGGGTATTAAAATTAATGTAACATATTTTTGAATCTATGGAATCATAAAGTTTAGCTCGCCTTGTTTCCAATTTTGCAAAGTAAAATAAAAGCATTATTCAATCCGCCATAACTTGACTTATTTATCACATATAGTCAGCGCTTCTATAGCTATTGCTTCTCTACGCATGTAGCAACTACCAAAATGTCGCCCTACCAATGTTTCCTACCATTATGATGTCAATAAAACCTAATAGTCGCCACTACACCTTAAATATCGTGTGCGAGGTAGATGGCCTATATAACTAGACAAATTCCACGGTGAACGAACTTGAGAAAGAAAATGCTATAAAGAGACTAGAGGAATCAGAAGGATGGCATACAAAAGATATATTAGACGCAAAAATGATTAGGTCAAAGGATTAGATTCAGCTTTCTTTCCAATGTATTTCCTAAATGCTTAAATGAAACAAATATAATCTGGAAGTCTATCCATTTCCAGCTATGTTGGCAAATAACATGAGCAATAACTTGTTATGTTTGACACTTGAATTTAAAGAAGAATATCAAAGTTGATCGGCAAATGTGTCTCTCTCAATGATTATGAGGCAGTTATCTCCTCACCTTGTGCGAAGAAGTTCAAGTGGTAAGCTTTCCATTGCCAGCTGAAATTTGACAAAACATATTTTAGACAACATATAGCTTCTCTGTGCAGTAAAATACAAAAATGACACTTACCCAGAGTCTTGGAGTTGTTGGAATGGAGTTTGTATGCAATTTGGAAAGCTCTGACTCAAAACTAATAACAATTATTGCTCTGAACTCGATTGAAAACGGGCTGCAAAAGAAACCAACATATTTTTAAGATTGAAAGAACATCTTTACAACTGTATAGACAATACCTTGTAGAGCACACTATAATGTTAACCAAGACATGAAAATAAGAACAAACGAATAATTCAAAATAGAACTACTATTAGACCATCCAGAATTCTTTCCCATAAGCTAATCTATATACATCTAAACAAGTTCCCATATTTCCACTATCAGAAAGTCATAGTTCTCCCATTTTTGCTATCCGTATACTTTTCAAGCATCTTTTGCAGCAGCTAATAAATTTTCGTTGCACATTCATGATAGAAACGAGTCCATGACTAACAAAAATCTTTTTCTTTTCTTGGTTCCACCACTCACAAACTAAGGCTTGCATTCGGACCATATTACAAACATACTTATTAAACCACACAGATCAAACTTAAGCCACGGTGTGAGGCTATAATAATGTATTTTTTCAACACTGTTATTTATACCATGAAGTCAAAACCAGATAATGACATTTAACCCATTTTTGTTAACCATCCTTAACATGAAGAATCCAAGAAGCAGGACATCTTAATAATCGGCACCTTAGTCAAGAACCAAGGAGAGAGAGACTATGGGAACTATACAACTTACCCAGCCAAGATAGTTGGGCAAGTCAAAAGCCGGCGAAGGATAACATATATGGGCAAAGTTACATTGCGACAGACATCACCATCCGCTATCTGAGAAATGCAAAGGGCAAAATTTTCAAAACAAGGCATGCTTGTGAAAATAATTTGATAGTGAAAATGCATACCTGTGTGGTCTGAATTAAAGAGGTTTCAGTCACAATTCTGTCTCCCAGAAGAATTGACTCCACTCGGAGCAAGTGAATGTCAATGGAGCTGATCGGGACTGCAGATGCTTCAACTGTTAGCTCCCCAGTAATGGGATCTGACAAAGAACATTGAGTGGATATTCTCCCCGTCACCCGAAAACCACCTTCATAGCCAAGTACAATGTCACATGACAGATCTTCCAATTGACATGATCCATGCACTGTTATTCGTATATAGACATATCTATATAGGTAGACAGACAGATAAAACCAACCATTCTAAAACTCATTAGAATCAAAGGTACAGGGAAAGAGGAAACATGAAGATGATGCAAACCTGACTTCAACTCAGGAAGTAAAGGGTGTCTTTGTGTGTCCTGAGTAATGTAAAAGACAACCATCTCAGGTGAAATTGGTCTCTCAAGAAGATCCGCTGAATTATCATAACGCCAGAATGAAGAAACTTAGTTCAATATCCATGAACATGAACATTAACAACAGATATTCATTCCCTAAACACACCTTCGTCACTTTCAACTGTGAACTCCAATGTTGCAGATTTTGATCTATGTAGGTAACCCCTCGCTATATCTACATTAACCAAATACTATTACGGAGTTCATTAATTGTTGACATATATAAAAACATGTAAAGTAAAAGGCATATGTAAACTGGTAACATAAGGAAGAGACCACGAATAACATGATATACTAATTAAGGTTCTGGACTTTTTTCATAATACAGAAATATTCACCTGGATACTAATATTTGTCCCATGAAATGTCTCGTAAAATCTTTCCAAATTTTCTCCCCGAGGCTGCTTCAAAACTACAGAAAATGGTATCTGCCACAACAAGAAACCATTTATAGATTTGTGAATGAAAATAAAAGTAAATGATGACTGAAAGAAAAAAGAGAAACAAACAGTGACAGGAAATTAGAGAAGACGAATCTGTAATGATATCTAAAGGGGAAAGGTTGTTCACTCAACCATGTCAAAGATAATTCTGATGGTAACCTAGAAGTATATTTTTATTAACTATGGAATTGCATTAGAAACACTGCAGATCAAGTTTCATTAACCATCAAATCAAATCACAACTGTTCTCCATCATATATACCTCTGTTGTACCTGAGCCAATCTTTCCGGCCGGTTTGATCTCAAGGCTCTTATTTCTGTTTCAAAGTAAGGAACACCAAAACACTGTCAGAAAGAAGCATGCACAAATATGCACTGACATGGTAATTCAAACAATAAGATAGTGACTACAAGTATATATAAATTTATGCAGTCCAAACATAGAAAGCATAAGAAAAAAAGAGACAAGGTCCCAGAATTCAATTCATCTAAGATCGAACACCAAAACAACTGTCAGAAAGAAGCATGACACAAATATGCACTGACATGGTAACTCAAACAATAAGATAGTGACTACAAGTATATATAAATTCATGCAAGCCAAACATAGAAAGCAAATATGCACTGACATGGTAACTCAAACAATAAGATAGTGACTACAAGTATATATAAATTTATGCAAGCCAAACATAGAAAGCATAAGAAAAAAAGAGAGACAAGGTCCCAGAATTCAATTCGTCTAAGATCAATTTGACTTAATCCCCTATAATCTGCTGCTAGGAAAGAATTCTGCAATTCACATACAAGTAACATTAAGTTTAAGAGTCACTTTAACAGGTGCTTCAACCATAACATGTGAGGACTTGGCTTACAACTAGGAACATAAAGCCATTTCAGGTTTCAGATATGCTTCCATGAATTGCATCTTAACTTCTTAAATGCCTTCCAAAAATATAGGAAAATCAAATTGCAGTTATGTTCATGTAGAAGGTACCTGTATTTTCCTTTATAGCAATTAATCTCAGAAGCATGTCTAGCTTAAATTAGCTACAAGAGGCCTGGTGAAAATTTATATGTGCACCAAATGCAAGTTTTCCCTTGTTTCACACTCATTGTTAGGTGTCTTAACATTAAGCATAAAACTAAAAAAAAACTTCACAACTGTTTCTTGCAAGAATGTTACTAGAGCTTCCTCGCCCGTGGAAAATCTTCATAAGTCTAATTCAACCATAGCAAAGAGAATTGCAACTGAATGGGATGGTTACAAGATTGCTAACAAGCACAACCACAATGGTTTCATACTCATCACATTGGTTAGAGGTTTAATATTGTTATGTTATGGACCCTATATAGGATTTATCATTTATTGGACCAATATTATTTTGGAATATTATTATGGTTCTTGATTGCTCTATTATTATAAATATAAGAGTAAAAGACACAAGACTCCCCTATAATTTAGGTAAGGTAACTTTTAAAAACCCCTTAATCATTAAAATTCTTTAAAAAAACTCCACATGCTTTTCAATTTTTCAGAAAAACCTTTCTTTAAACTTTTGTTAAAATATAAAGGCATCCAACTCAACTCCTAAAACACAACCAGAATCAATTAAATATGACTCAAATAAATATTTTAAGATAACTGTAGTAAACTATTAGTTTTAGTCAAGTTTAACTAGTTCGTTTCGAATTTAAGAACTAGGTTCAGTCATCATACTATCAGCATCAAGTCAAGTTTAATTACTTCGTTTCGAATTTAGGAGCTAGGTTGAGTCATCATATCAATAGCATCTGATTAGTCTATGTGTGATATTCATGTCACGTGTATTTCAATGTTATTTTTTAACAAAAATTTAAGAGGAGTTTTTTTCAAAAAATTGAAAATTACAAGGAATTCTTTCAAGAATTTTAAAGATTGAGAGTTTTTAAGTAATTTAATCTACCAGAGAACTCCATATCTTTTACCTTGTAATTTTTCAAGAATTTTAAAGATTGCGAGTTTTTTTAAGTTATTTAAACTACACGACAGCTTTGTATCTTTTACCCTAAATATAAATATTAAAACCCAATTAATAATAACTAATTCTATGCCTATTTTTCTCTTCTACAAGTGGTAAAGCCAATGAAACCCAAGGGAAAAAAGAACAAAATATGAAAATAAGGTATGATCAATACCACATTAGCATTGTACAAGAAATTGGTCATGGCATTATCATTGTGAACAATGCTGCCATGGTATCAATTATATTCTCCGTATTGTCAAAAAAAAAGAAATGATTTCTGTCCAAAAGATTTTCAGTCAATTTTAAATTTTTTGGGAAGATTTTGTTTCCTTTTACTTGGAAGGTTTCTTTTTATAATAAGTTGGGAAAAAGAAACATACTATTTTTACCAAAATTTAGTTTAACCTTAATATTTGGCATTGTTCAAAAAAGACTAATGTTATGAAAGTCATCACATTTAAACCCCCAATTGGTGGAACCTCAAACTCTCATTAATGTTGTGTCAAGTATCAAATACGTGACATGTTTTTTGAGTGTAAGGAATCCACCACTACCAACATGGCTTCCTAGCTTATCCCCCGCACATTATGTAATTACTGATTTTGTAATCCTTAACTTGGTGGCTTTATTAGTGAAGCACTTCCTTACATCAACTCTTTCCAAATAGAGCATAGCAACAATTATATTGCCCCCTAAAGCTCATTCACTAGGAAATAGACCAACCTAAAAAATAGGATGTGTACTCATTTGGAGTTGTGTTTCTTGAACTACTCATTAGTAGATCTCTAGCGCTTTCACCAACCATATCAACTTCCCTAAAAATTTCGGACATAGTAAGGTGGGTTAGAAAGAAATTGCTAAAGAGATACAATGTTGCTCCAAGAAGTCCATGAAAAAAAAGAGATGTCAATAGTTTCCCATGTTTCTGTTGCATGTACTGAGGTTGACATTAAAGTCAGATTTCAACTCCTAATTTCCTAAATTATGGATTACAAATTGTGATGAAGCCAACTGGCAATATTGGTAGTGGTAGACCCCTCACACTCAAAAAACATGTCATGTAGGCAATACTTGACACAACCCTGACATGAGCTTAGAGTCATATTAGTCGAGGATTCAAGTGGGATGATTTTCATACTGTGATGGTTCCTTTTGAACACTACCAAATGTTAAGGTTTTAGTTAAATTTTCGTCAAAACACTTAGGGTCAAAACATACATTTTGCCTAATAAATTACCAGGATGAGTTTAGGTTTCTTTATTGAGAATTTTTGTTCTGATTGAGAATTATTTTGTCAATTAATTTGAGAAATTCCATTTTGATACTAAATTGGTAGAGTTACAATCAATATGTCGGAAAGAATTATGGTTTTGATGCTAATTGAAGATATTCATTTTTTTTTTTTTTGGAAGAAATCTAATTGATAAAGAACTTGCAAGAGGCTTGCAAATGAATATACGAAGTTTTTTCCTTATATAGGTTTAGGGTGAGGACTATAAAGTTTGTCTTTATATGAATCCTACATAGTATAGAATATAATCATTATTAATATTACTTTTTACCCCTCTACTATTACAAATAGAAGGGTTAAAACCTAGTTAATAATTAGTGGTGGTTTTATCTTTTATCATACAACATCAAACCTAAGAAAACTAAAAAAAGTTCATGCTAAATCCATCATCAAGTCAATCTACAAACTCAATTTTCTAACTAAATAAAAATATGAGCCTTCTATAATTTTTCTTTACGTTATTTAAGTTCTCTTATTTAGCTTGTTTACCTTATTTTCCAAGTAGGTAATCTAAGTTTTGAAAACTACCGTTTCTTAGTTAAATCTCTTTCCAATTCTAATTGGGGCCCTACTAGAGAAGTCTAATACAGATAGGTTGTTTTAGCAACATCCTTACCTACTGTTCTTTCCAATACTTTCATTCAAGAGGTTTCCTGGATAACCTTAGCCTGTTTCATACAATAAGTGAAACGAGAGCTTAGGGTCCTATATACTAAAAAGGATTTTCAATTTAGAAACAGTGATTGATCATGACTGAGGTCAAAGTATTGCAACTAACACCAATAAACAAGGTTGGAAGAGATAAAGCGAATGATTGAATACTTGACCCAGGCTGAAAGTTGGCGTTAGGAAATAGTGGAAGCAAGTAGGAAGAATTCAAAGGTGACCATAAATCCCTTGAAATTTTGTAAGCTGATCAGGTTGAAGATGCAATAATGAAAAGCACCAACGAACCAATCAGCATGAGTTAGATTAGAAGAGCAATCAGTTCACATCCTTAAGTAGTGACTGAGTCAAAGTTTAAGTTAATGATTTTCATTAAAGATTACATGTAAAAGATCATTTGGAATAGATAAACAATATTGAACACTAATTTGACTATCCACGTGTTTTCACGATAAATGATTTTTCTTGGGGGCTAGTAAAAGTCGGGCAAACAAAAAGGCTTTTATTTTAACCCACCAAACCTTTCTCTAAAAGTTATCTAGCTTGTTTCTGTCCTCAATTCATTGAGCGGGACACATTCCATATGCTAGTAGGTTCGATAGAGATGCTCCCTGGTACCAATTGATATGATGTTGGATGCCTTTAGAGGTGGCAACTTTTTTAGTAAATCCTCATTAACTAGCTCCTTGAACTCCTTTAAAAGCTATCCACTAAACCTCCTTCCAGAAAAATCAACAACTTTAACCTTGACCGCTACATTCTTTGAAATAAAAGGTGCGAAATTAACCAATCTTCAACCCAGGGTGCAACTTTGTGAAGAAGCTTATTCATTCATCACATCTTCAAGCTCAAAATGTTTTCAAAACTCATGGAATTCATGTTCCCTTTTGGATTTTCATGGATTCCCACTAGTTATTGCAAGATTTGTGCAGTTAGGGGTGGGTCAGGTATTCAATTATTGATCACATCTTTGCCTTTGTTGAGACTTGTTGCGTCTCCTAAATTAATCATAGTTTGAGCCGAAAATCCATGGTGAGATAGAGAATTTTAAGATTTTATATCAATTGTTGTAGGCAAAGGTTAGGGCAGCATTTCAACAAATTAGGCAAGAATAGAGTCAATTGTTGTTGGAACAATTCAAAGAAAATTAGGGTTCTCAAGAAAACCTTCCAATCTAACTTCAAACAACCATATTATATTGTAGCCTTACTACAATCTAACTTGAAACAAACTTAGTGGAATGGCATGGAAATACCATAAACAAAGCCAAATAATCAAACTTAATACAGTAACGAAATATCATGGAATGCTCCAGCATCATTCAGTGTTTTGGAAGAAACTATTAGCATTACAATATAGAGGGGTATTCTGAAGTAATAAATTAGTAACTATTTCACCAGATAACTACAAGAAATAAAAATCAAAGATGACAGTACAGGACTAAAAATTGAAAAACAAAACATAAAACAGAAAACATTAACAAATAACGATAGGACAATGCCAAATCGCCATGCCAATGGATAAATAAGAAACATAGCTACACCATAAATTAACTAACACAAATCAAGAAGTGAAATCAAATGAAAAGGTGTAGGCTTACACAATGACGATAGGCTTGACAACGCCGTACAAAGACTCAATCACACCCGCCGATCCTCCTCGAACCTGCAAACAGTCGACTAACAACACAGTTGCGATTTTCATCCATTTTAAGGTAAACAAGGACGAGAGAATTTTGAATAGAAGACCTGCATGTTAACGGATCCGTTGACAGTGAGGTGAATCCCGTAGTGTGAGAAAGAAGAAGAAGATGTAATTACCACTTTGCCCTCAACAGATTCCTGAAAACGCATGATCATCACCAACACAAACAACCCAGAAGTGAAGACTGCGATTAAAGAAATGAGAGAGAGAGAGAGAAAGGACGCATACGGAAGGACGAAAGATGCGGTTTGGACGGGCAAATTTTAGTTCTATTTTGGACATAATTTAGGGTGATCGGAGATTTACGTGTCGGACTGATCGGCCGACGCTGACGATGCTCTTGGAAAGTCACCGAGATTCAAGCTGTTAGCTGCTTTGATAAGTTCACCGCGTGTATCGTTTACAAACTCGTGATTGAGTGGCTATAATTCCTTCTTTTTTGTTTTGGTTACAGCTATAATTCCATTTTGAACCTTTACAATACATAATAGACTTTAATCTTTGGAGTGCTTAAATTGATAATTAACATTTATAAAGTGTGGTATTATTTCAACTTTTTTTTTGTTTTTTTTGAAGGAAATTATTTCAACTTTTTTTAATAGAGAGGAAACTTTGGACTGTTTGTTTCATTTTTTTCTTCCGTTTTTTGATATCGTTTTTGTAAAAAAAAAAAGTAAAGCATGTTTGTGTAATTCTAAAATAAAAAAATAAAAAATCCACAATAGTTTTACATAAACAAGAAAATATTATTTCTCTAAATTTTGACAACATATTTTCAAGAAAATATTACATAAATTTTGACAACATATTTTCTTGAACAGAAAAATAACATTTCCCTATTTTCTCTCTTTTATCATCTTTAGTATAACTCCATACCTAACACAACATCCAGCAAATTTTTACAAAATCCAAGCTCCAACTCTCTCCTCCACACATAGGCGAGGCAGTTACGACGGTAACAACGAAGGCTAGAGATTCAAAGAGATGTCAAAATCTTTAAGAAAACTACTAGCAGAACCTTATTGGAGAGGAGGGAAATAAAATCTGGTGCAGGTAAGTCTGTAAAGTTGTCATGGCGAAGACGAGAAGTTGGTGAAGTTGATGGACTAGTACTGGTGGAAGATCTGATATGCATCTTTTAACCTAACAAAAAAAAAACGAAAATCCCAATAATTCAAAGAGCAATTGTTTCTTCAACGTCAAGCACTGGCAATTGGCCTTGTGTTGAGTAGTAAGAAATGGGCTTTCGTTTTAATGGAGTTTGGTGACGTTGAAATAGGACTAGGAAGACTTTCGATTTGAGATATGCATGTGGAGTTGGATTTGAATTTACAATGTTTGATAATCCGTAAGCTTTATCACCATTTTCTTTAATATATATAATAAAGCAACTTTAAGTACAAGTGAAATTTACCACCTACAATATATAAATATAATCTCATTATAAGGATGGTAATAAGTCCAGGCTCAAGTTTGGAAGTTAATACTTAAGGTTTGATTGGACCTAAGGTAGGGGCGCTAGCCCATGCTCGATCTGGCATGAGGTTGCTTGACTTGAGCCTGAGTCTGACTTGGGCCTGAATTTAAGCTTGACTCAAAAAATAAAGTTTTTTTATTTATAAGATTCAGGCCTTGGTTGGGACAAGTGGGCCTGGGCAACATGAACTCGAGCTTAATTTGAGACCTAATTTTTTAAAAAATTTGGACCCGAGGCCTGACCAACCTAAGCCTGACTTGTTGAATTTAGGTCAAGCTGGGGCAGGTCGGGCTGGACTCAAACCCAGTTGTCATCCCTACCGCACTACCATGTGGTAAGTGAGACTCACCGTCTCAAATGTATGAACAATTGTCTCTGCTATTATGTGATTGTAGGAGTCACTTTATGATTAATTTTAAAAAAATTAATAAAACAACAGAGACCACTTTTTATTTAAAAGTATAAAAATAATATTACAGGAGAGTATCATGAAGGAGAAAAAAGTGAGTAGTATGGAGAGAGGAGTCAGCAAATGGAAGAGAGCATTGGAATAACATACTTTGTAGGCGCTTCAAATGAGTGTTGTCGATGCATTGCAAGTGAGATTAACTATAGTCTGAAGCCATTAACTAAGAAAGACACCCCAAAGTTAGCATTTATGCCTTTAATAGAGTTTTTATATACCTGCGATTAAGAACTCTCAGTGATTTGTTCTTTGGTCAGATCAGAGGACATTAATTACGAAAATCAAACCCAAAGATGAACATGGGTGAAACAGACAAAAATAAGAGAAAGGGAGAGAAGATGAGGAAGGAAGGAGTGAAAATAACACTGAAATAAATGTGGAGGGAAACTATAGAAACTATGTATTTACAATCAAACAGCAAGGCAAACGACATTGTAGACATGATATTTATATAATCGAAAGTCGGTGTTAGGAGATGTTTTTACCACAAGCCTCCCAGTTCACCTTCCTTGGGAGATAAAGAGACACATAAAAAGGGTTTTAAAGTTTGTTCTCTCTTTCTTTAATGAAAACTATGATCTTATCATATGGAAAGCTTCTCTTTAAGAATTCGCTTGTAGAATTTTATTGATAGTTTCACTATAAAATATGTTTAAAGAATTATGTAATGGAAATGTAATTATTACTATTTAATATAGAAAAATAATCAAAAATAACTTTTTAGGATTTATGCAATCACTTTCAAATAACAAACAGAAATTTATAATTACTATTTTGAAATAAATAATATATAATAGTTCAATAAATTTGTATGTTGACGAATTTGATGCTCAAATAACTAATGATGCATTTGCGAGGGATATTTCTTATGATCTAAATGAGAAGCTGACGATTCTATCAGAGGTGGGCCCACCAGTCCAAATAAGGAAGCTACTAAGTTCTATAAATTATTGCGGTAATTGGATCATTAAAAGTTATATCCTCATTATTTGTATGATCTTCCTAATGATGATATAGGAGATGAGTAATGCCACGAAAATAAAAAATTTTGGTTTTACACTTCATAAATATACTTTAGACGATGATGCTGATATGATATCTTTGAATAGATCTGATTTAGATGATACAATTGTTAAAGGAAATCCGTTAAATACTGATACTATAAATGGTGGAAAAGATGATGAAGTTGATTGTGATGAAGATACTTTTATGAATGATGATGAGACAAATTCATTAAGTGAAAATGAAGAAGGTGATGATAATAATTGTGCATTGACAAGAACTTTGTTTTTAAATATTGAATAGGTTAAGAGTTTTGACTAACATTTTGGAATAAAATTTTCATTATATTTACACATTTATTTATTTTGATTTTTATTTTGATGAAAGTTAAAAGTTATTTTTAGCAAATATCTATTGATATTTAAAATATTACTTTTGGATTATCAATATATGTAGTTTGAATATTTTATAAGAAAATATTTAAATTTGTTTGCAAATGATAATATTAAAGAAAAATATGACAAGTAGTTTCTAGTCCCTAAAATTTGTACAATAATGGCAAAATTAATCATTAAAGTGGTTAATTTCTATTTGTTATGACAATAACGTTTGTAACAAAAAGTTGATGATTAAGTGATAACAAAATTTCTTGTCACAAAATTTACAAATAGTCGTGATCATAGTGATAGTCCCGTTTTTATGACAATATTAAGAAAACACTAACTAATTGAATTTTTATTGACGAAAGTTTTTGTAAGACTCCACTCCCATCTGACACATGCATGTGCGCCCTTCAGATACACGTACACATGCCCGATAGAAATAATGTGTTAACTATTTCACCTTCACTTTATAACATGCCATCATAAACTAAGTCATAAATTACACATTGTTCTAAAAGCCAAATTTTCCTCATTTTATATCATAAACCATAAATTACATTGTAGCATTATGTTCAAGATCCATGTTTAAATAACATCATCCTTTGAGCATCAACAGCTCAGTCTACACAATACATAAATGAGGAATCACAAAAGATAACACAAACTATTCCTTCAGTCTCAACTGACCTATCTTTGAGCCATATCTGATCTCCACAAGTTACACTATGCAGTTTTAGAAGCTAGGTCATCACTCTCTTGAACTTGAAATTGTCAACGTTGCAATTTTGGTGAGTTTTGCAAACTCAACAGAGTAAACATCCTCGATGGTTCACTCTTGTCATACAACACACAACAAATCATGTTATCATGTAATTCACATCAACTTGATTTTT
>JANVCQ010000007.1:10939141-10952450 GCA_025531925.1 Erythroxylum plowmanianum
CTTGTTTTGTTAAAATTGTATTTTTGGAGTTTATTTTTGGCTTGTCTTTGATGTATATGACTTTGGATTTATTTGAAAGTTTGTAATAACCTTAATTCAGGCTGGTTCCGGTTTGGAACAAGTTGTAATTAAGCTCAGTGTTTTATGATGTATGTTTTCTCCAAATTGCTTCTGCTTGGAGCTATTGAGATTGCATGATGAATGTTTCATATGTTTTGGTTTTGTTTTGGTTCTGTATGCATGTATGCTATGTTGTCTGCATGGCGTCCCCGTATCCTCCCACGGGGTATTAGGGCGTCGCACTGTCAGTAATCTCTAGGACGCTCACACTTTACTTTATTCTATTTAGTACTGAATTAAATTGTGTTTTATGCTAATTGTGCTCTGAACTTGAGACAATGAATGTTCCGAATTGTTTGATGCATGTGAATATGATTGACTAATTATTTTTGCACATGAAATGAACTTATTTGGTTTTGTGACTGTCAAGTCCTAGTCGTGGATAAATAGGCATGCGGCCGCTTCTGTGACATTTCGGTGTTGAGATTTTGGTCTCCCTCTATGACATTTTAGTGTCGAGAGTTCAGTCTCTCTTTGTATAAGTCCCGTTACCCACTTCTGTTCATAGATTTACAGTTTAACTCATTTTGTACTTTGATCTCTGATAAGCTTGGATAAGAAACAAACCATATTTTTGATCTGATGGGTTAACACCTTATTCTAAAAATCTATTATGTATTCTGTATGTTCTGTTCTGCTATTGAAATGTTTGACTTTAGCATGCGAAGTGTTTTCATTTAAATAATCTTATTTCATTCTGAATTTCAGCATGTTGAGATGCTTTTGTATAACATGGTTCAATATCTGTTATGATTAGACATAGTTTAATTATTACTCATTAAGCTATATGCTTAGCACTGTGGATTTGCCCTGTATAAGGTCAGAGCGAGGATAATAAGGACTGGGATGAGTCAACTGCAATGGCCAAAGGAGATTGAGTTTTGCTTGTCAAAATGTATTTTGAGTTTTGATTTTTGGCTTGTATTTGAATTTGTATGAAGGTTTGTAATAACCATAATACAGGCTGGTTTTTGAACTTATGATATAGTATGCTTGCTTCAGTTTGTGAAAATTTATGTAATGAATGTTTAGTGTGTTTTGAAATGCTTTCGCATCAATAAAGTTCTTCGTTTCTGTTAGTAAGTCCCGTGTGGCACTCTCATATCCTCCCAAGGGATATTGGGGCACCATATTAACCTTTACTAATTCCTGATTGTTACGTTAAAGGAATCATCAAGCTATGTAGGTTCTTTGGTGCAATGGTCCCTAGATAATCCTTAAGACAATTTTTGGTAATACTTTTATGATATACAATAATGATACCCTAATATTAACACTATGAATAAGGTTACTAGGGAAGGGGGTAATGTTGTGATAAGGAGACATGAAAAGATAAAAGTTGAGCTGAGGAGTAGCTTAGAGATAGAAGTAACATCATTGAATGCTAAGATGAAGAGAACAACATTGTCTTTAACGGTAGAGTAGTTTAATAGTTGATATGTGATGTAGTTTCATTAGTTGTATCGAACTACTTGGATTCATTAATGAAATCTAAAAGAATTTTTTTTGAAAAATTAAACATCATAACAATTTAAAGATTAAAAAATTTAAAAGTTAACCCCTAAATTAAACTTTAATTAAAGTGCACCTACCAAGATCGTGGACAGTACTTGACCCCTAAATCTAAATTGTGAAATTGTGCGAGTGTTAAGGAGCTTCGACCAATATTTGACATTTTTATTAACAAATAAGGTAATTCGAATGTGAGAAAAAAAAAGTTTAAGATAAATGTTGAATTTAAGGTTATGTAGATAAAAAAGACATTGAGATTTAAGAACCTAATGTGTTCTCGGGACCACGACTAACGAGGACTTAAATGACTCATCACTATGGAAAGAGATATATTAGATGTCTCGACACATCGCAATAGATATATATCACCTTCTTCATAGATGGAGTTATATTTTTTCTAATTAAATGTAATTTTTATTAATTTTTACAGTGTGGTTGTTATTACTTTTAATAATTTAGTGCTTTAATAATAGTATCTTTAAAATGTGAGAGTTAAATACTGTCATAACCGTGAGTCATTTGTAACAACCAGTCTAGTGTCCGTATGCGCCTCTAACTCTTGGCGTTAGCACACATGGCAACATCTAATTGGCTGAATTCTCTCGCACGACGTGGCAACATAAAACTGAAATACCGGGACTACCCTTCCGTCAAGATCAGAATTTCCCCAACGTTTTTTCCCTTATTCTCCGTCTCCTTCGACCATCACCTGAATTTTCTTTTTCCATTCTCCCATGAAAATGAAGCTCTCAGCTTGTAAACTCACACTGTCTCTTCTCACTCTCTCATTCCTCCCGATCTCTCTCATCGCGACACGTCCTTACGTTCTCATACTTTCGCCGGACGACCTCAAGGACATCTCCAATGACGCCGAACCGCCCGCCGACTCTTCCCCGCCCGAGTGGGACGAGTTTGGCGACTCCAACTCCAAACCAGACCATGAGCTCGACCCTGGCTCATGGCGTCCCATCTTCGAGCCAGATTCCTCCACCAACGAGTATTACCATGACATGTCCGATTATTACTCCATTGTCGAGAAGATGCTTGCCGGTGTTAGTGGCGGCGATGTTCGGGCTGTGGAGGAGGCCGCTGCTCAGATCGAGGCGTTGGCCGTTGAGAACGGGAACCCTCACGCTCAATCGGTGCTAGGGTTTCTCTTCGGGTTAGGGCAATTGAGAGAGAAAAGTAAAGCTAAGGCTTTTTTGTATCATCATTTTGCCGTTGAAGAAGGGAATATGCAGTCCAAGATGGCTCTTGCTTACACTTATTCCCGCCAAGATGTAAGATTTATTCACTCACGTAGTTATTGGAAGTTTTTAGACTGTGAAGAAAAATAGTAGTAGATAACAATTGTTACTTGATTGTAGTTTGATAGATGATTGGTTTGTTTGTATCTATGTTTTATATCAGATGCATGAACAAGCGGTTAAACTATATGCGGAATTAGCAGAAGTGGCGGTAAATAGTTTCTTGATTTCAAAGGATTCGCCTGTCATTGAACCAGTTAGGATTCATAACGGAGCTGAGGAGAACAAGGATGCTCTTAGAAAGTCCAGGGGTGAGGAGGATGAGGACTTCCAGATATTTGAATATCAGGCTCAGAAAGGGAATGCTGCTGCAATGCACAAAATTGGACTGTTTTACTACTTTGGATTGAGAGGCTTAAGACGTGACCATGCTAAGGCATTAACATGGTTTTCAAAGGCTGTGGAGAGAGGGGAGCCAAGGTCAATGGAACTTCTTGGTGAGATATATGCAAGGGGAGCTGGGGTTGAAAGAAATTACACACGAGCACTGGAGTGGCTCACTCTTGCTTCAAAGCAGCAACTTTATTCAGCTTATAATGGCATGGGGTATCTCTATGTTAAAGGTTATGGAGTGGAAAAGAGGAACTACACTAAAGTAAGCTCTTATAGCTTGTCGGTATATTATTTCTTTTCTTTTTTTTGTGAACTAAAGAGCATTTGGAATCTTTGACTGTTCCATGCTGCATTCTATTCTCTGTCTCATTTTTCTCTGTTTTGTTACATTAAATCCCTTTTGTTTTGCTGAAGCTAGGCTATACTAGATTGTGATGTTTGACTAGGAAAAAGGATTCTTCTTGATTTGCTATGCTCAATATGTTGACCTAAGAATCTTTCAATGTGGCTTGGGTTGCCTTTGGCTTTTAAATTTTGGTGTCAAACTTAAGGAATTGGCAGTAATCAACGTTTTTGTATTTATTCAGTTTATCCATTTTTTTTGTTTACTGTCTCTTGTTGCAAGTGGATTTTATACCACCATGGTTTGGTCTGATTTCTAAATCTTGTCACTATTGCTTATACATTGCAATAGCTTCTTTATTTTTTCTATATAGGTAAGAAATTGATGAAACAGGTACAATATACAGCATACTGATGGTAAGCCTACATTCATCAGAATTTTGTCTCTGACCCATTCATCACTTGCATCTTCCATATCAACTTTGATTGTCCTGTCATGTCTCAGCACTCTCTTTTGTGACTACTAGTGGAATTTTGACTATAGATTATTTAGGAATTGTCATTTGGTTAAAGGCATTGGCATGAATGCAACATGAGAAGAATAAGCAAGTTGAATATCTTGAATACCTCATCAGAACACTGGAAAAATAAACAAGTTAAGATTTTTGAAGGGGTCTCCTTCCTAGTTTTGGCCCAGCTGATTATAATTCTGGCATTTTCTTCTATATTCATGCTTTGTTTTCTAATTCCTTGAGAAGAAATGCTGTAAGACCTGATAAAGCTGAGTGTGATTCTTCTGCCAGAAACATAGTTTTTTATGGTGTATCTTGTATTCTTTCCTTTTCATTATTCACTGTGTTTGCGTATTTGAATAGCCTGTATGTGTTTGTGTTCTGCGCGTATCGCATTTCATTTTCCTTAATAACTGATCGCTTAGGTTATGGCCTAGATGGAGTGTTTTGAGGTTCTTTTATAGAATGGTTCAAATTGGAATGCTTCAAGTATAGTGTATGGTGCATCTTTTTATAGGCAAAAGAATATTTTGAGAAGGCTGCTGAGAATGAGGAGGCTGGTGGGCATTATAACCTTGGAGTAATGTATCTTAAAGGGATTGGAGTAAAGAGAGATGTGAAGTTGGCATACAAACTCTTCATAGTGGCAGCTAATGCAGGTCAACCAAAGGCTTTTTACCAGCTAGCAAAGATGTTTCACATAGGCGTGGGATTCAAAAAGAATCTGGTCATGGTAAATTCCTTTTTTTTCCTCCTTGTTTCTCGCCTCTCTGTACCTATTATCTTTATCTGTATGTATTATGCCCTCGACAATTTATTCTTCTTTCCTAGTTCTTTTTTTATCAATTCATTATTGGGGATGGCTGCTCGGATTGTCTTTTTATTTTTGAATTCTTAATTTCTGAATATGATTATTATTGATATTACTTTTTTCCTTTTCTTTAATATTTTACACCAAGTACATAAGCATCCCCTTGGTCTGCAGAAATACAAAAACGCTCCATTTGGGTTGAATCCTCTTTAAAGATTTAACTGATTTCATATATTTTAAGATATATTTGTTCTCTGTGCTTGACCATTAGGAATAATAAAAAATGAAGTTAAAATGTCTCCCAAATATTTTTTGATAAGTTTGCAGTTATTCTTGAATGATTGAAATTTACAGATCTATTGGTAGACTAGTGTTCATAACATTTGGGTCTAACTGCCCAAAAGGCACCTAAGAGGGTGGAGGATTGGCCTAACCTTATAAGGCTTGTTAGGCTCTTTCTTCTAGTTGACTTGGATATTCAGACATTTAATACACACGTCATGCTCACAAATGAAATTTGGTCTGCAAACTTTGCAATAGTGGACATCTGTAGTTTAGATATCATGATAAAACTGTGCAAACTCCACCCCAAAAGGCCCTTTGAGGATAGAAGGATTGCTCAAGTTTTACAGGGCTTGTAAGTCTCTTGCTTCTAGTCAATTTTGGATATTGATGCACTGAATAAGTAATATGGGCCTATCCTTTATTAATATGTTTAAACCATAGCAAATTTTTATGTTTTAGACCTTGTATTTTCATTTTCATTGCTTGTAACCCTTATGTTTGATCATCTGTAGACATGCATATATCACTTATTTTCTGGTTCCAGGCCACTGCATTATACAAACTAGTTGCAGAGCGAGGACCATGGAGTTCCTTGTCCAGGTGGGCTTTGGAATCATACCTAAAAGGTGATTTGGGGAAGGCATTCTTCTTGTATTCTAGAATGGCTGAATTGGGATATGAGATTGCACAAAGTAATGCTGCATGGATTCTTGACAAATATGGAGAACATAGCATGTGCATGGGAGAGTCTGGTTTTTGTTCTGATGGGGAAAGGCATCAACGTGCACATTCATTGTGGTGGCAAGCTTCTGAGCAGGGTAATGAACATGCTGCTTTGTTGATTGGTGATGCATATTACTATGGTCGGGTATGTATTTTTTTGTTTGGTTATAAATCAGCTAATGCTTTTTGTTTATGTATGAAATTTGAATCATAAACTTAAAAACTATTTCTTTATCAAAAATTTGCCTATTTTACAGGGTACTGAAAGAGACTATGAGCGTGCAGCTGAAGCTTACATGCATGCAAAATCTCAATCCAATGCACAAGCCATGTTCAACCTTGGTTACATGCATGAGCATGGACAAGGACTTCCCTTTGATCTTCATCTTGCGAAACGTTACTATGATCAGGCCTTGGAGATAGATTCCACTGCAAAATTACCTGTTACTTTGGCCTTGGCAAGCTTGTGGTTACGAAAGAACCATGATGGCAGTTTCCTGGTAAGTTTCTGTTTGTCTAATTCAGTACCAGGAAAATATTATATAATATTGTAAGATTTGCATTCTATGCATAGGCACAACAATTCAACATGTTGACTTTGCTATGGCTTTCTGAACCGTGTACCTGGTAACATTTTTTGTGTACTGAAAATTATTAAATGCTAACAATTATGCAAGTTCCAGCTTACCTTAATTTATTGGGATGGGGAGCTTCAAGAAGTTAGTTGTAGATGTTTTAGATTATATGTAATTATTTTGTCAATGTGGCATATTTTTTGTGGATGGTTATCCGAAACTGCAGTTTTCTTATTTGTAATATGGATGGAACATGACTTGTCTTTTCTAATAATAATCTTATTGCCTTTTACGATACCCACCCCTTGTCTATAGCAAATTCCAAGCAATCGCCATGATGGTTAATTTGGGTTGAGAACAGGCAGGGTGGAGTTCTGCATTGTTCTCACAAAAACTTCAGCTTACTAATCCAACATATTACTGTGTTTCCTTTTAGGTACACTTGATTGATGCATTGCCTGAAGTTTATCCAAAAGTTGAAGATTGGGTAGAGAATGTGATCTTGGAGGAAGGAAATGCAACAATTCTAACTCTCTTTGTTTGTCTCCTTACTGTTCTCTATCTTCGTGAACGGCAACGAAGGCATGCTGTTATTGGTGCTGCGAACATTGATGTACCACATCAGCCGAATCAACATCCTGTCGTTGCAGCTAATTAACTGGCGATAGTGATTGATCCTTTTAGCTACACAATTTCTTATACTTCTTGCGGAGAGCATGCTCTTGAATCTCTTTTTATAGTTTGACCCACAAGGGGTCCAACTTTACATTGCAATACCGTGTACAGACGATCAGATCTCTATTGGTAGAGCTGCGTTGTTTTCAGGGACATTGTAAATTTGGGCCCGAATCTGAATGGTTGGCCTCACAAATGGACTTGTATTTAGAAAGTTCTATCAGAAGCAACAATCAGTTGTGATAGAAAAATGAAATTTGTTTGTTTAGGCACTCATTTAAAAGAAGAGCATAGTGCTACGAGACGAATGAAGTGTACTGGGATTTATCATGCGACTAATGTAAAAGTACATGATGTTATTATTGGCCTTCTGTCTCCAGTTGGAAGCATGGTGGATGAGTATTGCGCATCTACTTCCGATGATTGATTTTTATTCAGTTTGCATTTCAGAGTACCAAGTGGAAAATATAATATCATAACCTTTTATGGATAGCTAGGATTCATGGTATATCCATTTCGATGACAACAAAAGATGAGTAGGATTTAGCTTGAATTTTGTAACGTGTTTGATTGGCCTTGGTTGGAAGGAAGAAAGGGAACGGGAGAAGCAGACAGGGATCAATGACAGGTGTTTGCTTTAGATACTGTTGCTTGAGTTGGCATTTTTGTGTTTTGTTGGATTTGGCTGGCGCTGGTCGTAGTCAAGTCACATGGTGTATCAAATTGCATGTACACTGGATACACGAGGATCGGAGTCTTCTCTCTCTCTCTCTCTCTCTCTTTTTTCCCCTTTTAGGGGCTTGGCGATTCTTCTGCTCACATCTGTTACTAATATTAAAATATAATATTGTATATGTGTATGTATTGGGTAAAGGTTGTCCTCTTCCAAGCCTCTCCAGGTAATCTTGCAAGGAAGATAGAAGTAGGTTGTATGTTATGATCTGTTTTTGTATAGATAAAGTTCTTAGCTTCGTACCTTTATTTTTGGAAACATCTGTTGTAGAGTTTCTTCAGGAATGCTTTGGCTGGGTATGTCTTTTTGGTTTTCGTTGGTATGAGATTTGTACCATAGGACAATCTCTAACCTTCTTTTTTTTGATTTATTAAATTACTGATTTATTAAAAAATTAAAATATAATAAAACTTAATTATTTTATTAAAATGACGATATCTTCGGCTATGAATTTATATGCCATAGGTTCCTTTTTTTACTTTTCCAGACCAAAATAATGTTAGAATTGATTTTTTTTGAAGTAAAACAACTGTATTTATCTCACATGTAAGTCACGTGATCAACATTAAGAAATTCAATCAACTAAAACCCCACAAGCAAACTAACTACTGATACGGTGCGTATTACAAAGAGGGATACGTAAACCCCTTGTGACTTCGGAACATTTGGTAGAACCTCCCCAAGGGGAGGGGGGGTGTTGGAACTTGCTGACCTACCCTAACATCAGATTGCTTTATATCAAGTGAATCGTCGCGAAGTCCAAAAGAGGGACATCAAGCAGAGAAGATCGCAGATGGTCTGTTGACTTAATATAAAGCCATCGCCACTTCCTCGATAGGTATTTACTGTTACTTTGGCGACCTATCCTCTCATGAGAATATCACAAGCCATTAAGTGGTAGCATTCTATTAATTTTAATTAAATACTAATTATATTTAAATAAGATTTAATATATTATATTAATATTTGTTTATTAAATATCTCATATTTAATCATAAAGTAACTCAAATTTTACAATTAAATCTAACTTCTAAAATATCTTTGCTTTTTTCAAATAGTTATTTATGTGAGATCCGTTAGGTTTCTAAAATATATTGACAATGATTATAAATTATAATTATAATTCACAATTAGAATTAGATAAATTAAGTTTTTAATTTATCTTTAATTA
This sequence comes from Erythroxylum plowmanianum, assembly GCA_025531925.1. Lineage (NCBI taxonomy): Eukaryota > Viridiplantae > Streptophyta > Magnoliopsida > Malpighiales > Erythroxylaceae > Erythroxylum > Erythroxylum plowmanianum. Next base: position 10,948,241 of record JANVCQ010000007.1, read on the forward strand.
TCCAATTAAATAATTTACAATCATAGAGTAAGATTGACATCTAACAATACATTATGATTATCTAAATATTTAGAAATGTTAAAGTAATTTTGACTAACTTTTTTGTGCGTGATTTTTATATATAATTCAATCATTTCATAAAACAATGTTCCAATTAGACAGAGCATGAAATTAACATCTACTCTTTTTTAGTTCAATCATATTAGCTCTTCACCATTAGTTATTGATTCAATTAATGACATTTGTAAACTATTTACAAAGCGTCATTTCACCTTAGCCAATAATTTCCCAAATCAATATCAATTGATAACAATGGAACATTCTCCCTAATTACTTTAGGGTGATGAATCCTATCTTGATCACACAATTACTATATATAGTTCATGTTACATTTAATGACTATTGATTGAATGACCTATGATTAAATAGGTCATAAGTAGTATCAAATAGTAATCCCTATACAAGATAACTTTGGAGATCTAAAGTTAAATGATCACTAATACCATCATCACAATGAGAATTTCCATATTCATACAAGTAATATTCCAAATGGATTTCTCATGTTGGGTTAGTTCAGTAAACTTATTCTCTAACAAACACCCACATATTTGTTTAACTATCTCCATACTTTAGCTTATGAGATTGACTACTTCCTTCATAAGGAAAAATGTAACTTGTGCTATTTTTTAATGTTATATTATTGTCTAGTCTTAATAGAACAATGCCTAGGAACAATTTAGGGATAATGCATAAATATAATATGAATCTCATAATCATACTCTCATTATAATTTTATTTGCGATGTATAATTATCTCATGGACTCTATCATATATATCTAAACATGTACAGATAAAGAATGCCTTTAAATATTTTTATCACTAAAATATAACTAAAGCTATTAGTTGTAGGGTATAAACCAACATGCTCAACCTAAGATGAGATCATTAAATATTCCTTACGGGCTTATCAGTATAAAAGAACAACCTATGAACTCCATATGAGTGGATTGTATTTCTATATGTATTAATAGCCCTCAAGTTTTAGTTGCAAATCTAGCAAGTGAAACTTTTCAAGCCTTATAGGAAGTAACAAACCTTAAGGCAGATGAGTAGACTTTGAGGAAACAAGGACAATAAATTGTTCACTTAAAGGGTTATATGAAGGGTTTTTTTGTGAAAAGTGAGTTGTACCAAAAAAGTCATCTTTCAATCTTTGACAACCTATAAACATCAAGTGATCATTTATGAAGATAACCTTTCGATATGTAGTGATTATTTATGAAGGTAACCTTTTGATATGTCATCCTTTGTTGCACCTTTGATCTACACATATTATTTTAATAGAGGCAAGAAATTGTCATATGTCATGGAAGTGAAAAGTTTCTGAATCATAACCATCCATGTTGCCATTAATCGAAGTTGTTGACAAGTTTATAAATATTTTCCCTTCACTTCCGCCATAATCTTTGTATCTCTCTTTGTGCATTTTAGAAAGCTTTTGTTGACTTTCAATGTTGGACCCCAAACTTTTCTTAGAAGATTAGAACTAATAAATGAGAAATATGGATAGATTCATATTTTGCTTTGGTGATTTTGTGGATAAGAGATTTCGAAATGAGAAGAAGTAAGGTGAAAATTAGAAGTAGAATGAAAGCAAAAATGAAGTTGTATTTGTTTAGTAAGTTGTTGAAGGATATGTATATAGGTGTATGTTCTGTCATTGGTGTTCATGATTAATTATGGATTATATTTTCTTTATGGATGATATTGATTTGAAATGGAGTTGAGAATGAGAAGTAAATGAAGTAGAAAAGGTGATCTTAGTATGATTTGTGTTAAGGAAAGATTGTGAAACAAAATGGATGGTTGATCTGGAAAATGTTTATGGAGTATGCTTCAATCTTTTAGCCACAACTTTTTCTCTAGTTATCCAAACGAGATGATTCTTAATTTGGATTAAACTAGAAACATATGGCTACATTTCTTATGAAGACATCAAATTAAAATTCTGTATTTAAGAATCTTAAAATTTGTCATGAAGTTGAGAACGGGGTGTAGTACATTGGTGGATAAATGTAAAGTTCGTATTCTGAATTTGAGAGAAATTCTGGATTATTATAGGTTGAATTAGAGAAAGTTGTCTTCTAGGAATTTGTAGGTCTTTCTTTTAGCTTTTCAACGATATATAGTATGGAATTTTTGAATTTCTAGGTTGAAAGTTATGGTCCTTGTAATGGAAGATATATCTTCTGTCTTTTCGTTTCTTTTGCTTTTTGCTTCTTCTGTGTTTTGCTTCTTCTACTTCTTGCTTCTTCTACTTTTTGCTTCTTTTGCCTTTTTATTTCTTCTGTGATAACGTCATCTTCTTTTATATTTCTTCTGTGATGACGTCATTTTCTTCTATGTTTTGCTTCTTCTGTGATGACGTCATCTTCTTTTGTGTTTTGCTTCTTCAGCCTTCTTGTTTCTTCTGTGCCGATGTCATCTTCTTCTATGTTTTGCTTCTTCTGTTTTTTTGCCTGGCCTATCTTCTGTTCCATTTTCAACCCTTCAAATGATAGAATCTGTCTTTAAGGTCTTCATGAAAGTTGTAGATCTTGAAGTCCTCTTTCGAACCATATAAAGAACACCTTAATCCGATATCTGTAGGGAAAGTTATAGCAATTTTCCCACTTCTTCTGTCTTTTTCCATTCTTCTGCTTTTTTATTTAGTTTTGTCTGTACCTATCTTCTACTTTTTGTTTCTTCTGTGTTTTGCTTCTTCTGCCTTTTGCTTCCTCTGTGTTTTGCTTCTTCTGCCTTTTGCTTCTTCTGTGTTTTGCTTCTTTTGTGTTTTGCTTCTTCTGCCTTTTGCTTCCTCTGTGTTTTACTTCTTCTGCCTTTTGCTTCTTCTGTGTTTTGCTTCTTCTGTGTTTTACTTCTTCTGCTTTTTGCTTCTTTTGTGCTTTGCTTCTTCTGCCTTTTGCTTCTTCTATGTTTTGCTTCTTTTGCCTTTTGTTTCTTCTGCCTTTTGCTTCTTCTGTGTTTTGCTTCTTCTGCCTTTTTGCTTCTTCTGTGTTTTGATTCTTCTGCCTTTTGTTTCTTCTGTGTTTTGCTTCTTCTGCCTTTTTGCTTCTTCTATGTTTTGCTTCTTCTGCCTTTTGTTTCTTCTGTGTTTTGTTTCTTCTGCTTTTTGCTTCTTCTGCTTTTTAGCCTGACCTATCTTCTGGTCCATTTTTGACCCTTCAGAAGATAGAATCTGTCTTCAAGGTCTTCATGAAAGTTGTAGATCTTGAAGTCCTCTTTTGAACCATCTAAAAAACACCCTAATCTAATATCTGTAGGGAAATTTATAGCAATTTTTTCACTTCTTCTGTCTTTTTCCATTTGTCTGCTTTTTCCTTTGGCTTCATCTAATCCTATTGTCTGGTTCATTTTGACCCTTCAAATGATAAAATCTGACCTCAAGGTCTTCTTCAAGGTTATATATCTCAAAGTTAACTTTGAAATCGTCCCAAGATAATCTTAATCCAACATCTCTAGTGAAAGTTATGCTATTTGTACCGAGATAAGTTTAATATGATTGAGGACCAAACCTTGATTGATTCTTTCGGCCATAATTTTGTTATCCGACCTCCAAACAAAGTGATTCTTTAATCACTAGTTTCTTAACCCATTTTTCTATCCCTCCATAGATTTTGATAGCTTTGGTATTGATTGGAAAAAGATAGATTGAATCGAAGTAAGGGAATCTGTTGGAAGAGTAGGAATTGGATATTTTACTAAACATGCTTCAGTATTTTGATGATTTCTAGATCAGTAGAGCTCCAAATAAGATGATTCTTGTTTCAAGATAAACTAGAGACATGGAGATACAAATGTTATGAAGGAGTTGAAATCTAATTCTTTAAAGATGTTTAAATTTCAGATAGAAGTTGTGCATAGTATACTGATTTAGACAAGAGCAGTCCAAAAATGTTTGAAGTGTATCTTTCGAATCACTGAACCAAATGGATTGATTTTGCTGTCATTGGAAACTTAAGACAAGGGAGAACACTTTTCTAGAAGAAAGAGTTATGTCAAAATATTCAAAGGTGCTTTTAACAAGACACTTAAGTATAAAAGAAATAAGACATAAATGGAAGGGCAAATGAGACATTTCTCAATCATTAAGGGCATAATTGGAAGAAGAAGTGTTGTCTTGCATTTTAAGAAGAAAGAAGAACGAAAA
>JANVCQ010000007.1:10952550-10977839 GCA_025531925.1 Erythroxylum plowmanianum
TTATTTCTTTACAAATGAATGATTTCCAATAATTCACTTAATAGTTCTAACTTCCATAAAAGGTTCGGGGCCCAACATTGTTCCCATTAGAAATTAAATAAGTTATACTTTCTTTTTGGTAGTTATTTGATATTTTTTAGTTTTGATTTTTTATATAAGAAGAAAGGAAAAGAAATCACTCCCTTGGGGAGACAACTGAAAGAGCAATTGAGATGAAAAATTGAAGAAACAAGCCATATAAATTCTACAAATCAGGTATGAATTGAAATTGATTGTTGAACATGGCCTAGGACACACTTATGTCATAGCCTTTGTTTGTAAATACAAGAATACATAAAGTTTTATGGCTTAGGACATAAGTTTTAATGTTATTCTAGGAGGATCCATGCTTGAGATATGTTTGTTCCATAGAATGTGTTTAAACTCAAATCTTTTGAAAAGATCCACAACCTGCACCATTGTGTGTCAAAGGTCATGTCTTATGATAGTTAGAGGGACACTAATGTGAGATTGCCATTTTCATCTTACTTTTTAGCTTCTAACTATATTCACTCTATTTTCTCTCAACCTTCCACAAACTCATTGATCAAAATAACATCCTAAAACACACTTAACTCATTTGTTTTCACCATTCACTTAAGAATTCAAGGTATGAATATCTAAAAATTGACCTTTTATACCATATAGGACTATAGATTTGGTAGCTTTAGAAATCATATGGATAACAAATCAAGTTAGAATATATATTGTGCTTGCAAGTTGGACTAAGTTCTTTAAAGTGGATGAAGTCTCCTTTAGAGATATTACCTTAGAAATACTCTCTAACAATAGAGTAGATAAAAATGCTAGCATGGATAATAAGGATGGTGTTAGTTTTTTACTTGCGAATGAAACTGAGAGAATATCTTTTAATAAGTTTGGGATGAAATATGTTTTCAAGCATTCTAATTCGAGGAAACCTCTCTTACATATGCCTTCAAACTTAAGACATATTGATAATAAATGATAAAGACCAAGCTAAGGATTACATGATGAGATGGCTGGGGCAGTTGCTCCAACTCCCTCAACATTCTAAACTATATGGGGGAAATTTAGTTAAACAATAACCCAAATAAAAATTCAACATGTCCAACAAAATGAAATATTAATAACACTAAATATATTTTGACGTTTATGGGAGTGATTGGATAAGATGGAGGAATGACCATCAACCCTTCTTTTCGATAAGAGGCCTTCAAAGCAATCACCATATCCTTTAATATGATGATGATGAGGGTCTAGTTTGACTTATTGATATTCTTTTTCTTTGACTTTGTACTTGGGATTGTGGATATTATCTTATTTTCCTTTCCTTGTGTAATCTAAAATGCATTTCATTTTTTTTTATTTAGATATTCTCTCTTTTAATTGGTACTTTTCTACTTGTTGGCTATTTTTCTTTTAATCATAGTATTATTTGTATTTTTATACCTTATTTTTTGTTAGTTTTCTTTGTCAGGTAAGCATAAATTCTAGTTGTCATTCACACTTTTTTTGTTTGTTTTCTTTGTTAAGTTTTCTTTAACCTTATTTTTGCTTTCATTTCCTCCCTTTATTTTATTTTATTATCCTTAATTACAACATTGTTCTTTATCTTTGGTATATTAAAGACATTAAACAACTCAAGTGCAGGGGAAGGGGGATTGAATCATTTTTTTAGTTTGTTTTCACCTAGGTCAATTAATTTCATTGCAATTAGCCATGTAGGTAACAATTTTAAGAAATTTTTTTTAAAAAAAACAAAATAAATTTAAGATAAATTATTATAATGTAGATTGTATTATGATTCAATTGAGTTAAATAATTATACAAGTATCAAAATTAACTTAGTTTTAATTTAATCCAATGATTTCAAAATAAATGCTTATTTTGCGTAATGGCACTTTTTTGTATAATTTTCACAAGAATTGAGCTATAAGGTGACTACTATCAAATATTTTAAATAAACAAATATTGGAATAAAGTAAGTATAAATAAATTCACTCTTCTAATTTTAACTTAAGTTTAAAAGGGTGAAGTCAATAGTAGTGCTAATAGCTATTTGAATCAGTGACTTAGTGGAGTAATAAGGGTTATTCATGATAAGGTATTTACTTTCATATTAAAAAATTAGGTGACTTTTCAAATAGACCTGTAATGCTCCATCATAATGTTAAAAGAAGTGTTTTATTTTACATTAAATTTGGGTTGTTAAATGCTTGAAAGGGAATTTTTTTTACTTATTTGTGTTTGTTTCACGTATTAGCTTAAATTATGTGAACTAAATTGATATTTAAAGGATTGTTGAATTAAGTTGGATTAAATTACAATATAGTGCAAGTATGCAGAAATATAATTAGTTGACGAACACTATGACTAAGTGGATGATAAGTACTCTTAATCATTTCAATTGATTTTTTGATATTTCCCTTGAATTGATACTTATTAAGCTAAGAGTGATTAAGTTTGATTTGTTTGAGGATAAGAAAATGCTTAAGATAGCAATTTTGGGATACATTGAGTTAGGAAAAAAGATGGTATCTCTTAGGTTGCCTTCCATCCTTTTCAATGCTCTCCCCTTGCTACTGGAAAGAGAATGCCTTATAAAGAGGAATAAAAGATGAGGGAGACTCCAAGATCCTAGTATTAGAAGAAGAAGCAGGAAGCGGAGGATGGGAAAGAGAAGAGGATTGAGGAGAGCATGGGCAATTCACCCCAATATTTTGTATCAGGTCTACGATAGCCCATTTTATTAGTACCAATTTCCACCTTAATATTCACAAAATGGCATGATTTGCATTCTCAAATCTAACTCTGTTAGGCTTTCATCAAATCTCTATCATAACACTATTAACCTGTGAGGCATGACATGTTAGCTGTATAGTTATAACCACATGGACGCTAATGTGGCCTTTATGAAATGTTTTAATTTTGTTAATATTTTAAACAAAAGGTGCAACTCACCCTCTTACATTTCGTATAAAGTTTATGATAGCCTTCATCGTCATCTTTAATACCAATTTACGCCTTAACATTTATAAAAAGGTACAAGTTGTACTTTCAAACCTAACTCTATTAGATTTATGATAGATCTCTATCATAACACCCTTATCCTATGAGATATGACATACCAATTACATAATTTTGGCCATGTGGATGTTGCTGTGGATACTATGAAATTTATTTTTTAATTTTATTAACATCTAATTATTTAAATACTTTTAAAATATATTTTTATTTTTTATACATGCAACAAAATTTTATGAACAAAGAATATTACATATTATAGATTAATGTATGTTATAAAAATTAAAGTATAATGAAAAAAGTTTGTAATATATATTTATGAAAAAAGTTGTCATATTTTTTAAAAGATATGTACCTACAAACAGGTCACTATATTTTTTTTAATTTCTCAAAAAAAAACAGGTCACTATAATTATCCTCCATATATATTATGTAAAAAGATAATTTAATTCTAAAATTGTAAAATATTAAACTTTTATTATTTGACAACTAAAACATAACAAAAGTTAAAAAATTAAAATTTATTGACTTCAAATACTATCTTCACGTATTCCAACATTGTGATAATTATTCTCTAATTTGAAAAGTGTATTGCATTTTTTTAGGTAGAACTTTTAAGTTTATAATATAAGAGTTTAAAATTTTCACACATTTATCAAAATTATTCACTACAATTAATACTTACACATGTAAGCTTTTTAGTGATTCTCATATTTCTCTTCTTACATCTATAAATACCATTTTCATCTCTAAAACTGAAAAAAAAGTATGGAAATAATTTATTATTCTATGTAAATTCATATTATTGTTATAATATTTTTCTTCATATCATATTTATGGTTAGAAAATTATTGGTACCTTTTTATTTTTATTAGTTACTTATTATTAAAAAATAATTGATATTAATTTAGTTTCTTATATTTTCAAGAACAATGTTTTGGAAGAAGATAATAAATAATTGATAAAATGTTACATAAAGACAAAATTGTACTATTTTTTAATTAAATATTAACAAAACTAAAACAATAAATTTCATAACAACCATATCAACATGCATATGACCCTAATTGCATAGTTGACATGTAACATATTATGAGTTAACAATTCCATGATGGAGACTAACAAACATAATAGAGTTAGGGTGCAAAATCATGTCATTTAATAAATGTTTAGGTGCAACCATAGATGTAGGGCATATCTTAGACTTTATTTGAAATATGAGGATGCAAATTGAACTTTTTACCTTTAATAATTGATAAAATTATAAAAATATAATTTTCATGTCAGCATCCACGTGCTAAAATTACATAGTTAACATATCATGTGTCATATATTAATAATGCTACGACAAAATCTAATGGAAATATAACAAAGTTAGGTTTTAAGGTGTAAATCGTTTTATTTTATAAATGTTAGGGTGCAAATTGGTACAAGAGACAATAGTGAATGCTATCTTAGATCTTAGGCAAAACATTAGGAAGTGAATTAAACCTTTTATCTAAGTTCATAAGTTCAGTATGTATTTAGAAATTAAGCTCAAACAATTTAAAAGTTAAGTTCAAGTTATATAAAAAGTCAAAAAAATATTATAGTTTAGGTCAGGAATTGCCTCTTCTAAGCAAAAGTAGAGGATCTTAATTACAGAGGTTATTTCTATACTTCGTCAAACAAGGAAATAGGACTCTTTATCAAAGAAAGAAATTAGATAAAAATTTTAGTAAATACTCACTAGATGGATTAGTTCCTTTGGAGTGTTTGTGAATTTCTGCCCTCTATAATCTTGAATCACTCTCCAATAGTGGTGCACCTCAATGCTACTCTCCCTCATAAAAGGTTTCCTTTAGATTCAACAACCATCTAGTTTTCAGACTTGGCAAGAAAAGAGCTAACCTCAATTTATGACCAAATTTCAACTTCGCTTGGTGACTTGGCACTTCACTCGGTGACTTGGCACTTCACTCTAAAGAGACTTGAACAACTATGCTTATACCCTAAACGACCATACTTTTTGTTTAGACAAAGATCTAAAACTTTGTGGCTCAAAGAAGGAGATGGTAATACAAAACTTTTCTATAATACCTTTATAAGTAGAAGGAATACCAATGTTATCTACTTAATGTAAAATGAACATGGTATTCCCTTAATAATCAAGATGATATTAAGCTCCATATACTTGGATACCTCAAAGGATCCCTTGGCAACTCCACTAATATTTTCATGTCTCATGTAAGCTTTTATATCCCTGACGTAATCTTTGCACATCAAGTTGGCCCCTATTAGCCCCATTATAACACTAAGGAAGTCAAGCAAGTAGTATTCAATATGAACCCCAGAAGATTCATAGTCTAGATGGACTTAATGGCTTCTTTTTCCAGCATGCTTGGAATCAAATAAATGATATGTTTACTAAGGTAGTTATGAAATTCTTCAAATATGGGAAGTTATTGATAGAGTTTAATAGGATATTTATATGCCTATTCTCGAAGACCTTAAATCCTTTCAAGATTCAAGACTTCATGCTAGTCTCTTTCTATAAATTTTTGTATAAAGTGATCTCCAAAATATTAATCTCTAGGCTTAAACTAATCGCTCATACTTTTGGGGATCTTAGTTAAAGAGCTTTCATTCAAGATAGAATATTGATGACAATGTCCTTCTAGCGTAAGAACTCTTTAAGAACTACTGCAAAGATATTTAACTAAAGAATTGTGCTTTGAAAATTGACTTCTTTCACTTTATTAAATGGAATTTCATATTCCAAATCCTATAAGGCTTTGTTTTTTTTTTAAATTCAATTTTTGGAATAAGGAATGTGTCATAACATCCTCCTACATGATTCTTATTAATAAAAAGCCAACATAACATCTTTTAGGTGCTAAAGGCGGGTCCCCTTACCTATTCATCATTTGTATGGAGGCCTTGATCAAACTCACAAGGAAGAATATCCAAGATTCAGCTAGTTATAGTACCATTCTAAGTGCAAAAGCCTCCAACTCTTTAATCTCACTTTTATTACTAATATTTATTATTTTTCAGGGCTAAAAGAAGCTTAATTGACCTTTTTACTCCAATATGTTATTTCTTTCCAATCTTACTTAGGGTTATGCATCAATAAAAATAAGCATAGTTTATTTTTTTCATAAAAATCTAACTCCCTAGCTACTTAAGTCTCAAGATCTATAGGAATTCCTCAGGCTAAATGTCTATTTAAATATTTGGGAGTCTCAATTGTTTCTTTTTGACTAATCTTTAAGAATTGTTAGCCCCTTATAGAAGCCATTTCCAAAAGATTCAACACCTAGAACAATAGATTCATATTTACTGTAATAAGATTGTAGTTAGAAAAATCTATTCTATCTATAGAAAGAAGAACGAAAATTGAAGAGAAAAAGAGAGAGTTTCATGAAGAAGAGAGAGAAATATGAAGAGAAGAAGAGAAGGAAAGAAAGAAAAGAAAACAAGCTAGGGTTTAATTTTTCTTAGTCTTCAATAGAGATTTTGGAGTTGTTCAAGAAGCGAAAAAGATAGAGGAAGAGAAGAGTTTTCCTTTGAGCTAAAGATCCCTTTATTTGGTGAAGAATGAAGGTAAGATTATTTTGGATCTTTTGAATTTTTGGAAGGATTTTAGTCCACGGAGTTTAGAAAATGCTTAGGTTTAAGCATTTTAGAATCAATTTTAGTGATTTTGCATTGTGAGATTTTCTATTGGATTCCTATTGAATGAAACTTGGTTTGTTTTAGGGAACCAAGGGAATCTTACCCAAGAGCCAGGAGAAAGACAACCTTGACTTGGATTTTTGCAAGCAATTAGGTGGGTAATATATTTATGGTTATTGTGTAAATGGGCATTTTGCCTATGTGTGTGTATATGCTAGAATTGCTAAATTGTGAATTACTATGATGTGTTTTATGTTATGCATTGAAAGATGTATGACATTTTGATATAATTAAATTGTGATTTTAATCAATGTTATGCCTTGAAATATGTCATGGCGTTTTGTATAGATAGAAAGGAAAGAACATGAAAAGTATGAAAGCATTTCATTTTGATAAAATGATTTTGATCATTGATTATGTGATTTGTTTGGGCGAGAGAGGAAGCGTTTCGTAGTCACGTGCATGGCGACGTAAAGCCTTTTTCCGGCTGCTCACTTGTGTCCCACGAGATCTGAAAAATAGACTCGTTTTGTTCACAGAGTAAACTTCGATTTCTTTATTTTGTTCCACGGAACCCTAGGGCCAATTGTTTGTGCATTGCATAATGGAACTGTCAAGTCTAATGCATGTTTGATGTGTTAAGTTATGATGCAAATTGAGTGTTACGCTTTGATGCTAAATCACATCTAATTTGTTCTATGTGATGATGGATTGAATTATGAGATATGTATGCCTATATGGATATTCGTATGCATTTGATTGTATGGCTCATTGTCAATAATTATAAATATATTAGCTACTGAGCTATATAACTCACCTCACTATTCCCTCCTCAGGAGCAGAAAGAGACGAATAGCAATCCTTGCAAGACATCGGAACTCCATGATAGTTAGAGACTTTTGTAATTAAGTTAGTTCAGGAACTTTTTGTATTTTAGAATCATTTTAAGCATAAGTATTCAATTGTATATAAGCATTTTGTATTTTGTAATAAGCCTGTATTAACTGTGTTTGGATTCATTAATGAAATATGATTGGGTTTTGCTTTTGATTCTCAAAATTGTGATATCGATGTTTGAATGTTGTGGGCACGCCACCCTTACGGGACGACGGGCTTTGTATGACTCCGGATTGTTGGGCTCCGGAAACAAGAGCCAACATCTATGTGGTTTTAGAGATGACGATAAATGTCTCCGAATGCTAGGCTCCGAAAGCAGGGTCCAACACAATTAATTGTATAAGGGAATGAAAAGGCAAGAAAATGAGAATGTGATCTATGAAAGGAAAACAAGCATATCAAACAAGAGTAATAACCTACCTAAAGAACGTTGTAAGTGGGGACTAGTGATAATCGTCCTTGTAATCATCCATTTCCCTGAACATTCTGATGCACTCTATATGCTAGGTTTAATGCCTTTGTAGCATCGAAGTTTTAAAAAATAAAAATCCAAGTTAAATTTTTAATAGAACAATTTGATTTATGTTAAAGTAAGACTTTTTTAAGCAATTAACAAATGTTAGAATTTAATTTGAACATTTTGAAATGTTTAGATCTAAATTAAACTTTCATTACAAAACCTTAAGGTGCATTTATTGGGAAACCGGGTTAGGATCTGATCCAAAACGTAGCAGAATAAATACAAAATTTTTTTGTAACCTTTGATTTTCTAAAAACCAAGATTTTTTAATTGTACAAAATGTTTAACACATAAACATGATAAAGCATGAATCTAAATTCGTACCTTATTCTAAAGTTTGATTCTTTTCTTGTCGTATCCTTCAAACCATTTCTAAAATCGATATATCTGAACCATCGTAGTCACAGAAGTGTCCGATCTCTAACAACATCCACAAAATGAGTTGAGAGAACTCTGTTAACTCTTACAGAGTAAGAAGTTCTAGCTTCATTAGAGCTTAAGCCTATTTATAATAGGTTTAGGATGTTTTATTAATTTAATTGAAATAAAATTCTAATTGAAATAAAATTTTAATCAAAATTACAAATAATTCTAATTAAATACCAATTATGCCTAAATTAGGTTCAATATCTTATATTGATTCTTAGTTATTAAATATCTTGTATTTAATCATAAAGTTTCTCAAACTTTACAATCAAGTCTAACTTGATTAAAATAACTTTGCTTTCTTAAACCTATTCTTAATTTTAATTTATTTAATTCTAATTATGAATTATATTTATAATATGTAATCATTGCCAACATATTTGGGAACCTAATAAGTCTCACATAAAGAATATATATTTATTAAATATCTTATATTTAATAAATGCCTATTCTTTATAAAGTTTCTCAACGTTACAATCAAAACTAACTTGATTAAAATAACTTTGCTCTCTTAAACCTATTCTTTATATGAGACCCATTAGGTTCCCAAATTTGTTGGCAATGATTATAAATTATAATTATAATTCATAATTAGAATTAGATAAATTAAAACTTCTTTTAATTTATCTTTAATTCTCCAATTAAATAATTTCCAATCATAGATGAAGATTAACGTCTAGCAATGCATCATGACCACCTAAATATTTAGGAATATCTTTTTGATGTTATGGTCAATCCACAGGCTGAACAATTTTGGTAAGTGGCTTGTCCGTGGCCTGGTCAACCGGGCCAAAATTGGGCCGAGCCAGGCAGGTAGGGCCAAAATTGACATTCCTAGGAATGCCAAAGTGATTTTGACTAATCTTTCCGTGCATAATTTTTCCGTATAATTCAATCCTTTCATTATACAATGTTTCAATTAGATATAGAGCATGAAATTAATGTCTACTCTATTTTGAGTCCAATCATATTAGTTCTCTTCTATTAGCTATCGATTCAATTAATGACATTTGCAAACTATTTACAAAATATCATTATACCTTGGCCAAGGATTTCTTAAATCAATACTAATCGAGAACAATGAAATATTCTCCCTAATTACTTTAAGGTGATGAATCATATCTTGATCACACAACTACCTTCATATAATTCATGCTACATCCATTGACTATAGATTGACTGACTCATGATTAAATAGGTTATAAGTAGTATCAAAACAAAGCAATCCCTATATAAGATAACTTTGGTGAACTCAAGTTAAAGGATCAATTATACAATCATCACAATGAGAATTCTATAAACATACAAGTAATTTTACAATTGGATTTCTCATATCGAGTCTGTTCAGTGAACTTGTTCTCTAGCAAGCACTCACACGTTTGTTTAAGTATCTCTATACTTTAGCCTATGAGATCGACTACTTCCTTTATAGGGAAAAATATAACATGTGCTACTTTTTTTGTATTTTATTGCTACTTTTTTTGTATTTTATTAATGTCCAGTCTTAATAAATCAATGACTAGGAACAATTTAGGGATAATACAAAAATGCAATTTGAATCTCATTATTATAATCTCATTATAATTTCATTTTCAATGTACAATTATCGTATGGACTTTATCATATACATCTAAACATGTACAAGATGAAGAATGCCTTTAAATATTTTTTCACTAAACTACAACCAAAACAATTGGCTGCAGGGCTTAAAATAACAATCTTTCACTTACATTAAGCCAATCGTTTAAGTATCATATACCATATCACCATATGACAATTATTCTATTCCTAGGGCAGTGGCTTAATGAGAGAATTCTATAAGATTTTCTATAGTAAGCACTTGCTTAAATCTTACAACTTCCATCTTAATTATCATCATAATTAAGAAAATTTGCTTAAATACATCATTGGATCCTTGATAAAACCTTATCTCCTTTTACATGCCCAATGGCTCTAATGTTCCATAGTACATTATTGTGTTGAACAATGCAATGAAATATACCAAGTTCCTTAAAGAACTTATTGATCCAATTAATCACTTCCACTAAATGAAAAATGCATAATGGCTTAATTAGCAACCATTGCTACATTGGAACCTTTCCAATCTTATATGATATTGTTCTCAAGTAAAATAGACTTTAATTATGAGTTACTTCTAAAGTAAATATCCTTATCTCCTTAAACTCAAATATCAACTCATACATAGAATAATGAATATCTTTAATACTTCAAAAGTTGATATCTCAAATACTAAACATCTTTATTACATTATCTATGTACTTGGACTTAGAATAGGTGAACAACATCCAACCTATTTTTATAGATCTAATTCCTATAATTAAGTTGTTAACTTTTCCTATCTAATAAGAGTTGTTTTTCAGACAATTACATTTTCAACAATTGAAAGTTAGAATTGTTGTTCTCTATGAGCAATATTTCTCTACATACTCCCACAGAAGAGAACAACTATACTCCTACTAACCTTCTTGTAGACATTATAAATTCACGATCATCTGTAAAAAAAACCCTTTGAATTCATCATAAAAGTGAAACTTTTAATGTCTCGTACTCTTTCAACTACACATAAAATGTATCTATAAAGGCAATAGTTCCAATTGGATGTATTTTCATAAGGTTTGAATCTTTCAAATTTCATCTTACTCCCACTACTTTTCTTAAGAACCATTCTCTCATAAGTATGTATTGAAAAAACAATTGTTTAATAGACCTGTAAGATTATATCCAACCTTTTGGATATCTCATAACCTTATATCACCCATTTTAGTTCTAAACTTAATAGATAATAAATGCTTCAACTAAACATCACATCTTTAAATCATTAACTTTGTCTTTCAAAGAATTAGCAATTCATATCTAATATGAAATTTTACTAATTAATTCAATTAGAAATAAGGTAAGTCATTGCACTAGGCATCATTATAGAAGAAATAATATTGTATCATACAATATCTTGTATTATATTTTCCTCCTTACTTAAATCCATACCCTTGTGAATTTAGTTATGAAGGTATTCACTACAAAATCTCATTCCTTATAGATAATAAAAAATTTAAAACTTACCACAACGATCTCATTGAAGTGTTTCAGCATTCTCAATGCTTAACTTATGATTAGATTTAAACAATTTAAACCTTTCAAAATTTTAAACAATTATTTCATCTAATACATATGACTATATCTCACAACATCATTCGTAATATAATGAAATATAAATATCATCCTTTTATGCATTGTTATTCCATCCAAAACATCACATGTATAAATTAAACAATTTAATACCTCATCATCCTTTCACCAAAGGATGATTTGGTTATTCTTTAACTTGACAAGTTTCATACGATTCATAATCAAAAGGATACGTATGTCTTTGTATGTAACTTTATGATTCTCGTTATCTTGATTTAACCAACATGGCATAAAAAGATAGACTCAATTATCCAACTTTTTACTCTTGCCATATATGTTAAGCATAAGTCTCCTTTGATCCAACACATACAATCTATTTGTATAAAATTAAATCAACTACTTTTACTCAATAATTTATTTCTTATCATGCCTTGAACATTGTAATAATGTTGAATCTAAATACATTATCAAATACTCATAAGCATGAACTAGAAATACATGTGATGTCTATCATATCTCATATAGGCAAGAAAATTCATGCAATCATTTTTCTTCTTATTAAAGCTATTATCATATTATAGCAAATGTCTTTAATTGATGTCCACATTTATGCTTTTAGTTGGCTAAATTAAGTGGAACAATTCTAACAAGGTACTATACCTTTTAGCTCTACTCTATTCAACCTTTTGCATCTTGCTATTATGATGTTGACATGCATCTTACATGTTGTCATCGAAGTTTATGAGACATTAGTTAACTTAAAATGTCATTACATTTGTCATCTATATAATTTTGACGTATCTCTAAAACTTTATCACCGAATCCTCAACAAGGATTGTAGCAAAATTGTATAATGGGCATACAATTTTTCTTTTCTAAATTTGAGAACTCTTCTAAAATATAATCCTATGTCTAAAAAATTGGGTTCAATAACTTAGTATCAACCTTACTAAACAATGTAAATTTTACTCAAAACAAAATATAAATGTAAGAAAAGCAAGTAATTAATTATGTGCATGACTGCCAAATAAGATTAGGAGTTTAATCATGCATTTGGTTTCTCCCATTATTTTATTTGAAATAATAGCCCTCACTACTATTCGAAAAGATTAGTCTTTCTAGTGGGCTAGAATCCCATTCAAATACAGTTGATCTTGAGTTTGCTCAACAAACCAACTAAAGTTAAAATAGGTAGATAACAACTTTATCAATTACATCTCATGTGACTCCTAGATTCGTTAGGTGACAACTCTTACCAAACATATCTTATATGTTATTCCTAACCCTGCCTCTAAATTTATGTTATCATGAGTTTGCTAATTCAAATCACATAAATTTAGTTAAGTAAGACCCACTGTCATAAGACTAAATATGTTCAGGTTAAAGTGACATTGAGTTTGTGCAACAAGCTTATAATAAACAGAACTCTGGTTTATTCACGTAACCATGGAAGACAACAATTATGTTTTCAACGTGTACTTAATATTTTAATGAGGGATTTAATTTCGTTTGTCTCATCAAATACACAATTGCATGTAAAATATCACACATATAAAGTATATTTAACATGCATCCAATATATATATATCAACCATATAAATAAAGTATGCAACTTATGCACTCATAATATTTCCAACTTAATAAAGGTCTTTAAGGAGGCCTGGGGAGGAATTGGACTAGATATAAATGAACCCATATACAGCTAAGACATCATATCTCAACCTAAAACCTTAAGGCACTAGCTTATGAGTCATATCTTTGTAACTCACTTTGTCCACGTCTCTTTACGACGTAGGATGACTCCACTTATGAATTTCCAACATTTCTCCCTCACAAATGGATCTATTCATATCGGACTAGTTTCCTCTCAAAACATAGCTAATGCGAAGCCATTAGAGTCATTCTAACCCAAATCCATAAATATCTATTCATCAAACTTCGCCAACTTGGCTTTGATACCGATGAAGGTTTTTTAGGGAGCCTAGGGAGAAATTAGATCATATACAAATAAGCTCATATACAACTAAGACATCATATCTCAATCTAAAACTTTAAGACAATGAGTTATGAGTCCTATCTTTGTATATCACTTACTTTATCCATATGTCTTTTTCCGATGTGGGATGACTTCACTGTAAATTTCCAACACCATTATGATCGTTTTGCCTTTTACAAATTCCACTAAAACTCCTTGTGGTTTAAAAATATCATACAAACTCTATACATTTTGTGAAAAGTCCTAAATATACCTTTTACATTGTCTCTCCTTTAAATGTTACTGAGATGACATATATTTGGGATGTAACAATATCACATTAGCATAATGAGTCCCACCATATGAATAAAATGGTATAACCAAAAATACTCATAATCTCACTTATAGGAATAACAATTTTTAACTCATGGACCTAAATTTAATTGTTTTTGACAGACTTCTAAGCAAAACAACAATTGATTTGTTAATTATGGATGTCTTTTCCTTTTCTTATATTAGTAATGTGACAAAGCCTTAAATGTTACAATTAGTTTCACCCAACAAAATTTCATCATTATGTCAAACCTTAAATTTAGAAATTTTCATGTATCTAAAGAGGCACTTGAATTATGGAAATAAGTATGTTAACAAAACAAAAATTATGGAAATAAGTGTGTTCCTCGACAGAGCGGGAACCAGGTCAACACGCCTCGTGGTGCTCCCCTCCATAAAAGAAAATTTCTCAATATATTCTCTTCGTCATACTTCAACCTTTTGTTTCTATAGCTAGACTCAACAATCAATAACAGTGTACATGACACACGTACTTCACACATTCTAATATTAGGAGAGCGGCCTTGCGACTTGGAGTTCTAGTGGAGCTACATTTGCCTTTCAAAAGGCCAGTTGGCACACAAAATCGCCCCAGGCAGAAATGGAAGCCAAAAGTCCAGTGATTTTTCTAAGACGCCTGTAAAATTTTATTGCATTCTTGTTGCTTCCTTCTTACCCTCCTTATGTCTTTCAGTAGCGTCAATTGTGTCAAGCAAGTACATTGTTATCTTTGCTATCGTGCATCTTCATGGAGTGGGCGCTCACAATTACATTTAAGGCAGACGGCATTCCTTCGGTAGTTTAAGAAATCGCACCTGAAGAATCAAGAAATAGTACAATGCTTTAAGAGATTTCATTACAGGGAATCCATTGAGTGATATATATATGAAAGAAAAAGATACTAACGATGGGCATTCCCACTCTCCAGGATTCAGTTGTCTCTTTGGCCGAGGATCATGGCAACGTAGACAGTTCTTTTTGCTAGCAAAATTCATAAATCCACACCTGCAACAATGAAAAATAAGTTTCTAAACAATGGAACTGAAGAAAATACGTGAAATCAGGATCTAAAATAATATATTCTCATTAATGATACAGATTCATGTGCATAAAGGTGCATACTGCTGAGCATACAGATTAATAATGTATTTTAATTTTCAACAAAAATTGATTATGTTGCTAGTTTCTTCTTGGCAAAACCATCCAGCCAGATTTCGTTATGATGTCTGATGCTTAACACTAATATGATGGAAAAGATAGCAACTTACCGCATGCAATTCCAATCACCCTTTTTCATTTCTACATTAGTTATATCAACCCTTGGTCCCTCTGCTTTGCACTTTAGGCACCTTAAGTTTCTCCAAAAATTCATGAACTCACACCTACAATACAAATTAAAGCCTCTTGTTAGTGGCTCCATAACAGAAAGTTGGACATCAATATACGAAAAATTTACTGATGTCAATAAAAAGCAACCCACTAGTGGCCAAAGAGTAACACAGACTTACTTAGGACATATCCAATCTCCTTTAAGCATTTCCATATTTGTGGTTCCAACACTTCTTGGTCCGCCTTGCATTTCCATATTTGTGGTTCCAACACTTCTTGGTCCGCCTTCATTGCATTTCAGGCATCGTTTATTTCTAGCATAATTCAAAAAGTTGCATCTGTGGAAAAATTACAGGGATGTCAATCATAAAAATATTGTATCTACACAAGCAACAATAAGAGTGCAAAAAAGTGACATAGGGACTGCAATAAAGGGAACAAAAGGAGTGTATGTAATTCCTGCAGAGCTGTGCAGATGAAAGTTATGAGAAATGAATTGAAGATTAACAGTGAATCAACTAAAAGTGTCAACAAAGTGAACATCACCCTTCCAAAAACCAAATTGAAGAAATTCTTTAATAGATTTATGGCATCAAAAGGATGCCACAGATCTCATATCCTCACCAAACTGATAACACCATTAATATTGCAGTAACTAGAATATAAACTAGAAAGATATTTCCTTTAGATTACGTGGCAGCAACTCTAATATTCTCCGTGCCAAATAAAAGAGAAGTCCTAAGGTCGACCTCTTGTCAATTTTAGAAAGATGGATTATCCCTTGTTCAGTTACATGAACCACAAGTTCAAACTACATGCAATCATTCACAAGAATCTCACACATACAACTCAGAAACAAGTTGTTGATGAGGAATCAGAAACCTTAATATTTTCATGAATAACCACGCTACTCTCTTTCCACAAAAACATCGTTTCTATCAATTAAAAAGTTTCTTCCAAATAACACATTCATCTTCAAAGTTCACCCAACCAGATTTAAGATTAAAGTAGTCAACAATGAATATAAGAACCATTCAATATGTTGAGTTTGGTCATGCCTTTTGCTGAGGAGTTGAGGCATAAACTTGATTAAATTTAACAACTAACAAGACAAATTGGACATGCTCCCTAGAATATTTAGCTGCAACAATGCAACATAAATCATCAATAATTTGTTCCAGTGTTACAGCGTCAATTTATGTTCATGTTGCATTGAATTTTATCTTTAAGGGTGTATTAGTCTTTGTTTAGTTAATTAGATGATAGTGATTGCTAATATTTTAACGGTCAATATTTCATTTTAAATATGGTTGTAAAACTCCAGAAGTAACAGATTACGGACGCAACTTAAAAATACTGTCCAAAAATAGCTGCACTACATGAAACTAGCATTCTAGTCATTGAAATAAAACTGTTGATAGCCTATTTCAAAAGGACTTTGTTGATTAGAATAATAGTATCACTGCCCTCAGCAACAAAACACCAAAGATTTAGGCATTACTTGCAATTGGAACTCAAGAGAGCCTATATCTTGATGCTTTATAATAAACATCAAACAAGTGCCAGATGCCTCATGCCAAATTGACTCCATTTTCAAATGACTCTTGAAATGGCATGGTGTCCAATTATCCATTTCACTTCAACAAGTCCCTCTGCTGTTAGATCCATAACGTTGAGTCATGTGTGCAGAGACCTGTCCTATGAAACAAATGTCATATATTCTACCGCAATCAATGGATTCCGTAATTTTATGGAGATAAAAGTGCCTACAAAATTTTCCAGCAGTAGCATCTATTTCACGTCTTAGACATGACTAATATCTAGCTTGTTATTAATTAAATGCTAAAAAAATGATTAAACTTAATTCTTGCAGAATATTCCAATATATAAAATGCATAATTTAAGACAGGAAAGGTTGCAATCATATAAAACTCATAACTAACATCTCTTAATCTAAGAACTACAGGATCTAATTCTCAACAACATTAACTTAGTTGATTTTTTCAGCACATAAAGTCACCGCAAACTTCTTACACATACTGAACCAAACATCACAACTCAAGTGCTGAATGCTGCATTGAACTATATTGCCTAACTTTGAGAAATGAACATCAGCGTGTAACAACAAAAGATGTAATAGAAGTTCCAATTCAAATTAAATTCTCTGTTTTCTCAACGTATACAAAAACAAAAGCAAGGGTTGTTGCCAATTATCACAATAACAAACCTTAATCGAAGGAAACACCACAACACAATAAGTCGTAAGAACAAAATCTTTATACTACTGCAAAATTCTGATTTAAAACATTCTTGAACCAGGATAGTTATCTTAGTGCACAAATAAGTACTCATCAAGCAACAATTATGTCCCTGATATTTTACATCATATTATCTTACTTTCATTCAACACAATTAGGTAATTGACTACGTGGGTAACTACAAGATGAATTGAACAAATCATTCATCTAGGCTTTTGGGTTTCTTCTAGTTTTAGCTCCTTGCACTAGTACTTCATATCTTTTCAATTTTCCCTTCCACTCTGTGGCCCATTTATATTTCTTGTATTAGACCATTTTGGTAATACTTCTTGTCATCAAACTCAACAATAGATGACAAAAACAATAACTTAGTGAAAGTCCTGTTAATATGCGAGGTCTGGGGAGGTTCAGTAGAACGCAGTCTTACTCCCTAACTAATAGAAGGATATTTTCGATAGACCCACATGAAGGGGTAAAAAAATACATATTAAAATAAATTATAGAGATATTAATTTCATGTCTGACTTACTTGGTACACATCCAATCTCCTCTTTTCATTTCAACATTGCAACAAGGACCAACAGCCCCAGAGTATTTATCTTGCTCCTTTTGAGGGATAACTTTACTAGGAGCCTTTGGTAGTGCTGGATCAGGAACTGTTTCACTCAATTCAATCAACTGAGACAGCAATTTTCTGACAGCAGCATGAACAGATCCCCTACCAGGAGGCTTTGTTCCTCCTGAAACAACAAGTGGTTCTAATGCATAGAATAACAATATGCGTACTATGTCCACAGTACGGGCACCTCCTTCACTTTCTTTTAGTATCACATAGGCCCTGTCACAGGAGCCCCGCAGATTGCAAGCGCCACAAACCTGCAAGCAATTATTCAGTCACATCACATGACAGTCATCAAGAGGCTAAAAGTATAAAATCTTTTTCAAGTCATGGGAACCAAAATGTGAAAATAAAAACAAAACAGGAACTTCTAACTTTCCTTAACATTTATGTCATACATACGTCAGTAAATGTTCATTAGCATACCAATGATGAAATCTCATTGAAAAAGAAAAAGAAAAAACATACATCCCCTTCATCCAATCGCACATAAATTCTCAATCTTTTCGAAGAATTAACAGCCTTGCGCAACAGATTCGGGCATCCACACTCCACAGTAGCTTGAATATCCGATGTAGACAATGATCTGAATCCACAAATAATGCAAAATAATTAGTTTGGTAAGATAGCGTAAACAAATTTTCCGATGCATACACAAAGAAACAAATTGAACTACAAAGAAACGAATTTCCCAGTTTCTTAATGCCATAAGTAACAGGAAAGTTTGTAACAGAAAATGACTTACTTGAAAATATCGTATCTATCACGGGCAAAGCTAAGGCAAGGATCCTTCAATTGATTCATGTCCACGTAAATGTTGTCGTCACTGTTAACAGTGTCATGCCCATCCCGTGTATTAATACCTTGTTTAACTGGATTTGGGACAAAGTAGCCTCTCGTCTTCAATTTGTCGACGAAAGTCACCCACTCGGGCCATGGATGCGGCTGAAGGGAGTTAACGGGTTCTGTTTTGACGTCGGAAACAGTGTCGGCGACAGCGGAGGAACTGCGACGAAGAAAATGGAGGGGCGTTGAAGGGAAGGGCTTTGGGGAGAGGGAACTAGTACAACGGAAGAGTGAAGGGCCAGATAGAAAGGACCTTAAAGAAGACATTCTTTCCAACTTCAAAGTACTTGAGTAGCTATGTCAAGTTGGTTGAGAGTTTCGTAATGTAAGGGGATGAAATGTGCTCCGTTTGGATGAAATGTGCTCCGTTTGGATGGTGGAAAAGTAAAGTGAATTTGAATTTAGAATATGATTTTTTAAAAAATAAATTCAATAAAAGTAAAGATATTCACGTGTTTAAATATTTATAAAAAGTCTAATAAGAAAATTAGGTGGATTCTTATTATAATGTTTGGTATATAATAATATTTTATAGAATGTAACTTAATTTTGACTTATATTTTTAATTATATCCCTACAAATAAAATAAAAATTGAAATCGTTAAATAAGGAAAAATATGAACATAAATATTGTCAATTGAAACTTCTAAATAAAAATATTCAAAATCTAAATACTGGCAGATACCGGAAATTTTTTAAAATAGGGGAGATTTTTTTCAAAATTTTTAAAAATTTGTAAAATTTCCCTCCCTTCCTCTTATCTCTCCTTCCCCTCATTTTTCAAAGTTTTTTAATTAGCTATTTTATTTATTTGAATTTTTAATTTTTGTTTTTAAAATAATAATAAATATTTTTATTACTAATAATAATTATAAATTAAATAAAACTTACAAAAATATTTTTATTTAAATTTATTTTAATATTTATTAATAAAGTATTAATAAAATATTTTATTTTTAAAAATAAATAATTTACAAATTATTATTTATAAACTAATATTTATTTGATATATTTTTAATTATTAAATCAAATTTTATTTGAAATTTATATATTTTAAAGTCGCAGAGTTGAGAGATAAGGAAAGTTTAAATTGTCTAGTGTATTTTTTAGATTAAATTCCTAGGGAAAATAATCTAAATACCAAGGGTGTGTTGAAATTAACAATCCAAGGAAAGTGCCACTACTTTCTCCAAATTAGAAAAGTTTTTACTTTCCTAACTACTTAAAAAAACGAATCAAACGTAATAATTTAAATTTTAAGAAAAAGATTACTTTCTCCGACAACAATCCGTGCCAACCAAACGGCACCTGAATGTTAAGTTGGTTGAGAATTTCGTCATGTAAGGGGATGAAATGTAAAATACTTTTATCCTTCGAGTGAGATACACGCGGACAATTTTATATTAGGTTCTCCTCAATGTTAAACAGTAAAAGTAAGAAACCTCTTACAGAAGGCTTAGAATAAAATGTAAATTTATAAATATATATTATTTAATATATTTTAAATAACTTTTTGTAATATCAATTATTTCTTCTTATCTTAATAACAACCAACACAATAAATCCATTATGTTGGGCATTGGCAATCATTATAGCAGGAAAGAGTAAGTCGTCGACTAATAGTGGAGGAGCGTCTTTGCCGGTCCGATCATAGGTAATAGAAAATCCTTTTTTTTTGGTTTTGTAAGTCATAAATTACATTTTGACATAGTTTTATTCATGATAGGAAAATACTATCTTGTTGATGTTGGATTCATGTTGAGAAGTGGACTTAGTTGAGAAGTGAACTTATTACACTGTATAGAGGGAAATGATATCACTTGAAAGAATACTCAAAGAATCCTCCACGAAATGCTCGTGAATTATTCAATCATCGATATTCATCATTGCGTAACGTTATCGAAAAGGCATTTGGTGTGTTGAAAAACTGGTTCCTAATTATAGCATTCACCACAAAACCATCATATGACAATCAAACTCAAAAAAAATTATTGTAGCTTGTGTCATCTGACACAATTTCTTAATTAGCGTAGATCTAGATGATCCATTTCTTAATAAAGAGAACGATGGAGGGGAAAATGATAACCAAGATGGGTATAAAAATGAGGACGAAGATGATGCATACAGTCGAGAAATTATAAGAGACAACATGGTTGTTCATATGTGGGTTGTTTACACTTTAAGATAGATATTGTCGCATCATAATAAATTTATGTTTCCATTATTTTATATTGCTTAAAAGATATGTATTAGCTATTTGTATTCAAATATGACACTATTTATTAGTGTTGTTAATGTTTTCACATACAATTGTGTCTTTGTAATAGTTATTCATTATTCTTGCCTTTTATATTATTTAGAAATATTTGAAGCTTCAATATTGTGTATGCTTTTGATATAAATTTCAGATTCTGTAGTTAAATTTGTAACATACAAAATGTCACTTCGAAGGGAGTCGTGTTTTTGGAATCAAGCTATGGATGATGCTTTGGTTGACAAATACTTGCACCAGTATCGACAAGGAAATCGTGTTGGTGGGACTTTCACAATGTATGCAGAATAATCATTCTTGGAATTAGTAATTCCTAGATATTAAGGAATAGACAAAGATAACTAACCTTTATCTCTACATACTCTACGCACATCCGAAATAGGTAAACAAAACAAATTGTTCAACTTGATAATTTCGTCCCCTCCTCCCACGATACTTTCTCACTTACACAGCAGCAAGTTCGTCCTCTCCTCCCACGATTCTTTCTCACTCACACAGCATCACCATCTCATTTGTCTCACTCACGCCCACTGGCTCTTTCTCCTGCACTCGTCTCTTTTCTCCACTCTTTGGTTTGGTCTCATTCACGCTTGTATCTGGCTCTCGCTCTTCACGCTGTCGTCGATTTTCTCTAACATTTCTTTGCTAGCTGCATTGATTCGATAAAGACAACCTTTCACTTAACATTTGTTGCCAGTAATTGCTTTTTTCTTCAATTTTTCTTGTAAACTCAACTTGACCGATTTGTAAAAGGAAACCAAATGTTAGGAGAGGGCATAAGTCTTTTATTTCTCATTTTCCTAAATCATGATCATAGATCTAGCTTGTTATGTTTGCAAAAACAAATCAGTTGTTTGATGTGCAAAGTTATGAATATTGTTTATCTATAATCTCCATCTTTCAACAATCATTTTCCTTTAGCCACTCATTGTCCATGAGTCGTTTAAATGTGTTTGCATCAATTTGTTTGAAGTTGGAGCGAAAATTATCTTAACTGCTTGGGACGTGTTAATTGCTAATTGATATGATTAAAGGGTGTCCGAGTTATCTGGGTGGTATGAATTATATTAAAGAGGAGTTATCTGTGTGGCATTAACATGGATTGTAGACTGTCTGCATTATCTGGATTATGACACTAGATAGAAAAGTTTGTTCCCATATAGATTTGCATTAGAGCAAAAACTAAAAGAGGAGACCATTAGTAGTTAAAATTAACAATGAATGAATTTAGCCATTGGCAAAATTTTTATTTCTTTCAATAGGCTATATATGGTATGAATGTAGTTGGAGAGACTGATTCCCTGCGTTATGTTCATGTTGTGAAAAAAATTTGTTAATCATCTTCAGAGAGAAGATTATTACTGGTCTTAATAGAATTTCATCATCGACAAAGTTGTTGGAACATTGATAAATTTTTGTTGGTTTTTAGATATGAAAATCGAGAATAACGCTTAAGTTGAAAAGAAATAAATGTAAGGCATATATAGCATCACATAGTCTTAAGCATAAGTAAACGGATATATATATAACTTAACTTAATTATAGTGAACTTCAAATAAAATATTGAATAAATGTTGTTATTAGCAATTGAAACAAGTCATAAAAAATTCTTAAAATGCTTTAGTATGACCATTATGTTTATGTTAAAATGTAAAGAAAGCATGTAAGTTACAGAATTTCATTTACTTCAAGCATACTTCAAATCCTTTGTTTCATTTTAGTGTTCACAAATTTGCTCGGAGTGACTAGTTAAGTCACTAGCTACGCACAGCGGTGACTAATTAAGTCACCCCGTGACTAGCATTTAACTTAAATGCTAGTCATGCATGGTGGTGATTTAATAGTCACGGATAGTGGTGACTTACCAAGTCACCATCGTGACATTTAAGTTAGTCATACCACCTTTAGGGTGGTGACTTATCACCATCGTGCGGTGGTGACAATGATTTTTTTAATTTTTGATTTCTCTTTTCATGTAACTTTACATAACTTTCCCTTCAACCTATATGCAAAATTCACAAAAATAATCTTAATTAATATTCATGCAATATTCCCACCATTTGTACTCAATTTATCTCACATTTGGATCAAAACACAAAGATTTGTAATCAAAATCAAGATATGAATGTACTTACTTATCCTTGGCCAGTAAGGTCGTTTTGCTTATTATGCTTTTGTCTTTCTTTTTATCTTCCTTAAGTTGGTGTTGGGTATTTGAGTTAGAGTTTCATTTAAACTATTTGTTTGAGTTTTGGTTTTTATGTTCTATAATCCCCTCTTTTTAACTCTAGAAATATTATCTTCTTTTTTCTCTCTTACTCTACTTTATGCCTTCAACTATTTTGAATTATTTCATAGTTGTTCTCTTACATTGTACATTGTTTGAACAAATTTATGTAAATATATTAGAAAAATTAGTTTTTGCATTCATGACTCGTTTCAGTTTGAATTTACATAGAAATGCCGAAAGAACAAAAAGGATTGTGGCTGTCTTGACTGTATGGTTGCAGTTGTATAATGTTGTTAGTTCACTATTCAATTTGTTGGCATCAGAGGCTTCTTTATATAGTTATAAGCCCAAGGTTAGTAGTTATTTTCTAAATTTTTATGCAAATTGAGATTATGTGAGGCAAATTATGTATGGCAATATTGAGTCATGTATTTCAATAGTTAGGATGAATAGGTAAGCTTTTTTTAAACTATGTCAAATGCTAGAAAGTATAGGAGGATTAAAGTCAACAAAACACATGCTTATTGATGAACAAGTAGCAATTTTCTTACATATTATTGCTCATTATGTTAAAAATCGAGTTATTAAGAAAAATTTTAAAAGATCAGGTGAGACAATTAGTCGGTGTTCTCATAATGTTTTAAATGCAGTCATGCATTTGCAAAATCATTTTTTAGGAAACCTGAGCTCATACCAACAAACTCTTTGGAACATCGATAAATGTAATTTAAGGTAGATAATCACTCTATTACTTTTATATGAAAATATAGTGAATGTGATTAAGGTTTCTCATTATTTTTTATTTCATTTAAATTATAGAATTGCTTAGCTGCTCTAGATGGGACACATATCAGGGTTAATGTGTTAATTAAAGATAAGCCTAGATTTCGAACTTGTAAAGGCGACATTGTAGCAAATATGTTAGGTGCTTTAGGCAATATTCCTGATCATCCCACACAAATGCTTGTGTTTTTCACTGTTCTGCTTCTCAATGACTTGGATGAGTGAGGAGGTTTTTTGCAACACATTGAAGATTTTGTTGAAGTTTAAATATTTTGTCTAGTTATTTAAAATACGGCTAAAACTTAATTTTTGTTCAACTAAATAACTTTTTAGCAATTTAAAGCCCTATGTTATATTTATTTTCAATATCGTTACATTTTTATTTTATATTGCAATTGAAACTATATAATAATAATAATTATTATTAATAAGAATAATAAAATTAATAAGACTAAGGAATCATAAGAATAATAAAATTAATAAGACTAAGGAATCTAATAATAATAAAATAAATATAATTAATAATTAAATAATAATAATGATGATGATGATGATGATGATGATGATGATGATGATGATGGTAACGATAAGGATATTTTGGTCTTTTTGTTAATTATTCCTTTGTCATTTCAAATTTATATTTTCAAACCAAACACTGACATAGAAATTCTTTAGCAGTAAACCAAATAAAGTAATACATATTCTATTCTATTTCTCGTTTTTTCTATTCATAAGAATAACTATTATATTCCTTATCTATTCCAGCCATTAAACCAAATAGGTTATAAACTATTATATTCCTTATCTATTCCAGCCAATGTTCTGAAACCCGGACCGGTCATCGAACCGGTGGCCTTACTGGTTACCGGTTTGACCGGTTCGACCGATTCAACCACCGGTCGAACCGGTGTGACGTAATAATTATGCAATAATTATATTTAATTATATATAA
>JANVCQ010000007.1:11000368-11023971 GCA_025531925.1 Erythroxylum plowmanianum
CGTGATCAAAATTTTAGCATCATCAATTGCATCTGTTAACACAAAAATGCCCAATCTTCAGCTACACAAGATCCCCCCACTCCTAAAACTTCGCAGAATTGGACACAGCTTCAAGCCCCAACTTAAGCTGTTCACTAACAAAATCTATCATCTGCACGAACAACTCCAACTCGGCTTTTCTCAAACTCCTCCACCTTTCCTCCAAGCCCCTCATCTTACTCTTCTCAATCTCTCTCAACCTCTTCCTCAAAACCCATGTCACTCCCTCTAGCACATTTCTCATCTCCAAACACCTAATCAAAGTTGTATACTTCTCCAACGACCCCTCTACTTCATCTAATTTCTCTTCAGTTGTCACCTCAATCTTCTTCAAATCATCGGTTTTCACCGCAGCCTTCAATCTACTATTGGATGTTCGTTTTGGCTTCTTCAGAATTACACTCATTTTCTACCACTCGCACGGCAAACCCATAACGAACTCAACACCACTACCGCCGGTGACAGCCTTTTTCGTCATTTTTTTGGTAGATTTTGGTGCTGCTAGCTTGGATATAACGGGCTTTACAGTGAAATGGTTGTCAAAATCTGAACCAGAGTCCGATTTTGAAGGAGTTGGCGCATTTTTCTTGAACGAAACATGACGTTTCTTCTTCACATTTTGTACTTCTTCTTTTTCTTTTGAAATGTGCCATATTTTGAAAATCCACAGATAGATACATGAAATTTGCCGCGTGGTCAAAATTTTAGCATCATCAATTGCATCTGTTATCACAAAAATGCCCAAAACACAAAAATGTCCAATCTTCAGCTACACAAGATCCCCCCACCCCTAAAACTTCGCAGAATTGGACGCAGCTTCAAGCCCCAACTTAAGCTGTTCATTAACAAAATCCATCGTCTGCACGAACATCTCCAACTCGGCTTTTCTCAAACTCCTCCACCTTTCCTCCAAGCCCCTCACCTTACTCTTCTCAATCTCTCTCAACCTCTTCCTCAAAACCTATTTCACTCTCTCTGGCACATTTCCCATCTCCAAACACTCAATCAAAATTGTATACTTCGCCAACGACCCCTCCACTTCATCTAATTTCTCTTCAGTTGTTACCTCAGTCTTCTTCAAATCATCGGTTTTCACCGCAACCTTCAATCTGTTATTGGATGTTCGTTTTGACTTCTTTAGAATCACACCCATTTTTCACCCCTCGCACGGCAAACCCAGAACGAGTTCAACACCACTACCGCCAGTGACAGCCTTTTCCGTCATTTTTTTGGTGAGTTTTGTTGCTGCTAGCTTGGATACAATGGGATTTACAGTGAAATGGTTGTCAGAATCTGAACCAGAGTCCGAATTTGAAGGAGTTGGCGCAGTTTCCTTGAACGAGACATGACGTTTCTTCTTCACCTTTTGTATTTCTTCTTCTTTTGAAATGTGCCCTATTTTGAAAGTCCACAGATAGATATTTAGTGAGGCAAAGAAGTAACGGCGGGCATGGACTACAAATCAGTGTTACATAGGAACGGAAGAGGCTATAGGGGAGTGATTTAGTTTGCTTCTTCTTCACCTGAAGTATTCAAATCTCCAACATTCATCAATTGATTGTGTGATGATTACAAGGCGAAACCAAAAGATTGTCTAATGATTAGAAAGTGATGATCCCCAGAACAAATCTCAACTGTTGATAATATTGTTTTGCACTATGTTTCAATTAGTTGTGAAGATTATAAGTGTTCTTTTGAGGCAGAGGGGAAATTCAATAAGAAAATTTTGGATGTGGGTTGTAGTACCCTCAACAACGCTTGTTAATGGTTTCTCTCTTGCACCACCCAGGTAATAAATGTTGATTAATGGTGGGAATAGGAGGGAGCAACCGTATAACTGTAATTAACTGTAACTAAGTTAAGCAAATAATGGCTTTACGGGGCAGTTTGGATGATGGCAATTCTGGAACAAAGCTGTACTAAAATAGTATTATAAAACGAGTTACTATAGCTTGATTTTTTGCAATCTTCCCGAAAGATTTCTGACCTATCGTCTAGTTTGATAATGTTTCGAGTGTCGTAAAAGACTTAACATTTTTCCAACCTTTTAAAGCAGCTTTTCATTCCCTACTTATTTGCTCTTAAACCATACGCAAGAAAACAATCGTCGAATATAACACTTGATGATATGTGGCTAGCTTCTATAGATGAAACGGGCACATAATTTAATTGAATCTACCAATAAATTGAGAATCAAATTGTCAAACTTTACTGGTTTCAAATATCATCTCTTGAAAAAATAAAAACAACCAAGCAAAAGAAACGGAATTACTAACTCGGATTTTGGCACCTTTGCTAGCTCTAGAACAATGGCATTCATTATTTGAGCTCAATTTTCCCCCCATCGAGCAATATCATCAAAATACGTCCATCATGTCTGCCCGAATAATGCATCAACTATCTTTGTCAAAGCTTTGGTGAGGACAAACGATATGATGCCTCTTATCTGGCTTACAATCACGAGATACTACACCTATAAATTTGGAAATATCCTGTTAGACCACAGATGGTGATAAAATTAAAATCCTGTGTAGCCGGATGAATCAGATAACTTATTTCATAATTCTCCACTTAATACTCAATGCGCTCCCTTCTTTGCCAGCCAAAAATCTCCATAAAACTTTAAGGTTTAGGCTTCTTTGGTGCGCTAGAGTTCCCAGGCTCAGCCTTGCGTTTAATCCCCAGAAAGTGCTCAACCTGAATAAGAGAAACCAATGGGATCCCGTTGCATAACAACCAAATAAAAAAGGAGATTAAAAAAAGCAAGCTAACTACCGCAGCCAATATTCTACTAAAAAAAAAAAAAGCAAGCTAATGACCACAGCCAATATTCTATTCAAAATGTAATTATAATCGATTTCAGGCTATAGAATCAAATGTCAAAGAGTGTCCCTAAACCAAAATGGTATCCCCCGCAGTGATGCCAGTGGATTACAAATTCAATTTCCAATATGAAGGTCTCTACAAACTTCCTGACCTCAGTATTCGTCAAGAAAAACCTATAATGTTTCAGTAAACGAGAAAAAGACCCAGGCATCATCACCGACTACAAATGCATAGTGATGAGTATTACAGACTCAGCCTCACAACCAACTTATTCATAAAATATCTGTCACACCAATCAATTTCAACTCTTCCTGTTCATGTGCTAAATTAGCATTGATACTATATAAAGACAAAAATAGAAAAGCAAAGGAGACATGAGAAGAAGAAACACAAGGGTTTCACTTGGTTTGACTACTTCCACGCACAAAGACTACGAGGATACTGAGGTATACTATTTGCCAAATTGAGCCAATAATATTCCATAATAGAATATTATAAACTATTCTTAAATAGTACCTAGACAATTCTACCATTAAGATATACAAAATAACTCCTATGCCAAATAATAAATTTTCATGATCTACAACAATGTGTCCCAAAGCCCATGCATGCAATGACAATGTGAGGCTGCCAACAGGATCAATCTGATGGTTACAGGCAATGTTTTAAAAGTCAAACTAGACATCAAACTGGTAAGACGACAAATTTAAGGTTTAAAGGTTCCAAAATTCAACCGGTACTACACTGTTATAAAACTGGAGTATAATAAATAAATAGTAGAAACTATAAGAATAAACAAAAATAAAATACTTCGTTGAAATATAACAAATCGTCAATATCTATTAATGTACAATTAACTAATAATAAATCTAATAATTATGACTAAAAGTAAATCTAACATAAAAGTTATAAATAATAATAACCATTAAAATTGTGTTTTAGAAAGAAATTGTGCCTCATCACTTGCATCAAATAAGTGAAAGCTTGAAGGAAGCAAAAACACAGCAATTAAAATTATGTTTCTAAAAGAGGCACATCAAATAAGTGAAAGCTTGGAGGAGGCAAAAATGAAAAAATCCTTAACGTTTTCTTAGTAAAATAGAAAGGAATTTGGTGCTTTCTTTATATTCCTAAAAGAATAAATTTTGTTGGCTAAATCACTTGTGAAAGAACTTAAGATGGGAGAGTTTGTTACTTGTCGAAGCACAATTTAATCGTGCAAAAAGACAATAAATTCTACATTAGGTTCATATTTTGCATGGAAACGAGAAAAGTAGAAGATTCAATTATCAAGAATTTGTTCATAAAAGAAAACAAAAGCTCTTCTAAATCTTAAAACATCGCTGCATTCTTACTTTACATTTTTTTCTAGACTCTCTTCAAAGATAACATAAAATGTTTTACTTTAATCAGGGAGATGGCTCTGCACGATTTTGGTTGAAGATGATCGTAGAGGAAATTATGTTCTTGGATTTGAACTGTTTCATTTCACTCTATAAGCAAATCTATTAACAATTAAAAGTGTGCATGAAAGCTAATCAATTAATTTTGGCAATTAAAAATAGAAAAAAATAGATAAAAGGAGAAAAAGAGAAAAAGAGGAGGGATTGGTAAAAACGTGAAACTAGGGAGAGTTGGAAAAAGAGAGAAAAAATGGAGATAAAACCAGAACCTAAAGATACATTCAAGTGAGAATAAAACAATAAATGCAGAACACATGTGAGGAAGCAACTTGGAAATTGGTAGGGAGACGACAACAAAAGGATGAGGGGGGTGGGGGGGTCTCGTTTTATATTCATTGGTTATAGGTATAGCAATAATAAAAGATTAGTGGCCTACAGTTCAATATTCCAACTCCCAACTCTAGGCTATCATAATATAAAATGAAAACAAAAAGGAATACTCAGTAATAATGTATGGCTAACCTTTTTATCACCAAGCATGGGTGTCAAACTCCCCGGAAAATCTTTCTCTACAGTTGCAAAACCACTTCTTGGATCACTGGTTTGCCTATTAACAAGACATAAACAAAAATCGAAAATAAGTAACAACTATGTCCACGTTAAAAATACAAAAAGTGGCAACAGAAAAATAACTTAGTAGACGCATGACACAGCTCAACATCATCCTTGGTAGGGAAATCTAGGAATTTCTTCTTTTTATTTTCTTGGTTGTTATTTTCTATATACTACCTTGGAAACTAATACTAGCCATGAGAAACTTAAATCATACCCTGGTTTAACATGGCCACTAAGAACAAGATAAGGTGTCTTTAACTGAGCTTGAGCTTCTCTCATCCGCTCAACAGACAGTGAAGGTGTATCAGTATTTTTCATTTGCTTCAACTTTAACTCTTCCAGATATTGCTTCATGCGCTTTTCTTGCTTCATTTTGCCAGGCCCCTTTCCATGGAATTTATGAGAGAGCTGCCTGAAGGCTTCCTTTGGAGTTAACTGATGAAAAATAACAATAATTCATAGTCAAGAGTTAGCGACATATCAGCAAAACTGAAAGGTAGAATAAAGTAAAGGAACCAAGAGGCAACTTAAAACGAAATTACCAAACCAAAAGGCACTTTAGATTCTCAAGTATTTGGACAGTCAGCAAGCAACTAATTAAAGACAAAAGTCCTTAAGCAGTTTCCATATCATGTGTGTGTGTGACGTTTCAACATATAGGGACTAGAGTAATCAGAGATCTTTTACATGTGACAGCAAGGGAGAGAACCGAGTTAACATGTAGAAACCTCAAGGTTTCTAGTATATATGAAGAAATCTCCCCCATTTGAAACAGCTCTGAAGAGCAAAAAGGTGTTCAGTTTGGCTCATGGAAACTGTTAGAAAACTATAACGCTCAAAATTTTGTAGTGGCCACAATTGCTAAACCTCTTTCTTTTGACTATGTCCTATCGTAGAATAAAGTAATCAATACATTAATCTCATCCAAATTTAACCTACCAAAAACTCCTAAAAAGCTGCCTACTGAGAAATTCTAACACAAAAACAAGCAAGAAAAATAGGATACAACAATATAAATAAGTAAAAATCTAAAGAGTGAACAAACACTTACAATTCGCCCAAATTCATCAGTCCTCTCAATACGAATATCCTTAAATCTATCACTTTGAGGATTGTTGTTGACAATGCCAACAAGTTTGCTTTTTTTCTTGTCCATGTTTCTGCCACCCCACTCAACAGTTTCCTTAAGGGTGCCTCGCTCTTTGAGCAGCTTCAGTGCACCTGACAATCCTTTACCAACTGCGGCCTCATGAATTGTTTCATCTGGAACTATATCCTCCTTGTCTTCATCGACAGGACTTTCATCTTTACTGGTATCTTTAACTTCCATCCATCCCCCAGCCTCATCTTTCATTTCTTGATCAGAATCTCCTGCAGCTTCATCTTCATCCTTGAAAACATCTTCACTTTCAGGCTTATGGGCTTCTGTAAAAGCAAGACCAATATAACTATTTGTCCAGAGAAGATCTACAACCAAGATGCAATGAGTAGAGGCAGAGCATATTTACATTGTTCACTATAGCCTTCACAAGCAAAGAACTATGAAAGAACTCATACTGCAGAAGATATACCTTCATCAAGCTGAAGACCCCAGACAAACTCATCCATCTCAGTAAAGACAACCGTGTTTTCTTGTGTCTCTCCCATGATGGGGTTTTGATCATTCATAGGTTGATTGCTTGCAGCGGTTGAGGCAAGGAGAGCGACTGCATGTGGACCGGATGCCTTCGCAGCTTGTTTTTTAAGAGCTAACTTCCTTGTTCTCTCTAAAGATTTGACTAGGTCTTCATCATCATCAGCAAAAACCATATTTTCATCTTCCTCCAACTTAGCAGATTGAGTTTGTTCCAATCTAAGAGATTTAGATGCTTCATCTGCTTTAGCTAAGGCTAATTGATAAGCACTGTTTCTCAATTCTGCAGCCGATCGCTCTTGTTCTTCTCTAACAGCCTGTCTGGTGCCATCTCTCCTAGAACCAAGGTCACCAGCACCCAATCCAGCAGCAACAGCTTCTGCTTCAAGGGCATCTAGGTCCAGCTTCTCCTTCTTGCGTAAGGATTTCTTTTTCTTAGGCTTATTGAATTTAAGCATCTCTTCCTGAGTATAGTAATCTGATGATATCTTTACAGATGAGCTCAGATCTTCTGAGTGATAGCTGGTCGAAGAGCCTTGTAGTCTTCGACGGAGCTGGATATCAGGCAAAACAGGGGAAAAAAAAATAAAAGAATGAAAATTAGAATCATTAAATTCCTATAACCAGAATATCATTTCCTCTTATTGTTACCAAATCAACATATCAATATGCTGAAAAGAGAGCAATTATCCAGTATCGATAATTATACCAATAATTAATGAGAAAGATAAGATTCTACCTCTTCTAACTTTTTCTCTGCTTCACCAGAAAAGTGTCCACTTCCATCCAAAGTGACACCCTGAAATAATTTCCATTTAACGGTAAGGGCCAAATATAACAAACTTTTTCAGATTAGGAAGTGAAATCCTATAATTTCGTTTTTCTTATAATAAAACCTCCAGGTAATAATTTAATAACAAATCAACCCATATTGATTGTATGCTCATTCTGTGAGAAACAAAAAGGCTTTTCAGAAATAAGTCACCAACTTATTCCCTGTAACAACTTAGGATAGATAGATTCATAAGGATGCTAAAAATGAAGGCCAAGAAACAAGAGACAAAAATAACCTCTTCTGCAGTTGAATCGTCATACTGTGGAAGAATTTTCTTCTCTGAAGCAGGATCATCGTTGAACCTAAAAATTAACATTTAACAGATGGTTAAAAGTTGTTCTCCGTTATTACTTACAAACATGAACCATTATGTTACAAAACATTTACTTGTCATCATAGATCCCAGTCTTTTTTTTTGCTGCTTTATAAGCCTCATCTCGCCGCTTCTGTTCTCCAATTTCCACATTTTCAAGCATGTCAACATCTGTTCCAAAAAGAAAAGAAAAGGGAAGTCATTTCAGATTACAAAGATATAAAAAAAAGAAGGAAAAATAATAAATTGTTTTTACCTTCATTAATGTCACCATCTGCAAGTATGTTCTGATCTTTGAGTGTCAAAACAACAGCTCCACCTTCAATTACTTTTTCAAGGCCATGAAGAACTTTAACACCAGCTAGATTATCTGTTAAAAATAGCCCATTAGTAAAAACATCAATTTAATAGAAATCCCTACTATAAGTCACCTAGTACCTCAGCAGCATGTGGAAAAGTTGCATGAGTAGTCTATTGAGCATAACCAAATTTATCATTCATCACAACAGCACAAGGTGTACTGTAATTTCAATTCACTCATCTAATGTACATATCTCAAGGAATATTTTCAACTCAACAATCTATGCAAAACAAGTGCACTCCTGCAAATATTGAAATAGCAAACTCAAAACTAGCATTGAAATTTCAAAAACATTCAAGAAGAACTAATCCTCACAAGAAAAACAAAAAGAACAGTAAGAGTGTGGGCAGGAAACCTTACAAGTATTATCATGGCCTGCCTCCTCACCTTTGCTTTCTTCTTCAACAATATTGTCCTGAGTAAATTAGCTAGCATAATATTAGCAAAACCAAATCAAAGGGAATCACATGTATGAAAGAGAAACCACAGAGAAGCATGTCTAGAGTAAGCTGACTTGTTCCTCAAGAATCTTGGACCACTGCTTTGCCTTGTCCTTCTCAGTAATCTCCCTCTCAAGCTTACGACTCCTGTTAACCCATGCTGAAACTTCTGAAACACCTTCTGTCTTCTTTAATCTTTCTTCCTTCATCCTATGCGAATAAAATAATTGTCAGGACAGACTGCATTGGATAAAGCCTCATCTGAGAATAAGTTTTCACACTACTCCAAAGCCCGTTATCCCAAAATTGGGGATCTTACAAAAATAAGCACACAAGCAGTTGCATGTAAAAGTCATCAATGTCAATGTAAATTCTAGCCCATAAAAGAAGAAAAGAGTCAGCATATATCTAAATAGACGTGAACCCACTGTAAGAGAAAAAAGAAAGCATAAAAGGGTAGTTGCCCAACTAAAAGGTTCAAAGCCAGAACAAGTAAGACAAGTAAAACAATGCGCAGAATATATTAGCAACTTCAAGAAGATGACAGCTGATCCATAATAAGTTTTACAAAAATAGCTGATATGCAGTATTCATAGGCCATAATATGACAATATAACATCTTAACGATACTATACATAACAAAATGGCCACCAAAAGTCCACAAATTGGCTATGATGACAGAAGAATAGTGCAAACATGAGGGAGTAGAAGCATGAAGTTCAGATATGCTTAGTCTGAAAGGTGAACTGATTCTCCTAATATTTAAGAATTTATACCTCGAAAACAGATGCTGGTAGACTGTTCTAGCTCCTATCAGATAAATGTTAACAATAAACAGCAGATAATCTACGTATTGTAAAGAAAAAATATATCACAGAAAAGATACCAGTACAATGCAATTCCATGCTAGGTATCACCACAATAAACAGTGTATGTTCCCATCCAAAGTCTATTATCCAAACACATGTTCCATCAAGCTATTACAA
The DNA here is from genome assembly GCA_025531925.1 of Erythroxylum plowmanianum. NCBI lineage: Eukaryota > Viridiplantae > Streptophyta > Magnoliopsida > Malpighiales > Erythroxylaceae > Erythroxylum > Erythroxylum plowmanianum. The sequence continues at coordinate 11,009,820 of JANVCQ010000007.1, forward strand.
TGTACCAAGAAAAACAACAAAATCAACTATTTAAATTAGAAAAAGAACACATGAGTGGAATAAAAAGGAGTGAAACAGTTGGTTCACATACTTCAAGATTCGTTCTGCGAGGACATCAGATTGTGCTCCACCTGATATGCCCTCACCATTTTGTTCATCTTCATTGCGAAATGACACCTTTACCTGCTTCAGAACTTGTCTATCCCTAGCGTCTTCATAACCCACTTGAGTCTTATCATCCTTGTTCTTATCATGACGTTCATCATGTGCCTTTTTGGCCACCCTGTCCCTCTCTCTTGGCTCCTCTCTATCTTGATCAGTCTCCCTCTCCCTCTCCCTACTCTTCTCTTTTTCCTTTTCCCTCTCTCTATCTGTATCATTTCCCCTCTCCTTCTCTCGATCCCGGTGTTTCTCCCTCTCCCTTTCCTTTTCTTTTGTTCTTTCTTTCTCTCTGTCTCTATCCCTATTCTTTTCCTTTCCCCTCTCCTTATCCATTTCTCTATCTCTATCTCGATCTCTATCTCGATCTTTTTCCTTCACTTTGGTTTTCCTGTCCTTATCTCTGTACTTGTCATGTTCATAATCTGAATCTTTTACCTTACTATCCCTCCTCCTATCCTTGCTACGCTCATGCTTGTCTTTTCCCTTTTCTATGTCTTTGGGGACATCACTGCTGGTTTTCTTTGAGCGCTCTTTGCCTCGATGATCTCTCTCTCTATCTTCACTTCGACTACTTTTCCTCCTATCTTTATCTCTACTAGAATGCTTGCTAGAATTTTCAACCCCATCTACTCCCGAATCATCATCATAAGCTGCAGGATCCCTATGTTGTCCACTTGGGGAGTCCTCTAGCTCATCCCTATCGTCACATCGATCACGCTTTGATTCAAACCTATCCATGTCCATCATAAGAGCCAGGCTCGGGCCTTGTCCTCCCAGCGCGTATTAATTTTTTTACTACCTACAAGAAGAATTATACAAAGAAAATCAAATAAAAGAAGCATCAATTGAAGTCTAAATCACCCTTTTTCAAGGGTTCTAGACAACTGAAACTCAAACGTAATGCATTCGTTTCTATGCATGAAACTCGAACAATTCATAAAACAAGCGGGCGGTTATGTGGGAAAGGAAAATAAGATCAATAAAGCCAGAGTTACAATCAGTAAAGACGAAAGCATCCTTCGGAAGGGATGAAAGGATAATAGAAACTGCAATTTCTAAATCCTACAAACAAAAAAGTATAATAGGAACCCTAAATAGCATACCACTCGAGCTTTCAGAGATAATACACAACCTAAAAAAGAAAAAGAGAACTTTTGAATACTAACAAAAGGCCCCAATTAGTATGAGAATCTGAGCATTACATAAATATGTATAGAGACGACTTAGACAGTAAAAAGTTACCAGAAACAAGAACAAGAGATTGAGAAATTTGGTGCCAGTCGAAGCTGCTTTCGCCGGTAGAACTGTATTGCTTTTTGCGAGGGGAACGAAATGGACCGGGAGTGCGATAGTTTTACCGGGCCTATTTTATTTGGTATTCCTAAGAAACAAGTCTTAAATAGCCCGTATTTTAATGAATTTCATGATAAAGTTAAAAATTAATAAGCTTTTCTAAATTATTAAAAATTTCAAGAGTACCCTTTTCAACTCATTTCACAATATTATAATTTTTTAAATTTACAAATATTTTCAAGCGTACTATTTAAATAAATTTATCTTGCTTATGACAAATTTGTATACAATTAATATAATTAAAATATTAAATTTGAATAATATTACCATCTATAAATAAAAATAAATAAAAACACATAATCAACATATGTGCTAAATGAAAATATAACTTTTTTTCCAGCTAGTTGAAAAGAAGGTATTTGTTAGTCCAAATGAGTTAAAAATAAACTAAACCTTAACTCATCTAAACCTATTTGGCTAGTGTCTTAGAATTAAATTTGATATTTATACATGAAATTATTTAAACTTACTTGAAAGTTTTGTTCAATATTTTCATTTTAGAACAAAAAATTCAACATATATTTTCAATTTTTATATATCAAATTTGGATATACAACAATAACAACAACTTAGTAAAAATTTTGATGATATGCAAGATCTAAGGAAGTTTAGTAGTATATAACCTTACCCCTAATTAGTAGAGAGGTTATTTCTGAATAACCTACATGAAAACTAAAAATAATAATCATAATAAAATAAATAAATATTTAACAAAAAATAAAAAAAAATAATAAACTAAAAATATGATAAAGAAAGAAAAGATAAAAAAGTCATTACAAGAATAAGAAGAAGAAGAAGAATAAATGCTAAATAGGGAAATGTTTAGGGTAAATCACTAAGAGCTAAGTACTAAATATTTAAATGTTTAGGTTAAATACAAAAAGGAAAATGCTAAAAAACTTATGAGAACGACAAAGATATCTTTATGTGAGATCCTTTATCCATATCATACTATATTAAAATTTTCTATTGCGGATTATGTACTCGATAAGTTCTAATAGAGTTATATCATTCTTGATTACTTCCTATCAATTATTTTTAAGCCTCCCTTTTTCATCTTATAGTATCTAAGTATATTTTTCTCACATCTTCTCATTGGAGCGTCTAGTTGTCTCATCTTAAAATGTCCAAATCATTTAAGCCTTGTCTTGCTTAATTGTTCACTAATATTAGGCACCTTTAATTTGTGCCTTATCATACACTGCTTGTCTTATATCTTTTAGTAAGGTTGTAATTCCAACAGAGCATCTTTACTACCGTCACCATTAGCGTATGACTATGCACCTATTTGATGGGCCAATACTCTGCCACATATAGCATGAGCTGCCTAATTACTAAATGATAGAATTTATCTTTAAGCTTGAGAGGTATCTTTTTGTCACCTAAAATTCCTAGTGCACGTCTCCATTTAAGTTACCTTGATTTAATGCAATGAACTATATCTTTATCAACCTCACAGTTACTCTGGATGATAGATCCTAGATATTTAAAACACTCCTTTTGCGTTATAACTTCTGAACTAATCTTTACCTCCACTCGGCAGTTACCCTATGTCCTAAAAAGTTATACTTTATGTACTCATTCTTAGTCCTACTCCATTTAAAGCCATTCAACTCTAGCGTATCCTTCTAAAGTTCAAGCCTGACATTGACACTCTCTTTTGCCTCATCTACTAAAACAATTCCATCAGCGAATAATATACACAAAGGCACATCCCCTTGGATATTGTTAGCAAGCTCGTCAATCACTACCACAAATAAAAAGGGGCTCAAAGAAGAACCTTAGTGTAACTTAATATCGATATGAAAATGATTTGTATTTCTTCTTATCATCCTCACTCAAGTTTTTAGACCTCATACATATTCATAGTAACCCATATATAGGTCATAGGAACTCTCTTACCTTCTGAACACTCCCACGTAATTTTATTAGGTACCCTATCATATGCTTTCTCTAAATTAATAAAAACCATATGTAGGTTACGCTATCGTTCTTGGTAATATTCCATTAATCTTCTAAAGAGATGTAACGCATTTATCATGGACCTTCCTAGCATGAAGCCAAATTAGTTTTTCGAGATAGAGACATTCTTTCTCACTCTCTTCCCAGCCACCTTCTCACATAACTTTATAATGTGACTATCACCTTCTCACATAACTTTATGGTGTGACTAAGTAATTTGATGCCTCTATAGTTGTTACCAACTTTGAATGTCCTCTTTTTTCTTATATAAAGAAATTACGATACTAAATCTCCACTCATATGAAATTTTGGCAAACTTACGATCACTTTAAAAAGCTTGGCTAGCTAAGTAAGACTCACTTCACCTAGGCTCTTTCACATAAATTATGATAAAATTTTAAACTATTCATTTAACTCAATTAATGAAAAATACTTCAATTGGACTCAATCTTTGATAAATGAGACTTACTTTCACCCGTAACCATTTCTACATCTTAATTAATTATAATTGTATAGGTACCATAATTTTATATAATTTGTGTTGAATATGGTTGATAAAATCAAATATAATATTTTAGTGCTTATTAATCATATTGATTCTTTTAGGGTGATAATGTTATACACGATTTTAAATCTTTTAATTTTTTAATCAAGTATCAAACTTTTATTTTGTTTTAGTATCCAACCTTTAAAAGTAAGTTCATAAAAATAAATATGACACAAATATTCTTAGTCCTAAATCTCTACATATTCAATTCAATTATAAAAGTTTTATAAGCTATTTTTTTAACATTTCCTTATAGTTAAGAAATAATTATTCTTAAACCTAGAATGAAATTTGTTCATTATAGTTGCAACTTTCGTGTAATTCTTGTTTACAAATTAAAGGAAAATTAATATTTTAACCAACAACTTTAGGCAAATTATTGAAAATAGTATGGACTGAACTCTAACTTTTAATACTTTAATACCTACCATCATTTTATATGAATTATAATCTAATAATAGTCCTTATTAGACACCATTGTGAAGACATGTCTTAACCATACATTATAGTTGGGAGGCTGTGAGTTTCAAAATAAAAACATAAAAAAAAAACATGAATTAGTTAATGGTAGTATGACCATTAGCATCTCTATACTCATATTCATCACTAAGTTTAAATTCTTCTTTTTTAAATTGCTTACTAATATTGTAAAACGAAAATGAGGGTCAAATCTTATGCAAGAAAATAAGAAACCATAAACTAGAGAAGCTAATACTCGTAAGAAAGTTAAGGAGATATCTAAGTTACTTGAAGAACTCATGACCAAAGCTGAACATGAGGAAAATGATGAACTTATAAACAATAAAAAGGTCTATGATTTGTTTCCAAAGGTGGTCCAATTTGCTGAAAAAAAAAGGATATGTGAAAGAAGAGAAGTTGAAAGAGGAGCTTCCAACTAAACAATGTGAGGAGCCTAAATAAGAGGATTCATAAGATATGAATAATGACTTAAACAATAAAGATGGTCAAGTAAATGCATACAAAATAGAAACACCAATAGGAAATTAGAAGAAGATGATAATAAAGAAAAAGATAACTATATTCATTTTCTTTAAACCTTAAAAATGCTTCTAAAGAAAAAGGATTATTGTTAATTGTTTTAGTTGTGATTCCTAGTTCTTTATTAGTTTCATGAATATAGCAATTGCATTTTTCTTCTAATTTTTTTAGAACTCAAAAGCCCCCCCAAGTTGCATTGTATAGTTAAGATAAGTTTAAAATTTTTATTTTTCTTTTTATATTAATAGTTAAAAATATAATTCACATGTTAGTAATAATAGTATCTAATAGTGACTAATATCAGGTTATATTTTATACGAAGTGAGAGTTTAGGTATTAAAGTCCTAAAAATATAGTTCAGTCTATTTTTGATAATTTGCATAAAGTTATAGATTCAAAATATTTTACTAAATTGAATGATTTAGGTAGTAAAAGGGAATAAAAATTTCAACATAAATAATTTCTTTTAAAAAAGGTTTAAATAGTTATAAATAACTATGGAAGGATTATTTAGAGGAATAAATATGTCAAACTCTAGGACACATAATAAAAATCAACCTTTAAGGTTAGGGAATATTAAAAACTTTGTAAAAATAATTATAAGAGATGTAGAAAAGAAACTAGAATATTATAATAATCTCAAAATCCTAATAGGAGATTTTTTTTAAAAGATTACTTTCTAGATTGATTATACTATTAAGACATTAGAACAAATTCAATTAGCCATGTAAGATGATTATGGATTCAAATTACTCTCTAAAAGAATGATAGAAGACCATCTTAAAGTAGAATATAATTATTTATGTATAGGATTAATACAAAATGCCCTAAAATGTTTAACTAAGTTAGGATTGAATACTTTTGTATTAGTTAACTTCAAAATTAGTAAACAATAAATTTGGAGAGCTTTTACTTGGAATTTTATAATCAAGTTTATATGAAGGGTTCATATATGCTATTTGTTCTCTTAATTTTATGGTTTCTTCTAAAGGATAAAAGGGAACTAATTCAAAAATGCCAAAGCTTTTAATATTGTTTCAATTTAGTTCCAACCTTTATAAGTTTTTAATTTAATGATAAAGCTTTTTAAACTTGTAAAACCCAGGTCAAAATATTGTTACTATTAGTTATTCGCTAACATTGCTAACAAAGCAACATTTGGGTGGATAACTAGACAACTTATATGACTTTATTTAGGTTTAACCTTAATTTTTTCTAAAGCTAAATTTCTCTACATTATTGATTTCCACTAGGAAGCAATCAGCTATAATATGACTCTCTCATCCACGTAGGTCACATCCTTGCTGAATTGCTTTGAATGGAGAGAAAGAGGCAACTATCAGACTGTTCAATTCCATGGAGAGGTTGTCAATTTTAGCCTACAATGTTATCACTGAATCTACCGCAATCATTAGTTCTGGATCTGAGAAGGTTGACTATTGTCGACTTTGTTTCGATGCCCAAAGACAATTATTGTTTGCCATGTCTTTAAACAAATTGTGTTTCGCTTGCAATGGTGGTCATATAATTTCTTGATGATTGGTATTGAACCTTGGCCTCTTAAAGTCCGCCCTTTGTTCCCTGTAATGTATTTCATCCATCATTATTCTTTCTATCCCTTCTTATCCTTTGACTTTTTGGATTCCTAATTGTTTCCTTGTGATATCCAAATTGATGTGTCTTTTACCATGCGTCCAAACTTCCTTCTCTTTTTTATTTTTTAACCACAATCATAAGAAAGGGTAATAATTCCTTTAAAAAAGAAATTCAAAAAGTCCTAAACTAATTCCCAGGCAATGGAGCCAAAAACTTGTTGAGCAAGTTTTACTTAATGTAAAACCCTCATTGTTCCGCAAGTATACAAATCGTAAACTCATAGTAATTGAGGTGCCGATCTCACAGAAATTAGTTAAAACTAAATGAAACTAAATTTGTCTAAGGTTATGAAATACGATTTTAGAGAAAATAAAATTTAGGAATAAAATAAGAAAATAAAATTGAGCATTAAAACCACTTAATAATTGAGCTATCATAATAAAACAAGGATGGTCAAATATGAACGTATATATTTTTTATATCATCATTTTACTCCCTTAACCATTTTTTATTCAATTTGGTGTCAATCCTAGATTTGTAAAGGTTTTGCTTATTCTTTCTCAAGATCTAATCATTTACCCCAATTAATAACACCCAATTGATAACGAAATTCTAGATTTACAATCTCTCGATTAACAAAAACAGCTTAACGTTTTTAACTAGTTCTTAAGCAATATATTGGATAATCAAGTTTTCACACAAGATCTCTCTTCGTATGATCATCAATTTGATATTTGTGTGATCTATTAGGTTGTTAACTCTAATTATCCAACCTAATTAGATTACTATCGACTCACTCTCTCGATTTGTTGTCAAAGTAAAAGCAAACACAAATATCACAACAACCAAAACATTGTATTGAAATAAAAAGTGTTCAAGTCATAAAATAAGTCAAGAACAAATCCTAATATGAAATTAAAACATCAACAACTTGTTTAACATCTTCCAATCCACTTCACACTTCAATTTTAATGAAAATAACAAAAGGAAAGAAAGGAAAACTTGATTTGGAGCTGAATTTGTAGATTTGGAAAATGCTGGGCAATCAATGCTCCTCTTCTCAATTTGGTAAGATGGTGTCTAGCCTTTTTTTGTTGTTTTATGTTCTTAAATGTTTATTAAGGCTTCTATGGTTTTTTTCTATGGTTTACCCACAAAACGTTAAAATTACAAAAAGAGTCCGTGCTGAAAAAGCTAAAATTTGCTAGAATTGTTGTCTGCACTCTCTGCCACAATTATGACAAGTAAGTCACGATCGTGATCGTAACTTGCTTCCATACTTCCAACTCTTCTCTTTTATTCAATTTCTTGTTTCCATACACTTAAACACACATCACACACCTTTTAAAACATAAAATTAAGATCTAAATCATGCTCAAAGCCACACATACACTTAGAATATAAAAAACACTAATAATAAACATAATTCTAAACTTATATACATGATAATCATCTAAGAATTACTCAAAAGTATACTTAAACATCTATCAAAACATATTATAATTTATACCTAGCACCTATCCATTGTGCTTAGTCTATTCTTCATAATCAACCTTGGCAAAAATGATGTTTTGGGTAATGGGAGCTTATTCCATGCAATAGTGAACGACTCCATCTTGGTGACTCCACAAGAAATTTTTGAACCATCTTTCTAAAATTTGATGAGTTTTTTAAAAAGAAATAAATGGGAACTCTAGTAAATATGCTAAGAAGAAAGAATATACTTGATCAGTTGTAGTTAGCCAGCATAAGAAATAGATTTATTCAGCCATGAGGAGAGTCCTTTCTAAACCTTTTCAATAAGAGTATAGCATTAATTTAAGCATAATCTTCTAGTAGAGATAGGAAAGTCCTTTCTAAATCTTTTCGATAAGAGGATAGCATTAATTTAAGCATAATCTTCTAGTAGAGATAGGTAGACCTAGATAAACAATTGAGGGAGCTTTCTGTTCATACCAATGATGCTAGAAACGCTTGATTTCGAATGAGAAGCTACTTTTGAAATCATTAAGTGACTCTTATTTAATTTCAATTCGAATCCTAATAATCTTTTAAAAATCTGAATGAAGTCCATCAATATTTGAATTGAATCTTCACGAGCTTTATAAATAAAAGCAAATCATCTGTAAAACATAAATTAGTTAAGGAAATGTTCTTGCATCTTGGAATCTGAGCTTGAGATTCAAGTTGACATTTTGTTTAATAAGGAGGGTTAGAGCTTCCATGCAGAAGATGAATAGGTAGGGAGATAGCTTCCACATAGAAGATGAATAGGTAGGGAGATAGAGGATCTCCTTATCTTATTCCTCTTGCCCTTTTAAATATCTTGGAAGGACTTCCATTGACCAATACATAATAAGAAGTAGTAGAGACACATTCCTTAGGCCAATGTATGAATTGGTTAGGGAAACCAAATACTTCTAGTAAATCTAGCAAGCAATCCCAATTGATACTTGAGTAACCTTTTCTGAATGTCAATTATGAAATACTCGCAAGTGCACATCATAGTTGTAGCGAATATCGATAAGTATGGGTTGGTCCCACGAGGGCTATAAATATTATTAATTACCATTATCATATTATGTAGTTTACAAATTTTATTTTGAGAAACAAAAAATCACTTAGCAGATGATCGATATTAGAAATTAATGTCTAGGTTACGAATCCCCCTAAAATCTCTTAATAATTACCCTTTTATTATGCAATTGTTTTATAGATTTATTAGATAGTGGAGATTCCTATGGTATACTAATAGCTGACCTTGAGTTTAATAATAACTAATCCTAAGGTTTTCATCCAAATCACTTAGTTAAATTTTATAAGATTGCTTTATCGATTTGTGAATCCCACTATTAAGTTTGACGCTAATCCAGAGGATTTATGTCATCTTATCTCTAAGGCTGCAATCAACTTATTTCAATTATGATAGATCTATTCAAACAAGAATTTCTCAATCTCTATGTTATGAAATCATATTATAACCTAATATTCTCGATCAATTAGAACATATATTAAACTTATAATTGAATCATAATATATCAATCAAACTAATTGCAATAATAAAAGAATCAAAACATGTTAAAATATAAATGTAGGGTTCATCTAACCTAGACAATAAAGGAATTTAAGTACACATTAGTGGAAACGAGACAAAAAATAAATAGAAAGAATGGGGTTCATAATTCTAAATATCCTTGATTATCTCTTAGTGAATATTCATGTAAGTAGAGGTTTGACCTTGTATTCTCTTGGAGTTTTCGATGAATTCTTCATGTTTTCCACTTCTCTAAATCAAAATTGCCCCTTAAGTCACCTCTGAAAGTTTTAGAATGCCTCTATACATCTTCTCTTCCTTTATTCCTCCGAACTCATCTTTTATAGTAAAATTTAGGTTTTTGGGAGATGCAAGGGCTGATGTACAACCATGCATCGGGCCGTGCATAACCCAAAATCTCCAAAATTTATGAATTTACATGGCCTAAAGGAAGTGCACGGGCTTATACACACCCATGCTCCTATTTTGTGCTTTGATCTTTGTTTTATGTCGTGTTTTCTTCCGAATTCTTCTCCTTTAAGTCTGTGAAGGCAATTAAACACTGTAAACACACTTGGAGCAAATTAAGTAAAATGGGGTATAAATTTGGTTAATTATGCATCTATTATTACTTTTGAAGGCCTTATTGAAATCAGCTTTAATGGAGCAATTTACTGGGGCACAACTTTTATTATAACCATTAAGGAGCTCTTAAACTAACAATACATTATCTCCGATCTGCCAATTTTCAATGAAGGATCCTTGATTATAACTAATGAGGAATTTAATAGCTTTCTTCATTCTTAAACCAAGTATTTTTTAGATGACATTGTAGAGAAAATTAGAGTATGAGATAAGTCTACAATCATTGAAGGAAATTGGATTAGTCAGCTTGGGAATTAAGCAAAGAAATGTTTTGTAAAGCACCTTCAACATTTTACCTTTTATGAAGAGCACATAAATAGCTTATAAAACCTCCTTACCGACCACCTCCTAGGACTTACAAAAGAAATAATCATTCAAACAATCAGGTCTAGGCGCCTCCATCCTATCTAATGTGAAAATGATGTCCTCTATTTCCTTATCTTCAACTAGTTTAATCATATTAGTAGTTGCTTCTTAACAAATTCTTTTAGAGATGAAGTTGCTTAATAAGGGGACTAAAGGCTCTGAAGCTTTAGCATTTCCTAATAGATTGGAACAGAAAGAAGAAAATTCAAGGAGGATAGAATTTTGATCCTACAAAATAAAACCATCCCTTGATAAAATGGAGCAAATCTTATTCCTATTTTTCCTTTCTAACATATAATTGAAGAAGAATTTGGAACATTTATCACCATCTTTGAACTAACCAATCCTTGATCTCTGTTTGATAAGGGAAAAGTGATGGTGCACAATATGTCCACATCCAGTCCATCTAAATTATCGTAATTGAAAATTCTACCTAAGATATGGTGAGAGCGATTTGAAACAATTCTCTAGTGAGTCTCCAAAATTTGTAGCTTTTTAAGATTCTCAACCTTTATTTTTGTTTCTAAAAGCCCAACTAAAACAGACTTTTCTTTAAAGACAAAATCCCTCAAAGTTAGCTACTTTTTGGTGCAATTCAAACCTCTAACATTCCATACTAATATAAACGTTTATTTGCTTTTGCCTTTGCCTTTGGAGCTAGAGCCCTTACTCCAATGAGATTTCTTTTTGATGGTTACAATTTTGAAAGACTCATTTCCATCTTAAGATGCAATTTGAAAAGGATTATCATCATCCTTTAGCAAGTTTTTAACACTTTTTGATAGTGAACTTGCTCCTTCTATTGCCTTTAGGAAAGCATTTCTGCTGGGAGTAATTGATGGTAAATCAAGAGGCTTAAGTTTATCCATAGAATTATATTTCAGATTTGGACTACTCACATGCATGATAACATTAGCGGTATTTGGTTGCTGTTCCGATATCTTAGGAACTAGATTAGCTTCAGAAGGTAAAGAATTCTCATTTGAAACAAGTGAATCAACCTCAATTTTCCTTGAACTAGGAATAACTTCTGCAAATATAGCATTGTCATTCAATACAGTAGGTTTAACTTTTAAATTATGTTTGGATAATCTTGTAGGAGTTCCCAGTAGCTTCTAGTAATAAAGATTATTCATGTTGGTTCCCTTAAGGTTTTAAGCTGGGTGATTTCTAGGCATAAGTTATTATAAGTCTATCCTCCACAAGCTTCATATTATCATTGAATTTCATTATAGAAACTTATTCAGGCAGATTAGCAAGTGCTTCCACAGTTATGCAAATTCTTGCATAATTAATCCTTTATGTCAGTTTTTGCTTGGTTAAGACACAAAGGTCATCCTATGGAGCTACAGATGTGTCATGTATATAGATCCAAAGTGGAATGTGTTAGTATTGCCATTATATCTCTGTAATTACTACTTTCGTATATAGTCGTTACATATATTTGTAATTATTATGTAAATAGCTTTCTCTAATTAGAATTACAGCTAGCTAGTCAATTTTTCTATTTAAGGAGTATAGAGTTTTCCATTTCTAGGATAATCCTTTAGTTGATATTTAGGTATGTATAATCAAGTTTATTCCCTATTTAAGGGAAAGACTCTCAATGAAAAGATTATTAAGCAAAGTTGACATGGTATCAGAGCCCACCCTCTAAGTTCTTAAGTTCTCTGTTTTATCTTTTCCTTTGGTTTTACTGATCTTATTTGCTTATCGATATTTGGGGTTCTTTTGGTTGGTGGGTTTTGTGGTTATCTTGGTGTCTTTGGTCATAGAAGTTTTTTTTTAAGTTGGTAAGTTTTAAATCTTCGAATTTAACTCTAGGTCTCTAAAGTTGAACCCGAAATGGTTTCTTATTCATATGCCATGGTCCAGCTTTAATGACCTCTATAACTTCTTCTGGAGAATTAAATTTGATGAAAAATATGTCTTTATTACTCAAGATAATGTCCAACAGATCAAATTGTTTCCAGTTGGTAGTAGCCCAAGATTTCATGATAGGGAAAGGAATTCTTTTGTCAAGAAACAACCCAGCCAAGGTAGAATTCCATTTGTTAACTCCTGCTTGAAGAAAGGATATTGAAGGGGAAACTCTATGGTGATCTAAGGTGGGATTGGGGGTCAGAATATGAGTTTGGAATCAAGATCATGATTACTAGCAAACTGCACCTAGGTGCATTTGAAAGGTGGAGCTGAATTCCCAAAGGAATCAAGGCCAGAAAGAGGAAGAGGATTGGAAGTACATGCTGACACAAAGGCTGGAGTGAGGTAGGGAGGGTGGAGAGTGCAAAGGATGAGAGGAAGAGGAAGGTGTCAAAGGCAGGAAAGATTCCAAAGTTGAAAACATTGTGAAAGACTATTGGTTAAAAGAAGTGACTGAAGGGTAAACAAGGCTATGTATGGGAGAAGAAACTAGAAGGAAAAGAAATCAAGAAAAGTTAAGAAAGCATTAAGGACAAAAGATGGATCAAGAGCAGGAGAGTACGTGTGATAGAAGTGAGGAAAAAAGACAAAACAAAGCAAACATCATAAATTCTAACAGAAATCCAAGCCGCTTACCAAGATAGAATAAGAAGAAAGAAATCGAAGTAGAAGAGAAGAAGAGAAGTTTATTAATGTTTTTCATCATAGTACAGTAAAGAGTGTTGAGTTTTGGCTCCTTTGTTTGTCCTATATTAGTTGGGGAAAACAATTGGGACAAGGCTCTTACCTATATAAGGAGGTTGCTACCTCCTTGGTTAATGCACCAATACAAAGTCAAAGATTTGTATGACAAATTTGAGTCTAGTTAAATTCCTCTTTTGAGGTAAGAGTTAGAGAGTTTGTTTTGGGTATTTCTTTGTGGGTATGTTGGTGTATTGGGGGATTGGGTGAGAGAAAAAATTGTGTGATTGTAAGAATTTTTCACATAGTAGATTTTCTTTTCGTGCCCGTGGTTTTTTCTCCGATTTGGGAGTTTCCAAGTAAATTCTCTTGTGTTGTTATTTTATGATATTTTTGTCTATAAAATATCCTTAGGTGTGGGTTCGGGAGGTTTAAATTCCCAACAATTGGTATTAGAGCCAAGGTGTATTTTTTCTTGAAAATTCTTAGTATGCTCCATGGTCACAATTTTGACTGATCTTCCATATCAGAAAAGATTTTCTTGAGAAAGGTTCATTTAGTGTGGTGGAGCTTTGGTGTGGCAGAAGAGAGTAGACTGGGTGGTAGAAGAAATGTTCCTCCTGAAGGCTCAACCCTGATGGTAGTCGGATATCAGAAGAAGAACTCCATGAAGAAAAGAAAAGTATAGTATGCTGGACGTGTAAACAATCTAGGCACGTGAAGAAAAATTGTCCGAGAGATGGAGCGGGTTTGGCAAGAGGCTTTAGGTTAGTTAATGGAAAGACTGACAATGTCGCTAACATTGTCTCCATGGATGATGATCTTTCTCTATAAAGGGGGGGGGGGGGGCATTTACATCCTTATAGCATGCCACTAATCCCAAA
>JANVCQ010000007.1:11024071-11048094 GCA_025531925.1 Erythroxylum plowmanianum
GAGATTAGTATGAGATTAAGGATAAATTTCCAAAAAGGGAAATAAGATTGCTTTGTATGAGTTTGATAAATGAATGATAAAAAAAAATGGTATGAGACTTTGAGCTTCATGATTTCATTGGATTATGCTCACGTTTTAGAGTTCAAGGGTTGGACTCCGGAAACAGGACCTGACATGTTCGGTATCAGAGTAAGAAGAATTACAAGGAACCATGCTCAAGTATGATGGTATTTTGTTAAGAGTTGGATTTCGAAAACGGGATCCAACACCATAATTTTCCAGCAAGGTTATTTTCGACATGTGCTTAAGTAAAAGGCTTGGAATTGATTTATTCTGAGTGGTTATGCTTTTATGGTGGAGCATGATGCTGTGAAGCATGATAATTCTCTACATTGAGAGTTATGTTATTTTCAGGAGATCTTCATTAAGTAGAGTGTGGTTGTGGGATCAACCAAAGTCGACAAGGTGGAGATTGTTGAGTTTTGGCTCCTTTGTTTGTCCCATATTAGTTAGGGAAAGCAATTGGGACAAGGCTCTTGCCTATATAAGGAGGTTGCTATCTCCTTGGTTAATGCACCAATACAAAGTCAAAGATTTGTATGACAAATTTAACTCCAGTTAAATTTCTCTTTTGAGGTGAGAGTTGGAGAGTTTGTTTTGGGTATTTCTTTGTGGATGTGTTGGTGTATTGGGGGATTGGGTGAGAGGAAAATTTGTGTGATTATAAGAATTTTTCACTTAGTGGATTTTCTTCTCGGTGCTCATAGTTTTTTCTCTGGTTTGGGAGTTTTCACATAAATTCTCTTGTGTTGTTATTTTTTGATATTTTTGTCCATAAAATATCCTTGGGTGTGAGTTCGGGAGGTCTAAATTTCCAACAGAGAGTTGATAAGGAACAAAGGGAAGAAGAAAGATTTCGAAAACTTATTGAATTTCTAAATAACAAAGCTGAGGTCTTCTCACTTGTGGATGTCTTTTCTTCAATAACTATTATTGAGTTGATAAAGAGTAGTTTACACCATTTTTAAAGGTTTAGAAACAAAAGCTACAGATATACAAAAAACAAAAGCTTTGAACACCTTGTTTTTGTAAAAGCTTATTGAATCACTTCTTTTTAACGAGATGCGACTCAATAAACTACAACAACAAGAAAAATCTTTATCTGTATAATTTAATTTTATGAAATTCCCCTAAGAGCATCTCCAATGCAAAGAATTTATTACATTATACGAGCATTGGATTATAACGCTCCTGCAACTTCCACGTTCCAACGGCTCTTGCGCCATTCACGCCAGTCGCACACTACTTTTCTTTCCCAAACGTCAACGTCAACATGCAAAGCCCCCACAAACCATTCTCATGGCTTGCCACTAATCTCAAAGTTGTCATGATAGAGGATGTGTTACTATTAACGGGTGCACAAGTTTACACATGGGCATTGGTTTGGCATTAATGCAAGGTGTGTGTTGGAATTTATGTCGATGACTGATAAACTTCCAGGAAAGTCAAACATGGGAGGTGCACCATAATTTTTCAACAAGGTTATTTTCAACATGTGTCAAAGTAAAAGGCTTGAAATTGGTTTATTATGAGTAGGTATGCTTTTATGGTGGAGCATGATGCTGTGAAGCATGATAATTCTCTACATTGAGAGTTATGTTATTTTTAGAAGATCGTCATTAAGGTGGAGTGTGGTTGTGGGATCAACTAAAGTTGCCAAGGTGGAGATTGTTGAGTTTTGGCTCCTTTGTTTATCCCATATTGGTTGGGGAAAACAGCTGGGGCAAGACTCTTGCCTGTATAGGGAAGTTGCTACCTCCTTGGTTAACGCACTAATACAAAGTCAAAGATTTGTATGACAAATTTGACTCTAGTTAAATTCCTCTTTTGAGGTGAGAGTTGGAGAGTTTGTTTTGGGTATTTTTTTGTGGGTGTGTTGGTGTATTGAGGGATTGGGTGAGAGGAAAAATTGTGTGATTGTAAGAATTTCACATAGTGAATTTTCTTCTTGGTGCCTGTGGTTTTTTCTCCGGTTTGAGAGTTTTCACGTAAATTCTCTATTTTCTGATATTTTTGTCTATAAAATATCATTGGGTGTGTGTTCGGGAGGTCTAAATTTCTAACATAGAGTTGATAGGGAAACAAAGGGAAGAAGAAAGATTTCGAAAACTTGTTGAATTTCTAAATGACAAAGGTGAGGTCTTCTCACTTGTAGATGTCTTTTCTTCAATAACTATTATTGAGTTGATAAGGAAAGTAGTTTACACCATTTTTAAAGGTTTAGACATAAGTTATAGCTATGCAAAAAAACAAAAAAACAAAAGCTTTGAATACCTTGTTTTTGGAAAAGCTTATTGAATCACTTCTTTTTAACGAGATGCAACTCAATAAACTACAACAACAAGAAAAATCTTTAACTCTATAATTTAATTTTATGAAATGCCCCTAAAAGCATCTCTAATGCAAAGCATTTATTGCATTAGACGAGCATTGGATTATAACGCTCCTGCAACTTCCACGTTCCAATGGCTCTTGCGCCATTCATGCCAGTCCCACACTGCTTTCCTTTCCCAAACGTCAACGTCAACATGCAAAGCCCCTACAAACCATTCTCATGGCATGCCACTAATTTCAAAGTTGCCATGATAGAAAATGTGTTACTATTAGCGAGTGCACAAGTTTACACACGGGCATTAGTTTGACATTAATGCAAGGTGTGTGGTGGAATTTATGTCGATGGTTGATGAACTTCCAAGAAAGCCAAACATGGGAGGTGCACCATAATTTTTCAGCAAGGATATTTTCGACATGTGTCGAAGTAAAAGACTTGGAATTAGTTTATTCTGAGTGGGTATGCTTTTATGGTAGAGCATGATGTTGTGAAGCATAATAATTCTCTACATTGAGAGTTATATTATTTTTAGGAGATTTTCATTGCGGTGGAATGTGGTTATGGATCAACCAAAGTCGCTAAGGTGGATATTGTTGAGTTTTGGTTCCTTTGTTTGTCCCATATTGGTTGGAGAAAATAAGTGGGGCAAGGCTCTTGCCTATATAAGAAGGTTGCTACCTCCTTGGTAAATGCACCAATACAAAGTCAAAGATTTGTATGACAAATTTGAGTCTAGCTAAATTCCTCTTTTGAGGTGAGAGTTGGAGAGTTTGTTTTGAGTATTTCTTTGTAGATGTGTTGGTGTATTGGGAGATTAGATGAGAGGAAAAATTGTGTGATTGTAAGAAATTTTCATATAGAGGATTTTCTTCTCGGTGCCCGTGGTTTTTTCTCCGGTTTGGAAATTTCCACGTAAATTCTCTTGTGTTGTTATTTGTTAATATTTTTATCTATAAAATATCCTTGAGTGTGAGTTCGGAAAGACTAAATTTCCAACAAAGAGTTGATAGGAAAACAAAGGGAAGAAGAAAGATTTCGAAAACTTGTTGAATTTCTAAATGACAAATGTGAGGTCTTCTCATTTGTTGATGTTTTTTCTTCAGTAACTATTATTGAGTTGATAAAGAAAGTACTTTACACCATTTTTAAATGTTTAGACATAAAAGTTACGGCTATGCAAAAAACAAAAGTTTTGAATACCTTATTTTTGGAAAGGCTTATTGAATCACTTCTTTTTTACGAGATGAAACTCAATAAACTCCAACAACAAGAAAAATCTTTAACTGTATAATTTAATTTTATGAAATGCCCCTAAAAGCATTTTCAATGAAAAGCATTTATTGCATTAATTATACGAGCATTGGATTTTAATGCTCCTGGAATTTGGCTCTCGCGCCATTCACGCCAGTCCCGCACTGCTTTCCTTTCCCAAGTTAATGTCAACACACAAAGCCCCCACAAACCATTCTCGTCCAGTCACTGCCTATCGAAACTCCCGGTAACCTTCCTTAACAATTGATTTTAGTTTCTTGTTGTTTGATCAGGAAAAAAGAAAATCTAAACTAAAAAACGGAATTTAACTTATAAGAATAATTCAACCATAAATAGTCAAATCCAGAATATCGTCAACAAGCAATCGACAACAATACAATAGAGTTTTAGAGCTCAGAACTTGAGCAAGCCAGGAAAGGTGGCCCAGGTTTTCTTTACTCTGGAATTACCTGGTATCATCATATCAGATGTTGTTCGTCTCTTTCTAAACAATACAAAAAAATTGAAAAATCTGATGTTGACTTTTTTCTTTGTGTATAAAAGGTGAAAACTGACAAGCGTGAGACGAAGATGGACGAGTCACAGACAACACCACAGCCAATATCATCAGCAGAAGGAGGATCATCGTTGGCGTTGCTGATGGAGAACCTTCTTGGCTTGCTCAGGATTCGTGTTAAACGCGGAATTAATCTCGCCGTCCGGGATGTTTGTACCAGTGATCCATACGTCGTCGTTAAGCTGGGCCGACAGGTGGCTATCTCTGCGCACTTTTACATGATCACTGATTGATTGTTGCTCAAGTTTCAACTACTCCTCTTCGTTTGTCTAACGAGTTTCTTGCATGTTTGAAATAACAGATCCAACAGTATTTAAGAACATTGGAATACCGCTTGTAAAACGGATGATAAATGATTCTAGCAACGGTTCTTTCCGTAATTGTTGAATATTATGCGTAAATATTAGTGTGAAACGAAAGAAAGCAGCATGCTTGAACACTATTTTCGGACGTGGATCCACCTTAACCATGGCCATCTTAAAATTGATAGTTTGGAACTTAATTACTACTACCTGATCTTGATATCAACCATACATTGATTTCGTTCTTGTCGCTGATCGTGACCTTAATATCAGTTGTTCCTTTATTGCCATCTCACTTTGTTTGCCTTCAAATTTGTATCCCTTTAAGTTTTAATCTTCTGTTATGTCTTAATTATTGTTTGTTGCTGGATTTACTGATAACTGTTAGTCCTGTGCTTCTTCCTTTTCTTCCCTTTCTGTTTCATATTTCTGTTTCAATATCGTCATCCAAATGCGATCTTAAACGTTTGATGCAGAAACTCAAGACCCATGTTATTAACAAGGATATTAATCCTGAGTGGAATGAAGACTTAACGCTCTCTATTACAGATCCTAATATTCCCGTTAAGCTGGTAAGGGGGTGTTCCCTTTTCTTTCCCTTTGCTTTTTCTATCTTTAGTTGCCCTTAAACTGAGGTTTATAAACCTCCTGAGACACAGTACCTTGCAAAGAAAAAAAAATTCTTCTGCTTCCATGTTTTCTTCACCATGCTGATATGAAAGCCAAATGAACTTGCTAATAATAATAATAATAAACTTATTCATTCTATACTCATATGGTGCTACCTTAAGTTTTGTAAGTTGAAGAACGCAAATGTCTTGATACGAACAGATTGCTCTAATCATAGAATTCAAGTGAGAAAAGGAGAAACAAATCGAAACAGGGTTAAGAGGCTGCCGTCTTGCATATCATGATGTTTATTAAATCATATCTGGTTTTTCCAGTCCTTCTTTCGTGATATAAAACCTTTTTCTTAAAAGGCAGCTGATATACGTATAATATCCATGTAAAAGTTTTATATTTTCAACTTCATTTTAAGATTTACGTCGATTTTATTGATAGTAAACCACATATTAGATGTGTACTTTATCCTTTCTTTACCAGACTCAAACGGTCTTTGTCATAGAATATAGGTATCTGCAGAAGGAGTTCGTGGTTTTTGCAGTTTGACATACATAAAACTAATGCATTGGATCGGTTGGTAGGTTGCAGTCAGTAGAGGTGTAGTGCTAAATGAGATGAAGATTTGCATGTTGATATCAATTTTATATTTAGGCTTGCATCGATGCATTATTTCAGACGGTTGTGTAATAATTTCTTTACGAGCTGGACCATACTGTTTCCTCACGTTAACAGGTTATGCTTTTGTTTGATCCCAGACTGTATATGATCATGACACATTTAGCAAAGATGACAAAATGGGAGATGCGGAGTTTGATATAAAGCCTTTTATAGAGGCCTTAAAGATGAACCCGGCAGGACACCCAAGCGGCACCATAGTCACTAGAATTCAACCTTGCAGAACAAATTGCTTATCTGAAGAAAGTTGCATTGTTATCGACGAAAGTAGCATCACTCAAGATCTCTGCCTGAGATTAAGAAATGTGGAATGTGGTGAAGTTGAAATCCAACTGCAATGGATTGACCTCCCTGGTTCCAAGCGCTTTTGATTGTCGCTTATCTTATGTCGCACGGGGAAAATGGGCTTGGCTTCAAGTTATCTCCGTCATCGAACCAGTTCTTGGTTGGGTTGCTTTGTCCACAGGAGTATGAAAAACTGATCTTTTATGTATCTGTTCCATACTTGTATGAGGCTCATCACCCGGATTGAATGATATTAGCCTCGTGTATGTTATGATGTATACTGGTTTACTTGAGCCGGTAAGCTTTACTGTTGTATCCTTACATTCATGCAGCTCCATGAATCGCTTTATTAGCTATGCGCCCATTTTTCCTAGAAAGTAGCATTGCATAATTTACTAGGTTGAATGCTCCATTTGGTTAATGATGAAAACTTTTTTAAAAAAACTTTTTGAGTGCAAACACAATATGCATAAAATTTGTGATTATTTGAATTTCATTTGTCAATTAATTTCTCAACACTGAAAAATAAAAAATTAGAGGAATTTCCATAACACCTTTTTTTGGTGTAAGTTAGAAATTCAAAGGCTTTCATCTATTTATGAACTTTACTAGAGGAAATGTGAGAAGTCAGGACTTTTAATCTTATAATTTTGATTGTTTAATAATGTTTAATATCTTAAGATGATTGTTTGGTGTTAAAATTGAGTTAGAGTTTGCTATTGGATGTTTAGAAGATTTAGGATTAACTAATTGTGATGATGGTACTTAAAGGAAGAAGGAAAATTTGAGAAAAAGGCATGTTCGTAGTTTATTATCACCATTAAATCTTGATGAGTATTTTAGATGTAGCTTTCGATAATAATATATGGTAGTTAAAGGAACAAGAAAATTTTAAGGAAAAAACATGTTCGTTTAGTTTATTGTCACCATTAAATCTCGTTGAGTATTTTGTATGTAACTTTTGATGATAATATAAGGTTAAGGTGATTCAAGATGCTATAAAAATCTAAGAGAGATTTTTTTATAATTCAATAAAAAACTTAGAACTAATTTAGGACTATTATTTAATCTATATATTCTAATGTTCAACTTGTGTTGGGCAAATTAATGACATTTCTTAATACTAGTCAACCAATATATTCAACTTGGATTCACAAGAATGCTCTCAATTCGCAAGACTAATCTTACTATTCCATTAGATTTGAAGCAATTCTAAGGATAATTAATTCAACAATTAATATTTCTCTTTAATTGTTAATTAATCTGATAATTACAGGTATATTAAGCTACCAACTCTTGTTGCACACCTTAAAATATGTAACTTAATTCACTCTCTCGATTTATTACTAAGTATTATCATAACAATCATCACAAAGCAAGTACTGACAGATGTATTGAATTCAACAAGAATAAAGTTCAACAAAACAATTCAAGAACAATCCCTAATATGGGATTTAAAAACCCATAATCATGTTAAGCATCATAAAAATCCAAATAAGCATCCAAGACAATAAAATAAATAAAAAGGAAAAAGAAAGAAAAACTAGTTGGAGCCTTGATATGGAAAATTGGAATTCTCTAAAGCTCTCTTGATGTCTCCTCTTGATCTAATGGTTGTTGCTTTTTGTGTGTGATTTTCTTATCTTCAAATAGTATTTGAGGCTTCTAGGGTTATTTATAGGATTTTCCCATTTAATTTGATTCCAAAAATAGTCTTGAAATGTTAAAAGTTAAAAAATCTTGCGAGCCGAAAAAATTGTCAAGATCGTGCATGGGTCACACTAAAGGGTAACCTCTGTCACGATAGTCCATGGTGTCAAGATCATGGTAGAGGCTCCATGCACGTCCATTATCTTCGCTTGCCACTATCGTGACATGGCTGCATGCATCCAAGATCTTCTCTTTTCTTTACATACATGATTCCATACACTCATAAACACCTCAAACACCTTTTAAAGCATAAAATTAATATCAAAGTCTAGCTCTAAACTAATCAAACACTTATAATATACAAGCATTAACAAGAACATAATTATAAGCTTATGCACATGATAATCATTTAATAAATACTTTAAAAAAACACACTTAAACACCTATAAAAACATAATATGATCTACAATTATCAACATCCCACCACTTAAACCTTTTTTGTCCTTAAGGAAAACTAAAATCACAAATAAATAAAACACATAAGCATTAATGCATGTCAAACACACCAAAAACCTACATCTACACAATAAAATTCATAGTTATGCTGAGTAGGGATTGTATCCATAGGAGTGTATTATGTGTAGCTTTTGTAATTAAAGAATCGATGTGTTAGGATATAAGGGGTTTGGTTGAAATTGATAAAAAAAATAAAGGGTTTGGTTGACATTGATAAACAAAACAAAGTAAAATTAAAATAATGAAAGTAAATCAAATCAAACAGTTAAAAAGTGATAAGATTGATGAATGAGTTAGAATCTAGTTCTCGGTTTAATATCGACCTACACATAAATAAGCATACTTAATCTTCTTGTTGTTCTCATAACTTTCTTAGAAACTATATATTAATCGTAGGTTAATAATAAACTCTGTTAACCCTGGATTTTTCTTAGGTCGCATCTAATCAAAATGAGCTCTTTAATTAAACATAGTTATCAAACAAACTAGAAAAATTCAATATCTTAAAGAAGATTAACATCGCAATAGAATAAATTGATTGAAGACTTCTATAGTAATTCACTTGTTGAAGTTTAGTTCATAAAGCTTTTAGCATCATCATGTGCTATATATTCCATTCCATTTCCGTCCTTTCAATTAGTTGTAATGTGGTATCTCTAGCTAAGATAATTTTCCTTCACCAATTCCTTAAGTTTATAATTAGGCTCTCAATGTCCTATTGAGATCTTGGAAAATCTTTAAGTTTCTTTGCTTCCAAATCATATGGATGCAGTAGCTTAGAGTTACCTTAATGAGCCTAAAGTCCCCTTTAAAACTAAATTTGAATTTACATGCTTATTTGGTGTTGTTTTCTCATAAATTTTATATATAAACTATGTTGCACAAATTTAATGCTTGACCTATATTGCTGTTGAGAAGTTATAGTTAAAGAAAAGGTGGTTTATATGATTTTATTCCTATTGACATAGGTGGGAAGTGTTGTTGATTTGGATTCCTCTGACCCTACCTTGAGTTTGAAGTTTGTGCGTACCATCCATAGGTTATATGTTCAAGATACTGAGTTAAATGCTTTATAGATATCATTTTTTATTAAGCAACTCTTCATAACTTTACTTTTATGGTAATCCTTGATCAATTCTTATAAGAGAAATGTGATGTTCCTTATGCTTCTACCTTGAACAAAGACTCTTTAGATAAGATTGATGAAATATCTAAGGTTCTTTTCAGTCTACTGGCTAGAATCTTGTAAATCATATTACAATAATAAATAAGTACATAATCTTGCAAGCTAATTGGGTTAGGTTTCTTAGAAATGAGATAGATATAGGTTATATTTTATTTCTTGAGTAATTTATTGCTTGAGACAAGTTCATGAATAGCTTTTGTTACTTGATTTCCTACCAAATGCTATGATTTTTAGGAAAATAGAGCATTTAGGCTATTTAGCCCTAGTGCTTTTCTAAGATTTATGCTAAAAAGAGTATATTTAATGTCCTCCTTACTAATGATAGGTGTAAATTATACAATGTTTGTGATAGATGTTTAAGTGTGCTTTTGAGTATTTCTTAGATGAGTATCATGTATATAGGCTTAGAATTATGTTATTATTAGTCTTTGTTTATATTCTAAGTGTTTGTGTGGTTTTGAGCATGATTTGAATCTTAATTTTATGTTTCAAGAGGTGTGTGATATGTGTTTGAGTGTATAGAAAAAGGATATTAAAGAAAAGAGAAGAATTGGAAGTATGGAAGTAGGTCATGATCGTGACTTGCTTGTCACGATTGTGACAAAGAGTGCAGATAGTAATTCCAGCGAATTTTAGCTTTCCTAGCACGAGACTCTTTTGTAATTTTAATGTTTTGGGCTATTTTAGAACCAAATTAAGTGGGTAAACCCTAGAACCCTTAAAAACTATTTAAGAACATGAAACATTCAACAAAAAGTAGCATGCATCTTACCAAATTGAGATTAATCTAAGGAAGATCAAAAGGAGCATCAGTCGTCCAAAATTTTCCAAATCTATAGATTCAGCACCAAATCAAGTTTTTTTTTCTTTCCTTATGTTATTTTCATTAACTTGATGTGTGAATTGGATTGTAAGATGTTATACATGTTGATGATGTTTTAATGTCATATTAAGTTTTGTTCTTGACTTATTTTATGACTTGAACACTTTTGATTTCAATACAATGTTTAGGTTTTGTGATATTTGTTTGCTTATACTTCGACAACAAATCGAGAGAGTGAGTTGATAATAATCTGATTATGTTGGGTAATGAGAGTCTACAACCTAATAATTCACACAAATGTCAAATTGATGATCATTCAAAGAGAGATCTTATATGAGAACTCGATTATCCAATAGATTGCTTAAGAACTAGTTGAAAATGTTAGGTTGTTTTTATTAATTGAGAGATTGCAAGTATGGAATTTTGTTATCAATTAGGGATAATTAATTACGGTAAAATTATTAGGTCTTGAGAGAGAATAATCAAATCCTTCAGAAATCTAGGATCTTAACCAAATTGAATAAAAAATGGTTAAGGGAGTAAAATGATGATAGAATGAATCCTATACTTTCATACTTAATCATCCTTGTTTGATTGTGATAGCTCAATTGTTAAGTGATTTAGTGCTCAATTTTATTTGAATGTTTAATTTCTAAATTTTATTCTCTCAAATCATATTTCACAACCTTAGACAAAGTTAGGTTCATTTAGTTTTAGCTAAATCCTCGTGGGATCGATACCTCAATTAATACAAGTTTATGATTCGTATACTTGTGGATATTGAAAGTTTTATATTAGGTAAAACTTGCTCAACAACTAATATTACTGATACACTAATGTTGAAATAAAGGTTTTTAGCTCTTGGAGAGAGGAACTTACATTTTCTAATGCACTAATAGTTGCTTAAATGGTTTTAAATAGTTTTTTATGTCCCCTTAAGTGGAAAGTACTGATATATCAATACTACGTAATAAGGTGATCTTGTTAATGTTCTTTATGACTAGGATAACATTGTGAAAATAACTAGTATTACTTTATCCAATATATAACTAAACTTGATCTTTGTATGAGTATAGAGGAAAGGATTTCTAAAGCTTAAGTATAACTATTAAAAGCTTTCTTTTCTAGAAGTTTAAGGGATACATTGCTAGGATCTACATGAGTTTTTCTTTAAGATTTGATCGGGACTTGCCTCTTCTCTTATATATCTTCTATTGTACTATTCATTCTCTCTTTTTTTTTTTCCATAATTTTTAGGTCCTCTTTGACAACTGACAATCTCCTCAAACATTTAAATGTTTTAGATCCTTTAATACTTGTTTGCATTTCCCTAGTAATTGCTTCATCTTATCCTAACATAATAGTAAAGAAATTATTTAATTTAAAAGGATGACTCCTTTTCCAAGAGCCTTAATCAATTTGAATCTCAATTGGGGAATGGCCTGAAGAAAGAGAGTTATCAAAGTGAGCTTTGCTAGCAAGGATCTAGTTTAACCAAATTGCATTCACTAATGCTCTATCTATCTTCTTTTTATTAACCATTTGTCTTGTTCATTGTTGCTCTAAGTGAAGTGATTTCCATCCTGAGTCTACTCATCTAGTTTTTATGACATTGTCTCTAAATCCACCATTAAAGAGATTATCCCCATGTTTCCCCCTTCTGATTCATTTGAGAATATAATGTTATTGAAATCTCCTAGGATCATATAAGGGGTGGTCACTCTAATATGTATGTTATATAGATGATTTTATAAATCAGCTATTTGAAAAGAAAATTTTACAACATAGAAAAAGGTGATATTTAAAGTTCTTAAGTTTTTTGAAAATTCAATCATTAGGTGAATAAACTGAGAAGAATACCTAATACTAATCACTTTAAGCAAATCAAGATTGTAAGCTACAATGATCCTTTCATTAATATAGTTTTAGATATTGGTTAAGGTGCTCCAAGGCTTTTAAGAAAAACCATAAGTTATTTCTATGCTTGCTCTCCTCCATTTTTATCTCTAATAATCCAAATTTGGTTTTTTGAGATTAGAAAATTAAATATTGGGGCCACTTTGAACTTCGCCTTTGACTTTCTTTCTTAATCTCCTTTTGCTATTTGAAGTGAATTCCTCATTAGTAAAGTTATTCTTACTTTCTATATGAGAGTTAGTATCTAGAGACTAAGGCTCTTTAAATTAAAATTTACAAGAAATTTCATGCTTATCCTTTTCCATTTTATCATCCTTATTTAATTCCTCCTTTATATTTCTCATAGATGCTAGTTATATGCTTATAGGTTTGTGAGGTAAAATAATTTCTCTTTTCTATAACTCAACCTTATGTTGGCTAGAGAGCCTATTTCCTTTATCTAAATATTGATCATTTCACTAGAGTCCTAAGCATTCTCCTAGTTGTTTTCCTTAGAGATGGTTCCTCTATTTAAATCCTCATAATCCCCTATAAATAAGTATTTTCTTAGTTGGTCTCTAGATAGATTTCTCTTTTGTTTTTGAGGTTTTTCATGGTAAGATACTGAAATTTCATTTTTAAAGAGATTCTTATCTTTGTCTAACCTTTTTTTAACCTTAGTGATTCAAGTAGTTCCTTGTATATTTCCACTTCAATTCAAACTCTAACATATCCTATTCTATATAGAACATTTCATTCTCTTCCACGCATAATGGTTTTCGTTTTAAGCCTGTTAGAGAATTTCATCCCAAGTTACTCCAAGTATAATATGTAAATAGACCTTGATAAGGATCATTTTTAACTTGCTTTTGTTAAGGATCATACTTGTTTTCTATTGTTGGATAAGCATAGTTTTACCGTTAATATGTTAGGAGCTTGTCGCAAGTATTAGCTTTACTTATGAATCTAAAGTGGAAGAATTCCTCTTCATTGATGAGTCCCTTACCCAGGATATAGTGCTCCATTTTTCTTTTACCCAATTCTTCATTAGTGGATAAGGTGACCTTTTCTCTGAGAAGTATCCTAAATGTGAAGTGGGCCATCTTATTGCACCAATATAGAGAAGTTCCAATGGTGGTAAAACCATATTCAGCTCACTCCTTATTGTTTGAGAAAATAAGTTAACTCTATATGCGAGTGGAGTCATTAACTACATGAGACTATAAGATCTTCTTCTCTTTGCCTAGTCTTCAAGCTTCTGGGTGTGCTAGCTTTTAGAGAGTTGAGCTTGTTAAGGATTAAGGTGGAGAAGGTTATTGCTATAAAGATAGGAGAGAAGGAGAGAAGATAGGCAAGAGAAGTCTCACCTATTTTCTTTTCCTTAACTAGTATTAGTAATTTAAAATCTAAAATAACATTAAAAGAAGGTTACCAAAAGAATAAATTAAGTTGTTAAAATGGATAAGGATCTAGCTATTGAAGAGAGAAGTGAGAGCATTTTCTTAACCTTTTAATACCTTAATTTCATACAATTTTGACTTTGAATTCATTGTAACTTAATTAATTATAAAGTGGAAATCATTGAAAGCTAGCTAGCTTGAGTAGATACCATCTAAATGAGATCGGATCCTCCCATTATATATAGACATGTTACAAGAACTTGCATTTTTATTAAAATATTAATCAATATGACCACTTAAACCAAATATTATTTTCTTTACATGCAATCTACCACTTCTAATTTATCGTGACTTTAATGGCCAACCAATATATAAAAATCCAATTATATGATGTTTTTATTATTAAATTAAACAATTATGGCATTATCCATTTTTTTCTACATCCAAAATTCTATTTTGTTGTTAGGTATAAATTTTTATAGTGATATATTTAATAATAATAAGACATTTTTATATATTACTAATTAGTATTTTCAATGGTATATAAAAATAATTTTATTAAGCTAGTAAAAAAATATTCACATGAAGAATTAAGATAGATTCTACCATCCTGTCTTCTTTCTTCTTCTTTTTTTTGTTGGTCTCCCATGAGATGTTCATTGGGCTGAAGCCAGTGACTAATTCTCCGTCGCTGTACTGATACATCCCTTTCGGGGGGCTGCAGCTAGCCCAGGAGTTCGCTACATTTCCAAAGGTAGGGATTGAACCTGAAACCTCTTGGTTAAGTGACGAAGGTATGCGCCACCCACGCCAACCCACTGGGTTTCTTTCTTCTTCTAATCTACTTATAACTTTCCCATTTCACCCTTTCCCCATAACCTCATACTATCAAGAATAAAAATGAAGAGGAAAAAGAAGAATAAACTGATTGCTTGCAATTCATAAACAAGAATGGACAGGAGTCGATTTTGGGTGATTCCAAACACAGGTAACTGATAAGTCGAACGCAACACTGAGTTAAAGTCCAATGTGGCCACATCCCCTTTTTCTTTTCAGATATTATCATAAACATTATAAACCTAACACTTTTGATTTGTCTCATTTGGAGGCTGGAGCTGCCAAGCGAGATTTTTGACAAATTAGGGTCCACGTGAAGACACAATCTCCTTCTCCTCACCCGGACCTATTCATTCGATCATAGGGACCCATGCGTTGCAGAACCCAACTGCGGTCCAGTGGCAGTACCATTCTCATTATAGTTTGTTTCAAGTTCTCTTATATTTCTTTGTAAAGATGACAGGGCCACAGGGGACAATAATATTGATAGCTTTAATTCGTCAGTCGAGCTGGTAAGTGACGATCAATTAAAATTTCGCAAAATGTCAGGGTTTATTTTGTTAGGAAAACTATATTCATTTTGTTTAAATTTAAAAATGTGCCTTTATTTAAACGAAATAAAATTTTAATAAATAAAACTATATAAATCATAATAAAGACTTAAAAGATAGTATTTCCTGTGACAAATAATTTCCTATTGTATAAAGAAAACGTACCTGTAGTACAAGACTTTCTGTTTTATAGGGTTTAAAGAGGGTCATCGATATACATAATATTTTTTATATTTTTGATAAAAAAAGATATTTTTGTAATTCAAACATGTGACCTATGTGACCTTCTAGTCATAAAGGAGTAACCGGTAAAATTTTTATAAGTTACACCAAGGTCCAAAAAAAAGTTTTAAATAAACTCATTTATTTTCTGATTAAAAATAAAAATGAAGTTTTTAAACTTTTTCTAATTACTAAATGTATGAAAAGGTATAAACATTCTTTTTTTCCTTTTGGAACTTAGGTATAAAGAGTTTTATAGATAGAGAAAAATATGCAATTGCATATAAAAGTCGGATTTTATTTTTTTGTTTAAACATTTTTGTTACAGACTACTCCATCTTTTTATAGATCAAATCACTTAGTATCCTCGGTGTCGTTCTTCAACTATATAACATCCTTAACTTGATTGAAATTTTGTTCTAATCTCAAATTCTTTGAAATGGAGTTGACTGTAATTCAAAGATTAGTAAAAAGAACAAATTTGATGTTAACTTAGGTCATCTCCAACCAACACACTAAGTTTACATTTCCAAGACTACCATTTTGGTGTGTTACTATTCATGCACCAAAAGTTATAAAATAACATCTTTGATCTTTTTTTATTTACATATTTCTTTTATATCCTTATCACATTTTGATATATTCACATAATTTGTTAAGTAATTAAATTTAAAATATATATTACTTTACACAAAATATATCCTTACAAAGATTTTGTTGAGATCTTTAAAATGACATTAATATTGAATATAATATTAATTTTATTTTTAATATTTATTTCTCATTCTTATTTACAAGTGTTATAAATTAATTAATAAAATATTTTAACAATAAAAAGTAAATTTAAAATAAAAGGTACATAAACTTAAAAGTAAAATAGACCACAAATTTAATAAAAACTCAATAAAAATGCTTGAAATTTTAATCAAACTAAAATAAATTATAACTACAACCAAGGTCGAGATTATAGTCAAACTAAAATTATAACAATATCAATTTCATATATTAAATAAAGAATATATAAATTAATTACAAATAATATTTTATTTTAATTTTTATAAATAAAATAAATTATTGTATAACTATAAATTAATATAGTTAATTAACTAAATTATTGCAGAGCATTATTTTAAGATGCTTGATTGGAGTGTAAAAAAATTCCTTTTTTCACTAAATTTGGTATAATTTTAGTTAATTGCTAGAGATGGCCTTAGGCATTGAATTGAGAGGACTCGGCTTAAATCCTAAATCTAATTTTACAAAACTCAACTTGATATATCCATTGGGTAAACTAAAATATTTATTAAAAAAAGTGCCAACCAAAACATAGCTCAAATACAACCCATGAGCAAAAAGGCGAATTTTCCGGCATGAAGTCTGGGACACGGAACTTAATCATACCATCATGGTACTTATTCCTAAATACCCCAACCCCACGTCCATCACCCAATTTAGGCCCATAGCGCTTTGTATTGTGGTGTACAAGGCTATTACGAAACTCATCGTGTCTCGTTTGAAACCGCATCTGGACGCCCTGGTCGCGCCGACTCAATGCAGCTTTGTCCCAGGGTGTCAAATCACGGACAATATCATCATCGTTCAAGAAGTGCTCCACTCTATGAAACGTAAATCTAGGAAAAAAGGATTCATTGCGGTCAAGGTGGACTTAGAAAAAGCCTATGATCGGCTCTCCTGGGACTTTATTCTTGACACCCTCTTTCAGATTGGCATACCGGACTCGCTGATTAACTTAATCATGAAATGCCTCTCTTCGGTAGCTATGCAAGTGCACTGGCATGGGGAACTTAGCGACTGTTTCTACCCTACTCGAGGAATTCGTCAGGGTGACCCGTTATCTCCTTATCTCTTCGTCCTCTGCTTGGAACGTCTCGGCCACCTCATTAATGAGTCTGTAGTCACAGGACGTTGGAAACTGATCCGGTTAAGCCGTGGTGGCCCTCCCCTTTCTCATTTATTCTTTGCCGACGATCTTATCCTTTTCGCCGAAGCATCCCTGGACCAAATCTAGGCAATACGTGAAACGCTTGACATATTCTGTACTTCTTCTGGTCAACGGGTCAGTCAAGATAAGTCCCGCTGCTTCTTTTCGAGAAATATTCCTTTCCCCCTTACCCATTCCCTCAGTGAGACCATAGGCTTCAAATTGACGAACAATTTAGGGCGGTACCTCGGTGTGCCTCTTTTACATGACCGGGTTACCAAAAAAACTTACCACCACATTCTGGACACGGTCCAACACCACCTCTCGGGCTGGGCGTTTAACCTTTTATCGCTTGTCGGTCGTATCACTCTGACTCAATCCGTCATTGCTGCGCTTTCCATCTACACTATGCAGACGGTCCGCCTGCTGCGACAACTTTGTGATGAGGTAGAACGAATCATGCGCCGATTTTTGTGGAGCACGACACTGGCACGCAGAAGATTAATTTACTTAATTGGGACACCGTGTGCTTGCCCAAGGAGATGGGGGGTCTAGGTCTTCGTAAAATTAGGGAAACCAATGACGCCCTACTCACCAAACTCGGCTGGACTATGGTTTCTAAGCCGGACACTTTGTGGGTCTGAGTTCTATCTGCTAAGTATAAATTTGATGCTAATAATTTGCCCGTTTCCCTTGCTGTTTCAGGTGGCTCGATGGTCTGGCAAAGTATCAAATCCATTTGGCACCATGTACTACAGGGACTGCAATGGAAGATCGAAGACGATTCTAGAACGAGATTCTGACTCGATCCATGGGTTGAGGATTGGGGTCCTCTTTTGTATCATGTTGTGACACCGATTTCCCTCGACATTATGGAGCATAGCGTGGATCAATTCACTGACATTACTGGTAACTGTAATTGGGCCATTATTCATCACTTTCTCCCTTAGACGATCTGTTTGGCTATTGCAGGTATAAATTCACCTACGGCGTCCCTCAGGCCGGACAAGCTTACTTGGGACCGCACGGAGCATGGCCATTTCACGACATCCTCAGCGTACTCAATGATATTGCACCGCGCTGACACCAGGAACCATGATTATTGGAGGACTATTTGGAGGTAGTAGGGGCCCCAACGACTTCGTGCTTTTCTTTGGCTCCTCTTGCATGATAAGCTCCTCACTAACCAACAACGTGTACACAGACGCCTCACGACGGATGCGACCTGCTCCCACTGCCACCTCGAGGAATCCTCTCTTCATGTGGTCCGGGGCTATCTTCGAGCCCAAATCTTATGGGCACGGTTCCCCCCGCAGGTTATCACCGCCAAGTTCTTTACCATGGATCACCCTGATTAGCTCATCAAGAACCTTCGCACCCACAGGATGATAGGGGGGTTCGACTGAGCCATTCTCTTTGGGATTGCATATTGGTTCCTCTGGTTCTGGAGAAACAAGGCCCTTTTTGAAGAATTATTCTCCTGGCTGATTTTATCCAGAATAGCATGTGCTGGACTACGTTTCCCACGTTCATCTGGCTACAGTTTGGCAGCAACGAACACACTTGAGCACGGCCACGCACCAGACACTCTTGGTAGGATGGAGCAAGCCTACCCAGGGCTGGATGAAGTTCAACATAGATGACGTTTCCAACAGATACACTAATTCGACTTCAGCAGGTGGCCTGCTACGTGACAATTCGGACGCTTGGTTGGGAGGCTTCGTCCAGAACATTAGCAGGTGTTCCCCATTAATGGCAGAATATTGGGGGGTTCTGTCGGGTCTCAAGTTAGCATGGTCCTTGGGATACCGACATATCGTCTTAGAGGTGGATTCGCGCACTGTGAACGACATGCTCTCTTCTTCTCAGGCGCGGGCTGACTCCCCCCACCCTTTAGTGTTGAACATACATGCCCTACTCTCCTAAAATTGGATTGTAATAATTCAACACGGTTATCGAGAGGGCAATCGTTGTGCGGACTGACTTGCCCATTCCGCCTCCCAGTTTTTCTTCAGGATCATCAATCTTGAGCACCCACCCAGTGAATGCATACCTATCTTCTTAGAGGATGCGTCGGAGGTCTGTCACCCGAGAATTATCATGTAATATTTTTGTTGTTCTCACTTTATATATATAAAATAAGGCGAACCCAAGAAGAAAGATGTGGGAGGACTAGAAAGGAGACTCTTGACAGTGCTTAAATGGCTCTCAAAACAAGTACTTGGAGACACACCCCACCCCCTAGCCAAAATGCTTTTTCTACCACCATTCCCAGTCCATATAGAAGATAGAGCCACATACCAACTTGCCGAGTTGTGTCAAATTACTAATACAACCGGTGGAGTATGGACCTCCCCTGTCTCTCTCTCGCTCCCGAAGAAAACCAAATACAAACACAACGCAAAACAAAAAGGAAAAGAACAAAGAAAATAAAAAAGCAAAACCTGTGCTTCGGCGACTGCAAGTGCAAGCTTGTTCGCAGCTCTCAAAGCAAAGCTGTATGTTGATTAGTGCAAAAAGAGTCCCTTCTCTGCTTTATTAACCACTGCCCCAAAACCTCCCAAAACCCATATGCT
This sequence comes from Erythroxylum plowmanianum, assembly GCA_025531925.1. Classification (NCBI taxonomy): domain Eukaryota; kingdom Viridiplantae; phylum Streptophyta; class Magnoliopsida; order Malpighiales; family Erythroxylaceae; genus Erythroxylum; species Erythroxylum plowmanianum. Next base: position 11,043,777 of record JANVCQ010000007.1, read on the forward strand.
TTGTTTTTCTCATTACCAACTCTACCTGCTTCAAACCATCAGAAGAGAATTGGAAGCAAAACATAGTCCTTTGCTCTTATTCTTCTTGTTCAAACTTTGATTACCACTGAACTCTCATCTGTTTCTTGTTTTCGAGATACGTGAAAAGTCTTAATTTTTTGGAACATTCAAGAAGTAACAAAAGATGATCACTGCAACAGATTTCTATCATGTAATGACTGCAATGGTGCCACTTTACGTGGCCATGATCTTGGCTTATGGCTCAGTGAAATGGTGGAAGATCTTCACTCCTGATCAATGCTCAGGCATCAATCGTTTTGTTGCTCTTTTCGCAGTCCCTCTCCTCTCTTTCCATTTCATCTCCACCAACGATCCTTATACCATGAACTCACGTTTCATAGCAGCAGATACTCTCCAGAAAATCATAGTTTTAGTAGTTCTAGGACTGTGGACTAAGTTGAGCAAAAGGGGTTGCTTGGAGTGGACCATTACACTGTTTTCACTCTCTACCCTCCCAAACACTCTTGTTATGGGCATTCCTTTGCTCAAAGGCATGTATGGTGAATTCTCCGGTAGTTTAATGGTGCAAATAGTCGTTCTTCAGTGTATCATTTGGTATACTTTGATGCTGTTCATGTTTGAATATAGAGGAGCCAAAATGCTCATATCTGAGCAATTCCCAGATACTGCTGGTTCGATTGTCTCAATCCATGTCGATTCTGACATCATGTCACTTGATGGTAGGCATCCTCTGGAAACTGAAGCAGAGATCAAAGAAGATGGAAAATTGCACGTCACAGTACGAAAATCCAATGCCTCGAGATCAGATGTTTTCTCAAGAAGGTCTCAAGGACTATCCTCAACTCCAAGGCCATCAAACCTAACCAATGCAGAAATTTACTCTTTGCAGTCCTCAAGAAATCCAACTCCAAGAGGATCTAGCTTTAACCACACTGACTTGTACTCAATGATGGCTGCTGGTAGAAACTCGAACTTTGGAGCTTCTGATGTCTATGGTCTATCGGGGTCCAGAGGACCAACACCAAGGCCGTCTAATTATGAAGAAGAAAATGGAATCGGTAACAAGGCAAGGTTCCATTACCACAATCAAGGTGGTGCAACTCATTATCCAGCGCCAAACCCAGGAATGTTTTCACCGACGGGTTCCAAGGGTACTGTTACTGTTAACAACAGTGCTAAGAAGCCCAATGGCGCCCAAGCTCAACTGAAGCTTGAGGATGGTGGCAAAGATCTTCATATGTTTGTCTGGAGTTCAAGTGCTTCACCAGTTTCTGATGTGTTTGGTAACCATGAATACGGTGGTCATCACCAGAAAGAAGTCAAATTGGCCGTTTCTCCAGGAAAAGGTTGCCGTTTTATCATTTTTTTAGTCGGTTTCCATTATTTTCAGATTAAATTTCTTTGTGTTTCCTATTGGATTAAGAGATTTTAAATTATTTATTGTTGTTTGTCGGTTTGGAGTTTCAGTCGAGCGACAAAGAGAGAACCCGGAGCAGTATGTGGAAAGAGACGAGTTTAGCTTTGGAACTAGAGGATTAGCGAAAGACAAGAACAACAATGAAGGTCAGAAAATCGGTGACGGGAAGCCCAAAACCATGCCTCCAACAAGCGTCATGACAAGGCTTATACTGATTATGGTGTGGAGGAAACTGATAAGAAATCCCAACACATACTCTAGTTTAATTGGTCTAACTTGGTCTCTAGTTTCTTTCAGGTACAGTACATATCAATTCCAGTCTCTGTAGACAAAATCTATTAACAAAGTCTTTTGTTATCAAGTCTATAAAATCTGTTTAGGTATCTGGGTTGTTTTGGTTTCTTTTTTAAACTTCAGGGGCATTGATTACTTACTGACTTTTTTGTTGCAGGTGGCATGTAGAAATGCCTGCCATTATAGCAAAGTCCATTTCCATTCTGTCAGATGCAGGGCTTGGCATGGCCATGTTCAGTCTTGGTCAGTAGTAGAGACACACAAACGCAAACAATAGCTTTAAATCCCTCGATTCATTAGAAAATCTCTACGTTTTACCTTTTTCTTTTCTTTGTAAAACTTTAGTAGTAACAAGAAATCCTTTTAGATAGTCTCTTACTTTTCTATTATTAAAGTTCTTACAAGCAAGCAAACGAACGAAACAGTATGTGGGATGATAATGTTTGTTGCGTCACTTTTACTTTCTCATTTGTACAAATCCCTTCAACTTTTGCCTGCAAACTTTGTATCTTTTGAGTGGTGGGAGTGATGATGAAAGATTCTATCAGAAGAAATGAAAATAGGAGACCAACAAGTCAAAAGAGTGGGATGTGTTTCACTTTTTGTTGATGGGGTTTGTGTGACTATTACAGGTCTGTTCATGGCTTTGCAACCAAGGATCATAGCATGTGGAAATTCCATTGCAGCTTTTGCTATGGCTGTGAGATTCCTTACAGGCCCAGCTGTCATGGCTGCAGCTTCTATTGCTGTTGGGCTTAGAGGAACTCTACTACACGTCGCCATAGTACAGGTCACCCTCTCTCTTGAACTCTATCAACATTTTCACTTTTATCTCTCTCTTTGCCACAACCAATATATATATATATCTGCAGATAAGATTTTGGAATATTTTCTTGTCTGTTAAAATTTAAATATCATGTTACAGATGAAATGGCTTCTTCGGAATTTGGTGGGTTTTTGAAGAAAGATTTAATAAAATATGTTGGAACTTATTATTATTGAAGAAGTGTGTGTGCTTGGAAGTGGGAAGTAAATAAAAAACTGGAAACTGGAAAGAGCAAAAAACTAATGCACTTGCAAAGTAATGAGTCCTGTCCAGTAATTAGTAACATATCTTCTTGCCTCACATGTACTTTGGATTTTCAAACAAATGAACAGGCAGCTCTACCCCAAGGGATTGTTCCCTTTGTCTTTGCCAAGGAGTACAGCGTACATCCAGACATACTTAGCACAGCGTGAGTTTAATATTCCTATAAAATTATGTGTAGTTATTTCTAGTCTTGTACTGATGAACTCTTTTGCTTATTTGCAGTGTCATATTTGGGATGCTCATTGCATTGCCCATAACTCTTGTGTATTACATTTTGTTGGGGCTATGAGGAGGATATCACAATCTCTTCTGCTTTTCTTAATGTTATAATAGGAGAAAGAACGTCTCTCCTAGTTAATGAAATTAGTTCTTTTCCTTCATGCAGCTAATGCTTTTGAAATTGAGTTTCTGGTAAAAATTATATAACAACATGGAAGAAAGGGGACACGACTATTTTATTTTATACAACGAGGAGGCTACTTTTGTGTAGGTATTTGGTTAAGGAGATCATACATACTGCTTTTTCCAAGAGAGAAAGTAGTGCAGATAGGGTCCCTCCATTTACAAGATGGCGACCAAGGGGGTTTGATTTAATGTCGACACCTTTGGAATATTGGGAGACAATGGTCACATCATAAGTTTCTCCTCCTTTTTTTTTTTCTTCTTTTTGTTTTTGCTTTATCTCCCTAATCAACATGTTACCTATTTCTTGACTCCTTTCCTTTTATTTGTTGGTGAACGTTTGGTGTTTTTCTACGACTTCTCTTGTTACAAGCATATTGCGCTTCTGCTATGAAATGAAAAGAATAGACAGGAGGGGGCATTATCATGCTAAAAGTGAGTTTTATACTTTGTTCTTACCTTTTACATTCTTTAATCATTTCACGGCAAGTGTGGGAAACGGTCCAATTGAAAGAAAAAGCAAGGAAATATGGTAAAAAAAGGAAAGCAAATCCCGAACAAAACGGTACAAAGTACGGGGTAGAAAGTCGGGTAAACCAAAGAACATAGCCTGACTAGTTAAAGTAATGGTTCTCATGTTGACTTTTAGTTCGATTTGTGAACCAAAATTGGAGCGAGGGTATATATAGAGCATGGAGTCGGGCATTAGAAGAACTATCTCTGGCAAATCACAATGCATTTTGTTCATTGAACCTTTTTGGATTGAAGAGAGGACTTGTCATCTATACCTTACCATTTGCACGCAATAAAACTCCCTCTCTACCAATTCCCACCGCAGCTCTTTGCTTCAAAATATCATGCTGTGAATGACTTGGTTCAATGATATACATGATGCAGGCGTTGTGAACAAAGCAAACTTAATTTTAAAATTTGAATAGTTAGCTATGTTTAAGTGTGCTTGAATTAAATTGAAAATATGAATGTGGTTCAGCCTGATTCTGATGAGGCTGCGCGTTACTGCTTGGATCCATGAAACTAGTTGATATTAGCTCTAAAGCACCTGCAAAACAATAAAGGCACGTCGGGGGTTGGTA
>JANVCQ010000007.1:11079820-11090997 GCA_025531925.1 Erythroxylum plowmanianum
ATGACGCACTCCGAATAATTTTTCAAATACAAGAACCACAATAATCACAGTAAAACTACATTAGGCACAAAAATCGGGAATGTCATGTATGCATGTACAGTAATTTCATGTGCACAAAAGTTACTGTGTACTAGTACTAGTATGCATGCGCAGTCCTAATCACTCCCAATCCATCTCATCCTATACCAATTTACTATTCTACCCCTTCCAGTAGGGGGTGAGATGTTACATTAAACCACGACTATAAAGGCTTTTTATGTCAACAAAAACAGCCATAAATATGAGGTGAAATAAAGAGAAATGCATTAATGATAACATTATGCCTCATCTAGTAGAATCAATGGCATAGAAAGACTTTGACAGAAAGTTTCCATGGGTTGCGGAGGATTGTCATAATGTTTAACTTGGTTAAGCCTCAGATGGATTTAATCCATTTAGTAATATAAGTACTCCTTACAACATATGGTCGATAATTCTAGTGCCATAAAATTTATATGAAAGTATATGAAGGAGCCTTTTATATTATTATCTTTACTTATTCCAAGACCTATTGCACCTAGTAAGGATATCAATGTTTGTGTGCAACCACTAATTGATAACTTAAACCACTAATTAATATAGATTGTTAATGTTTGAGTTACGTTAATGTGAATTGTTAATGTTTGAGTTATGTTAATGTGGATTGTTGATAATTGAGTTCTATTAATGTAGATTGTTGATGATTGAGTTATTTTAATCGATTGTTAATGCTTGAGTTACATTAATGCAGATTGTTGATATTTTTGTTATATTAATGTGAATTGTTGATGTTTGAGTTATAGATATCCAATATAATGGAACAAAGTAGAAACAAAGGGAAGAAGATGGCAAGTATTGAAATTGTTCCTACCTAACAATAACTAGATCAATCAAATCCTAGCCAACAACAACTATCAACCTCATCCATTAATGAAGCAAGTCAAAAACAATCTTCATTTGCCTCAAATAGTACAAAGGGATCTGCAGGATTGTTAATCTTTAATACCTACAAATAGACTTATGCTCAACTATATATTTACATATTTAATGTGTATTTTCTTATCATTATCCATTTATTGACAGGTTCTAATATTAACATCAAAAAAAGAGGTAAAGGTATAACTAGAGGTTGTGAGTTGCAATGAATGAATGTTGCAATGAACAAGTTGTCAATACATATGGATACTTCACAAGGTCATCCTCTAGACAATATTCAATTAGCAAAATTATCTAGTGAGATGGTGGTAATTGCCATAACTAAATTGCCTTGCCTAAAGCATGCAAAGTAGTTAAAGCATCTTAAAGAATGTTTTGGATAAATTTTTGGTAAAATTTCAATTTATTTAACTATATGCATTATTGTTTCACTTATTTTAAGATTAATTACACATTTACTTGTTGTTGATATAAGAAATTTAATATGATTAATATCGACAACCCTAATCTTTGAAACTATATCACTTCACTATTGAAACAAAAGACCAGGGATTTTCTTTATTGACTACATCAATATTAAAAATTTGTTCCTTCTGATGTGGAGGCAAGGAGATATGTTTAAAAATAGATGTTTCAAAAAATTAGAGCAATTTGTGTAATTATTAGGCCTTTACCAACATTCAGGTTTGTTTTCTTTCCCTTCACATTTGCTTTCATTAATCTTGTTACACAAATTAATGACTATTTTTTCTTTATTTAGGAAAAATGTAAGAAGGCCAAAGTGAACAGAGGAAAAAATGAAAGCTCCTCATAATAAAGGCTCCATACTATTTGTTGTCGTGTAAAAACGAATCTGTAAGTTCTTTGTTTATAAGTTATAATTATATCAATAAACACTATATTATTTATTATGCATTGTATTTTTTCATAAAACAAAGTGAGAAGAAACTATATAGAGAAGTGTGTGATAGGATCACACTATAAACTCACTTACTATAAGGAAGGTCAAGGGTGGATGTTTGAAGAAAGGCACCATAACTATGTAAGTATAAAATTTTGTTTGAATTTTAAGTTTATTTATTTATGTAGTAGTAATTAATAAAATTTCATTTAATATTGATTTTGTTTTTAAAATTTTAGAATAAGATGCAAGAGTTGCTACAAACACCAATGTCTGACGGAAATGAACCAAATGTAAAAGACATATGCAACAAAGTGTCTAGGACACGATCTGGGATTATCAAAGGTCTTAGATTTGACCCTAAGCTAACTGCTCCATCATCATCAAAACCAACATACCTTTAATGTCTTGAAGAGGAAAACAAGTTGTTTAAAAAAAGTTGTCCAAGCATGAAAAGTACCTAAGAAAATTACTTGGCCCAGATTATGTAAGCAGTGAAGATGAAAACGAGTCTGAGTGATTAAACTAATCTTAGTCCAGGTGATAAACATATTTCCTATATATTTTGCTAGAAAAGCTCTCAATCAGAGTTCCAAGCCAAAGATAACAGTCCTAAGAGTTAAAATTAGGAGAGTAAGGTAGTTTAAGATGTTGGATTGCATCAGGAAATTGAATCTAGTCATTATGATTAATAAGAATAACAACCTTAGCTTTGTGATATAGCCATGAAAAAGTTGATACAACATTAGGGTTTTGGGAAAGAGGACCAAATCCAGTCCAATTATCATGCCACAAGAAAACAATCTTCCAATTCCCAATTTTGCAACAAACTTCATTAGCTACTTCATTTTTTTAAAAAAAATTTGATTAAGGAACCAACAATAGGATGATCTAGATGAGAGGGACCATAGGTTGTTCCCCTTCAAAAAGTAACTATGAAACCATCTCATCCACAAGGAATGCTTGTCTTGAAGCATTCTCCAAGGACTTTTTATCAAAAAGACGTTATTAACAACACTTAGAAAAATGATTCATATCCCCCCTTCTTCATGGCTTTACACAAATATGCTCATTTGACTTTAGGAAAGCTTGAACCTCCATTTTTTGTACCCCATAAGAAATCTCTCATCATTTTCTCTCTAGATTTGATCAATTTCTTTTACAAAAGAGAGTGAGTACTCCAGTATAAGTGGAGGGAGCGTAAAACAAACTTAATTAACTGAACTCTACCACCATAGGAAAGAAATCTATTAGTCTACTTGTTGAGTCTCCATTGAATTCTTTAATAAGTGGGAGGAAATCATTGAAGGATAGCCTTCTAATAGAAATAGGTAGACCCAACTATTGTAGACGAGGGAATTTCCTATTTATACTAGTCAGAGAGGAAATAGTGTCTTGGAGAGGTTCCACTGAAGTTGAGAGAATAAAATGACTTTTGTTAAGATTCATCTTAAACCTGACATCGCAAAGAACACATTAAGAGTGTCCATCAATAGTTTAACAGATTTAGGATGTGCTTTGGAGAAGAAAATTAAGTCATCTACAAAACAGAGATGGTTAGAGAAAGTCTTCTCCATTTGGAGTGGAACTTGAATTTGGGATTATGGGAGACTTTGGCCTTGAGCAATTGAGAGAGCCTTTCCATACATAGAATAAATAGATAAGGAGACAAGGGTCCCCTTGTCTAATTATCTCTTCCCCTTAATAATTCCAAAAGGTATGTCATTAATCAGAACATAGTAGGTTGTAGTGGATAAACAAGCCTTAATTCAATTGATTACTATATCAAGAAAGTTGAAAACCTTAAGAAGCCTAAATAGAAAGGACCAATTGATGCAATCAAAAGCTTTGTTGAAGTTAATCTTAATAGAACAATTAGGGAAATAGTTCCTTTTGGTATATTCCTTTAGGAGTTCTTGAGTAATATGAATGTTATCGTCAATGCTTCTATCCTTCATAAAGGCATTTTGATTCTCATTGATAATGAGATTGAGAACTTCCTTCAAAAATTTTATTAAGATCTTAACAATAATTTTATAAATGAAGTTTGTGCATGCAATGAACTTAAAATCAACAAAAATAGAGGGGTTAGAATTTTTAGGAATTAAGCAGAGATAATTTTTATTAAATTCCTTTAGGATCAACCCTTTTTTAAAAAACTCATGAATGGTATTTCCAACCATGGGTCCAATAATAGTCCATAATTCTCATAATTCTGAATTAGAGTTGTTCTTAAGTTAACATAAACTTATTCAATTACATTAATAAAATAACTATTGAATTAATATCACTAAAAAGCTTCAATCAAGTAGCACTTATTACAAAAAAAGAACTAACATATGAATAATACAAAATATCATCAATGATAGGGATATCATTAAGAAAGAAAAAGCCTTTATTCTTCTTTACTAAAAACAAAAAATTTCTTCAGAAAGGTTACTTGATGACTTTCAATATCAAAGTAATATGAACAATCCTTGGAAGAACATTTACTTGCCAAAGAATGAGTGGGATTTGGAGATTCTATCGATTTAGATGGTGAATAAGACTTTATTGCATAAAACAAAACGGAGAATTGTCAATGATAAAGAATCATTGTAGGTTAAATGAATCCATGGACAATATATGAGAATAAAGAACATGTGTATACTCAACCTTAGGTGTGATTCATTATAAAGCAAATATTAGATACTGAAACTTAGAGATACATTGCTGTCCTCAATCTAAATCAAAATGACTATAATACTTGGTTATAGAATGATAATTAGAGCATAATTGTCCCCTTATTTACTTCATAACTTCTCTAGCCTAAGGCTCTTTTACCAGCCAAATGTCAGAGTAAGTTCCTTTATTATTGGAAGCAATTAATTATACACTAAGAGAAGTTTAGAAATTCTACAAAAACAACTTTTCACTTTACTTTCCTAATCCTAATCAAGAGAATAAAGTTAGCTTATTGAGGCATTCTTAAACTAACTTTACCAATAGGTCTTATATGGATTTATTTTAGATTCTTAAATTATAAGGACTACTAGTTCAATTTGTTATGGAATAAATAACTTACACTAAATGTATCCTTTGTATTCTGGCTCGTTGTAAAGGAAAAGATAACCATATTAGATAGAATTAAGGATGCTTCCATCCTTTATCCAATCTCAGTTGTAGATTGGGCTTGGATTCCCTTGAATCCATTAACCACTTGTTTTTAATTGCCTTAGTCATAATCTTTTATGGAAAGACATTAAAGCAAGATGAAGATGATTGTTTCGTGTATGCTTATGATATTAAAAGTTTTAACTGCAAATGTATGGTGTAGCTATAGCTAGCATTGACAAGTATAGGTTAATCCTGCAAGGATTATAAGTACTAGTATTAACCATTTTTCTATTATCTAACCCCCAAATTAGGTTATGAATTTAATTTAGAACTAGAACAAAAAAACAAAAGTTTAATACAATAATGAACTTGGATGACGGAACCATTGTGATTAAATGAATCAAACAAGTCGTACCTAGTTGATAAATCCCCCTAAGATATCTTAAACATTAACCCTTTATCGTAAAATTAAATTATTGACTATTGGACCATGAAAATTCCTGTCTTATGTTAACATCTTTCTCAAAACTATTAATATTTAACCATCAATTGATTAACTAAAACCTCTTTCTAGTTAAAACCCATAAGATTGCATTACACAATTCATGAATTTCATTATTAGGTGTGATCATAATTCAGAGGATTTATGTCTACCTATCTCTAGCTTTGCATGCAACCCCTTCTGAATATAGTAGATCTATTTAAAGGAAAGGGTTGCTCAATTTTAATTATATGAAATCAAACATTGGACTAATGTCTTGAATATATTAGCTTAAGAATATAAGCTCATAATTCAATCGCAATAATTCAATCAACAAAATTGATTTGAATAAAAAACTGCACTATATTATTCATCCTAACTTAGAGTTCATCATACCTAGGCACTAAACAACTTAGTTACTAAACATAGAAAACAATTCCAACATTAAATATTTAGAAGAACAAATAGAAATAAAAGAATTCATAATCTATATTAATGAAATATTCTTGAAATTTAGATCAAAGGTTGCTCCCTATTGGATTTCGTAATGTAATCGTTGTGTTTTCCTAAATCTATGTTCAGAACTGCTTTTTCTTTCTTTTTTGGCTCTAACCTTCGTAACTTTCTTTTGTAGAAAAACTAGGGTTTATAGATTATACTCGTAACTTACACGACCATATATATTGATCATGATTTTTTCGATGTGTGTAAGTTATAAATAATAACCTCGACTATCCACAAGCGTCGTGGGTGGTTTGCATGGTACCTAAGGTACCGATCCCACAAGGAGGGATAATCTAATCTTAAAATCTAAGATCAAAATAATTCGCAGTAATTCAAAATGTAACAAAACTAAGACAAGAATTTAATTTAATCACACAACTCAATTCCAAGAATCAATTACAAAAATATTAACAAAGTAGCAGCTGCAACACACACTCAAGAATCAACCTAAAGGAACTATTAATTGAGAGAAAGGGGAATTTTTTACCTATCATTAACGCTAACCTAATTGATTATGAATTATTAGTCCTAGACGATATTAAGGTCGATTACTCTCTCTCGAGTTATAACCATTGACGTTAAATTATAAACCCTAATCATATTATAGGATATTGCAATTTCTTAAAACAATCTATCCAAAACTCTAATTGGATTTGAAGTTTTCCAATAAACTATCAGGAACCTATGCGAGATCTCTCTTTACATAGTTACCGATTTGATTAAGTTCTCCTTCTTATTAAATCACCCAACTCTCGTTAGCTCAATTTAATTATTTTTCATTAAATTTACCCTCTCAGTTTATTACCTAATTATGCAATCACAGAAATCAATCACAATAATTCCGATTAACATAAAACCTTTAGATTTTATTAAATCAAAGATTAAAAAAACCTAAAGGTGAATATAGAACATCTCAATATTCACAATCCTATCATCAAACTGCTACTTTCAATTCTATACAATAATAAAAATAGAAAATACTAGGAAATACAATTCTAAACGGAGACAGGAGGTAGTAACATTAGAAACTTCTAATCCGGAAGTACGTCGATGTCGGATTCTAATCCACTTCTCTTTCCTTCTTTCTCAACCTCTCAATAAGTCTCTCTAAGTTTTCTATCTAAAAGTGACAGATGCAAAAGCTCGTCATCTTCTTTGTCTTATTCTTTATATATCTTTTATGTTTTATGCAATCCTAGGGTTTTTCTAGGGGTTTGTCTATGCAATGCAGGAGACGATCGTAGGCCACATCTGAGCCTTATGTCACAATCGTGGTATATAGGCCACGAATGTGGGCTGACTTCAGTGCTTCTGACATGATCATAGCCTATTATGCCAAGAACGTGGGTCATTGTTTAAATATGAGTGTCTCTAAAACTTGTCCATTCTTTGGTGTTGCCCCTGAAACACTAATAACACATCAAGGTACTTCAAAGACATAATAATTAAACTAAAAGATTTGTACTAACCCATCAAAAAACTTAAACACAATGAATTAACAATCTAACACAATTCTAACATAAATACATACTAAACAATTAAGTTAACAACTAAATACATATCAAACTAAGCCTTAAAACATGATGCAATTTACACTTATCAACATCCCCACACTTAAACGTTTGCTTGTCCTTAAGCAAATAAAATAATAAACAACGCAAAAACACAAAGCACACAATGCATTAATGAAATAATGGCTTCAACTTCATAAACAAATTTAACTTTAAACACAATCATTCGAGTTGTTTATCTTATTGACAAGCGAAATCTATGTCTAAACACCTTAGACTAAATATACAAACTAATCACAATGTCAGTATTGAGTTTATTCACCCCTATCACTTACACAAACACATTGATAATCATTTAGTCAAAACAAAAGCGTAGCTATTCTCTAGTAGGTTTTTATGAAAAATCAAGCTACTGACAAGTTTGGTAGGTTTTTATTTGAAACATTCTTTTTCTTGATTTTTTCTTTAAGGACATGAACCTAATATTTTAACATGGAGGCAAATATTTGTGATGAATGTCGATTCTATTACTTAATTAAATCATGTTGTTATTAAATTATTTCGTTGGAATGTCATTATAGCCTTTTTTACGTGAAGGCATACATTTGTGATACATTTCGATCTAGTTACATAGCTACATCACATTCTCAACTGGCTACTAGCTCTATTCATAACCCAAAGGCTAGCGGAATAGTTATTTTAGTTAAAATTATACAACTTTTTTATACATAAAAATTTCCCTACCTTATTGCTTTAGCTAATCATTCTCATGGAAATGTATTAATAATGCCACTTATTTGGTTAGCCTAAAATTATAAATGAGTATGGCAAATTCTTGAGGTGAATGGACTAACATCGTATCCTAATTAACTAGAATATTTAGCCTTGACTAACTTAGGCCACTATTTTTACAAGCTAATAAATCTTCGCAACCTAAAAGGCTATGTTTAAAGCTAAATCTATCCCATTAAGTCCTAGCCAGTAACGTATTCACACAATTCACATCATATAACCTAAACAAACTATCATACAATATGCAAAAACCATATTCAAGGTAAAAACAAACAACCCTCCTTACACTTAAACAACACATTGTCCTCAATGTGAGAAGGGTACACAAACACACTGGGGGAAATAAAACACACTATATAAAAAACATAAGGAGAAAATACTAACAAAAATGAAAAGAAAGGGTTAAAAGATGAAACTGTTTATGGTGATAGAGGTGGTGATGGCAATAGTGTTGAGACCAAATCCGCTTAATATCAAAAGTGTTTCCCTATCTTATAAATGATTTAAGAGAGCAAAAGAATTAACAATCCAAACCATTCCAAATCATTCAAAACTTATTTAAGAATTTAAAGCAAACCTAACTACACAATAATTTAAATCTAACTACTAAACGTGCTCATTTATGGTCATTAGCTTGACCTTATTCCTTTAAAACTCAGTCTGAATTAATTATAAGTGGCTTGCTTTCCCCATCATGCCAATTTTAGTTTTGTAGCCTATAAGTAAGCTACAAATTGCAAAATGATCAGAAGGACAATATTGATAAAGTTGAGAAAACCAATTAATTTTAGTAATGTCATTTTCACTAACAAACAGTAAATAAAATAGGGAATAACAAAACTCCCTGAATCTTCCATCGAATCCAACAGTTTTTCTTGTAAAAAGGTTAGTTGCTCTCTTTTTCCTTAATCACCTTCATCACTTTCTTTAGAAGATTCGAACACATGAATCATCCTAAATGAGCTACTCTCCTTCGGATTCTTTAATACATCATTCATGTTGAATGTCACTTGGTCCTCATTAATCGGAAGGATAAGGTTCTTTCGATGGACATCTACGAAAGATTTTTCGATGTTCACACATGGTATACCAAGATATGGCATATAATATGAGGGATGTTCATCATTTTCTTCATTCTCTCTCTTGATTTCTTGGTCTTCTAGTAAGGTCCAGCATGGTCTTTCATTAGTTCTTCTTGTTCTTCCCTAGTTCTAAGTGTGACAACCTCATATTGCTCTCGTTGATATAATTTCATATTGCTCACAGAGTCTTTCACACTTCTCTTACAAAACTCACAGGAAAGTTGTCCTACTTGAATCTCTAGGTTATGAATAGACGAGGCATGATTTTTTGTTACTTGCTCAATTTGCTCTTATAGTCTCTTCTGACCCTCTTCAATATCTGTGATCCGTGAGCTTATACAAGATCTTGTTCAATTTAGAATCCCAAGAACTGGACTCATCTTGCTGAAGTCCTAATAGGTCTTGACGTACTAAATGAGTCCCTACATTGTTGGACCAATAGAAATTGGGGTGGTTCTGCCACCCCTGAGTGTACATGTTCCAATAAGGATTGTTACTTCTCCAACCATATTATCCCTCATTGTAATTCACAAAAGTTCCTTGGTCCTTACAATATCTATCTTCCATCCATTTCTTCTTAGCATTTAGCTCTTCAGATGTCTGATTTCTCATTCTAAGATGTCTTGGTATTTCTCTACTTTATGCCCTAAATTTTTTTAAACATAAAAGATAGTGAAAAATCCTTAGACTAAAGAACTAAACTAATCGCCTCTCTAGCAACGGTGTCAAAAACTTGATCATGGTTTTCCAATATGTGTGAGTTCTAATTAATAACCTCGATAATCCACAAGCATATGGATCATTCGTGTAGTACCTAAGCTGTCAATCCCATAAGGAGAGATAATCTAATCCTAAAATCTAAGGACAAAACAATTCCCAGTAATTTAAAATGTAACTAAGGTAAGAATTTAATTCAATCACGCAACTCAATTCCAAGAATCAATTACAAAAATATTAATAAAGTAGCAGTTGTAATACACACTCAAGAATCAACCTAAAGGAAATATCAATTAAAAGGAAGGGGGATTTTTACCTGTCTTTAACTCTAACCTAATCAATTATGAATTATTGGATTATTGGTCCTAGACGATCCTAGGGTTGATTGCTCTATCTCGAGTTATAACTATTAACCTTAAATTATAAACCCTAATCAGATTATGAAAAATTGCAATTTCTCAATTAACAATTTATCCAGAACCTTAATTACATCTGAAGTTGTCCAATAAACTATCAGGAACCTATGTGAGATCTATCTTCACATAATTACCAATTTGATTAATTTCTCTTTCTTATTAAATCACCTAACTCTTGTTAGCTCAATTTAATTATTTTTCATTTGATTCACCCTCTCAATCTATTATTGAGTTATGCAATCACAGAAATCAATCATAATAATTCCAATAAGCATAAAACAATTAGATTTTTTTAAATCAAAGATTAAAAAACTCGAAGGTGAGTGATGGCAGACCCAATAGGAACTTGTCCTAGAGAACCTTCAACAAGATAGAACTATGCCCGGGAGTAGATACAATCAAGCAAACACACAGAATCACAAGAAACAAAATTGAAAAGATAGAAACAGAACATAAAGAGAAAATGGAAGGTTAGAAGAACGTTGGTCGCTGAAAAGAACCCTAAGAGAACTTGTCTCTTAGAGCCCTAGCAAGAATGTTGGTCAATGGAAAGAACCCTAAAAGAACTTGTCTCTTAGAACTCTAACCTTAGGACGCCACAAAGGAAGACCAATCCTTTGATAAGTCAAGTATTCTCAAAGAATATAAAGAAAGCAAGAAAGCTCTCAATATTATTTCTGAATGAAAATCCCCTTTCAAAGTACATAGAGGGTGCCTATTTAT
>JANVCQ010000007.1:11103385-11122222 GCA_025531925.1 Erythroxylum plowmanianum
CGGCATGATTTTCCATATTAGCTAAGAAATTGGATTTTCTTTTGGGCCCTCAGACGGAATCTAAGACGAATCTTGCACGATTTATTCGGAGGACTTTAATTGAGTTGATTATCATATAAGTATAAGGGTACCGGATTAAGTAGTTGGGTTCCGGATTCGAGTTCCAACATAAGATAAGAGGTTGGACATCCGGTAATGGGTTCCAACAATTATCTATCGCTAATAACTAATTTTCTTGTAGTGATGTATTCTCATAACAAGTAACTAGATTGTTTGTTGATTATATGCAACTTATGAACCTAAACATAATAAGTTTTTAATGTAGTGGTATATGGAAGGGAGTATACGACTATATTATATATAACTACCATAACCCACATTATGTCATTTATTGTGTTGTGGTGCTTATGATGTTAATGGTTTATAAGATTTAATTATTTTTCTAGTCTTATGTTATAATATTAAATGTAATGATGAAACATCTGGCCAAGTAGGAGAATATAAGAAATATGGCTTAGTGTTATAGTCAATATTTTCTGTAGGACCATATTAAATTTAGTTGAAGGTTTTTCTTAATTTAATAGAATAATTAAATCTTGACCGTTAATTTAGTACTTGATGGACATACAAAATTTAATGTTAACAGGTATATAAATTAGTTTGTAATTGTTGAAAGTTCTCTCTAGATCATGTCGAATTCTGCTCAAGGTAATTGATTTATTCACTTTACTTTGTAGTTATTATTATATTCAAGATTTTAATGGACATAAATCATTGATGTATGATTTATCTATTGATGTTTGAACATTAAGTATATACATTTACAAATGATATTCATGAGTAATTTTGTTTTATAACTTTTGATTAAAAAAACACATAAATAAAAAGATTTTAAATCATTTTAATGAGACATAATTGGAAGCTAGAATATTTGTCTTTAGTTATCACAAAGATGCTTTTATTTGAATATAAAATTTTAATTATATAAAAACCATGTTCCTGAAGAAAATTTATTATCATAAAACATAGGTAAACATGGTAGTATGGATGAGTAATGTTTACGGAAGCAATCCAAATTTATTCTCTAATACTTGAATTTATCATTTTTAATGAGGATTTAATAGAAATAAGTTTATTGCATTACTTAATCCTTTCATAAAATCTGAAATTTTGTTAAAATAGTTATAATTTTATTTTAAGGAATAATTCTATTTATTTAAAAACTCTCTTTTGTATTACTTATCGCTCAACATTGATTTATTAATTTTATAGTAATTATTGTTAAGTGACAGTAATTTTAACATATATATTATTTAATTGATTTTTAGTATTAAAAAAAACAGATGTAACTTACTTTTTCTTCTTCCATTGACTCATTCTTCGTCGTCCCTTAGTTGACTGTCCACTGCCTATCCGCGGTCTCTCACCCTTACCACCACCTACACCAGTCACAGTTGAGGTTGTGTCCCCATTATTGTATATTTTCTTTTCTTTTCTTTTTGATCGGGACAAAGCATTCTTATTCGAAATCAATATTGCGAATCCCGTAATAAATTTAGTATCGAATTGGGTTCTAATATAATATTGTGTCCATTCTGGTTAATAGTAGGTATTATTTCAGATAATTTTTTTAAATTTATGAAATAATATTTGAATTTTTTTAAAATTGCAAAATAATTCATTGTCATATTGTACAGTTGTATTGTATATTTTTAACATTGTTTTTAAAGATTAAAATAATAAATAATAATCACAATTAATATAAAATAACAATAATTTTCATATATTTCACATATAAATAATAACCATAATTTATATTTAAAAAAACAATCATTATCATACAAATATAAAAATAAGAATAATATAAAATTTTAAAATATTACAATTTCAGTTTTATTATATAATAAATAACAATTACATAAAAAAATATCCAATAAAAAGAATATTAAATATCATTAACTATCAAATTATTATAATTTACAACAAAAGTTCTGGATAAGAAAACAACCAAGTAGAATTGAAACATGAAACAAAAATATATATTATTTAATTTACTACCAACTAAATATATCATATTTAATTAATTAAAATTAATTATTAGTAAAATTATAAATATCTTAATTTAATTTAATATATAATTAATTTAATAATTATTAATAAATATAATTAAATTTAAAAATATATATTTCAAATAAATTTGATTTAATAATTTAAAATATATAATAAATACTATTTTATAAATAATAATTTTTAAATTATTTATTTAAAAAATATTTTATTAAAACTTTATTAATAAAGTTATATAAAGGATCAAAATAAATTTAAATAAAAAATTTTATTTTTAAATTTTATTTAATGTATAATTATTATTAGTAATAAAATATTTATTTTATTTCAAAATAAAAATTAAAAAATCACAATAAAAGTTTAGCTAAATAACAAATTAAAAAAGATTTGAAAAAAGGAAAAGAGGTGAGGCAGCGGATAAATTTTACAAAATTTTACAAAATTTTACAATTTAGTCCCTATATTTTTCAAAATTTTCGATACTAACCTATATTTGGCCGATACTATAAATACTAATCAGTACTAGACAAAATAGGCCAATATCAATTAATATTTACACCCGATAGATAAAAACTCTTATTTTATACTGTTCTCCGGCCGCTACAAAACAAAATTCAAAATCATGTATGAGGGTGAAGATGGCAAAACATGAAATTCTGGTCAGGGACAAAAAGCAATAAATATGGTTGGAAAAGGAGAAAGTGACCCTCCTAGATTTCCTATGTTTATACTTTTCTCCCAACATTTTTATAGTTAATAATATTTAAAATCTTAACCCAATGCACAACTCTTTCCTTTTGCACAAGTTTAGGTAGGTTCATTGATATATCCAACCTTTCTCTTATATTTTTTACAACGAAATTGTTTCTATAATTCGAATTTGTGATCTTCTAGTTATAAAGGAGCAATAATTTATTTTAATTTGTTAATAAATTTATTAATAAAAAATATATACTAATAAAAATTTTATATGTTAATAAATTAACTTAAACTAAAAAAATAAAATAAAAGCTCTAAATTTTTTATCACCAATTCTTCCTCTTGTAACCCAACCAGAATGATAATTACATTGCTTCTTGTGATTAAACGAACTTACATTTTTTCTGATAGAAAGTAGTTCGTAGAGAGTTAGCTTTTTGTTCTTTGCTTTGGTTTCCAATCAAGGTTCTTCAATTCTCTCCTTTTGTGATTAAAGTTACTGTTCTCAATTGGTTTAACTGCTTTCCACGTGACAGAACCTGAACGAAAATAAGCTATCTGAGGACGATGTGTCCAAAAAAAATCATAAATATCTCTTCTCCTCAAAATAGTTTGACAGAAACTTGCCATCGACGGGAAAGAATGGTCCTAATATGATGTGAAAACAATATATTTACGAAGCAATAACTAAGTAACAGTAACCCAAGAGACCCATGGGACCAAGAGGGGAATTGAATCATTCCGTCATGATGACCCCATAACCTGATGAGCATAATAAGTAATGCAGCATGCCTGTGATCCGCTGGGCCAGGAAAAGGGACAGCCTAAGAGCTGATTCTGAAGAGTCGACAGGGAGGCAATTGGGATGGGGAAGATTCCAAAACCCAGACGCGGTAACCATTGTACACGTAAAAGTGTAACATCCTTCTACTATTCACACTACATATGTATGAACATACTATAATGCAGAATACGACAATAACAGCACATGAACGCTTATATGATCAGCACCTTGCAAGAAGAAACAGACGTAGAAACGAACACATTAAAAACTAAGACATGTGAATGGACGAATGAGGGTAAAGTTGATTGACGCAGTCACGGTTGAAAATGTGAGGGTAGAGGAGGATTGAACTATTATGACATAGTCATGAGAGTCTGAGCAACTAGATAGGTATATCCGTACAGCGATCTACATATATAGAGAGATGAGAGAAGTGACTGGTTTTTCCTAGAGAAGAGAATGTAGACAAACAAAAGGGTGAGAGAGCAGAGGGAAGAGAGGGGCAGTTCGGATTGAGAATAAGTGTGAAAGGCACAAGACCCAGATGAGAAGGCCAGAAAATAAATGAGAAGGGCAAAGAAACGAGTGATGATAAGCCTCATGGTCGTCACGTCGTTTTACAGTTGCTACTCCCAATTTCTTCCTCCCAGAATTCCACGCTTCGCTCTCTATACACCTCTCAACTTTTCTTCCCTTTTGGCCCTCAAGTACTACTACTCTCCCTCTCTCTAGAATTTGCCTGGTCACGGCCATAGTTATCTCTTTCTCTATCTAGAGGTGTGGCTATATCTGCAAAATGATCAATTGCCATCTCTTTTCAAGCCCTGAATCAAACTCAAATGCTGCCGCTGTCTCATCTCTTAGCTAGCAGGTACTAAGTATCCCTGTATTATATTACCAACAGTGTTATGCTATACTTGAACATCCTCTATTACCCTATGCGCTCTCGCCTTCCTTCTTTTCTTGTTTTATTATCCATTTCTGCCATCTGCTATAACACAATATTCAAGCTTCAACCCTTTTACTTAGAGATCTGAAAGAGAAAGAAATTCCTTTTCTTGGTAGAACTAGAACTAGCTGGAGTTATATATATCATTTTTCGTATCAAAATGTGGATAATGGGCTTCAACGATAGTGGTGAGTTCAACATGTTGGCAGATAACCTCAGTGGAAGGAAGATTAGGACTCTCATGCCAAGAGCAATACCTTCTACTAACAACACTTCATCGTCTAGCTTTTCTCCACTTGGTCGCCTTCATGACCGCACCGATTTGTTCCCAACGGATCACCATTTGGGTAGGGATCTTACATGTTCATTTCGATTTCCATTTTCAAGCTAATCTCTGTTATTTATGAGATTCTTTTTTCATATTTTGATGTTGCAGCAACAGCTTCTGATGAAGGTAAAGAAGATTACAAGACACAACCAGTGGCAGTAAGCTCGAGATGGAATCCAACACCAGAGCAGCTGAGAACCCTCGAAGAATTATATAGACGAGGGACAAGAACTCCATCAGCTGATGAGATTCAACACATCACTGCGCAGCTTCGTAGATACGGAAAAATTGAAGGGAAGAACGTATTCTACTGGTTTCAGAATCACAAAGCACGAGAGAGGCAAAAACGTCGCCGTCAAATGGAACCTGGTCCTGATTATCAGCAACAATACAGTGACAATATTGAAATCATCGAAAGGAAAGAAACAGGTAAGTAGAGTAGTTTACTTATATGATCAAAATCTTTCCCTTTTGTTGTTAGTTAGACATATTTGATGTATCCGTTTTTTAGCATTCCAATTGTTTGTTGAAGGAATGTAAAGTCACTTATTTTGGTTTTTGTTTTTGTCTACAGAGGCAAGTAGGACAGGCTATGAAGGTGTACAGAACAAGAACCGAGCATCCTGCACGCTCGACAGTACACTATCAGAGGTAGTCTCTATCTTCCTTTTTCTCCCCATAGACTAAGATCTCTCCCTTTTGAATCTCCGATTCCCCATATTTTTCTTATATAGTCCCTGGAAAAGCATCATAACAAACAAATAAGCTTTGAAAATGAGCTTATGATTGCCGAATTCAAATATGTTTTGAGAAGAATGATGGATATTGGAAGGGAAGGTATGTACATGCAAGGAAGGGAAGAGAAGTTACCAAAGCATTATTTGTTAGGAAAAGAAACGTGCTTAAAAGCTGCATTCCTTCCTTTCTGTCGGGTCTGCTGGTTGTAAAACTTGCTGGGTCTCTTTGGGTCTTGTGCTTATCACGTCCTCATGACATGTAGATCAGTACTGTCCTATATGGGTAACCATTTACATTCCTACGACACAGGGGCACCTCACCTCTGCTAGTGAAAAGCGAAGGTAACCCTATTAGTGCACCGCTGACCAAAGAATTTATGGGACTCTGTAAAACTAGATAATTGCTTAATTGCTTCTGTCATCTTACGGAAAGAGAACTGACAATGTAAGAAATATGGAAGAACTGATATTCAATTTTTTGCATGGTGATTATTAAATTCTAGGAATCTGCTCCAAATCCAATACAGACGACGGCAACAAAAGCAGTAGTAGCAGGTGCATTAGATGAAGGGGAACTACAGTACATGAAGAGCTTTACTGAAGAAAATGCCACGTGGCAGATGATGAAGTTACCTTGTCCATCTCTTATAAACACTACCAGTACTTCTACATCTACTGCCACAACAGCAACGAAAAGAACAATGGAAAAAAGGCTCATCAAGACTCATGACCTCAACTTCTTTAGAGCGCCTTATAAAGGAAAGGGGCATGGCTTTGTTCATTTCAACAACAGTACTGTAATCAATGAAGAACACGTGTGCTGTGGTGAGTCTCAGACCCTTCAGCTCTTCCCTCTTCACAACTGTACTCATGACAGTACTGACCTCATTATCGAGAAAGAGCCTCAAATATCTGTTACTGCACCCATCGCCAACTTGGGCCCTCACCAGTTTTTCGAGTTCCTTCCCCTCAAGAACTAATTCATTGCCCAAGTTCAAGTTACCTATTCGAACTTGATTTCTTTTTTCCATTATACAAACTATTTTCTGTTTAGGTAACGTGATGAGTTGGTTCAGGACTCTTATTTTTGTTTGAAAATTTTGATATTTTTATCAGATTTAGCTGGTGTTAAATACACGGATTTGGTGTAGTGGTCCATGGTCAGGGACGGATCCACATTGGGGGCAAGTGTCACTGTCTTTCAAAAATTTCATATAAAAAATTACTATTTTAAATTTTGATTTCATAAAATTTTTTTTTGCTTTTATTAAAATTTTGCCTCATTAAAAATAAAATTTCTGGATTCGTCTCTGTTCATGGTGGATACGAAAGGGAGTTTTCCTTAAAATGCATTTAGACCATGTTGGTTAAATTAACTAAGTAACTACACTTAAGAGAATTACACACAGGATAGTGAATGTTGACAGAGTAAGTTTTTTAGTTCATAATAATCAAACATTAAAGACATAAATCATACATAAATTATGAATCATATGTAAATTATTCGCACTCATTCAGATCTTGAAAATAATAATAACCACATAGAAGAAGTGAATAAATCACTTATTTTGAGCGAAATTCGTCATGATGTAGAGAGAAAACTTTTACCGATTTTGAACTAGTTTCTCTCTCTTAACCCTCTTTCTACACTCTAGCTTGATAGATAACTCAATATACAAATACTTACGTCCTGTATATGATTTTGTATGTACTTAATTAGGGTAGAAAGATGACTAGTTTATATACATTTCTTTGTTGACATTAAATCTTGTACGTCCATCAAGTACTAAATTAACGGTTAAATTTTAATATACTATTAAACTAAGAAAACCCTAAACTAAGTTTAATACGGGCTTATAGAAAATCTGGGCCAAAATATTAGGCCATATTTCTTACATTCTCCCACTTAATCGGATGTTTTATCATTACATTTAATAGTATAACATAAGGCTATCAATAATTAAATCTTATAAACCGTTAACATCATAAGCACCTCAACACAACAAATCACATAACAATGGGTTATGGTGGTCATACACAATATAGTTGTATACTCCCTTCCATATATCACAACATTAAGAACTTATTATGTTTAGGTCAATAAATTGTATATAAACAACATACAGTCCACATACTTATTATGAAAATACATACAAACTTCTTATTCAAACAATCATATATACATAAACATAATGGATAAGAAATATAAAATTTAGATACATATTATTATTGAGTTTAAGATTGCTAAAACATCATCATTAAACATTATTATCAATCATTAATACAACCAAGACTCATCCTAAGAACATGTTCTTTAAATGTCATTGGTTGTAAACCCTTAGTTAGAGGATCTGTTACCATGAGATCCGTCCTAATATATTCTATATGCGCTCTTTGTTTCTGAATCTCTTCTTTAAAAAAAAATACTTTAGTTCCATGTGTTTTGCGCCTCCAGAGTATTTGTCGTTTTTAGAGAAGAAAACTGCTGCAGAATTATCACAATAAATTTTTGACGGCTTGCCTACTGTGTGGACAAACCCAAGTCCTGAAATAAAGTTCTGTAGCTATAATGCATGAATTATAGCCTCATAGCAAGCTACAAATTCCACTTCCATAGTGGATGAAGCAATGACAGATTATTTGGTACTTTTTCATGAGATTGCTCCTTTAGCTAATAGGAACAAATAGTCAAAAGTTGACTTTCTACTATCAACACACTTGCCAAAATCTAAATCTGAATATCTAATCACTTCTAAATGATTACACCTCTTATAAGTAAGCATGTAATCTTTTTGTTTCTTAAAGACATCTCATCACTTTCTTTGCATCCTTCCCATGATCAATACCATAATTACTTTGATATCTACCCAACATCCCTACCGTAAAACTGATGTTGGGTCTAGTACAGGTTTGTAGGTACAGGTTTGTTTAAAGCTATTCCAATTGGTTCATTTGCATGAGCTGGTGGTAAGCTAGGTTCTTCAAGGGGTGCTTCTTCATTATTTAAATTCTTCAAGGGGTGCTTCTTCATTATTTAAATGTTGTTCTTGATTATTTTGATCTTCTAAAGAAGGAACAACATTTGTTGTACTTGTGGGTTTAAGAACATTTATGGGTAATAGTTTATTTCATTAATATCCACAACTTGATTTTCAGCATTCCCACAAACCTCACTAATTTCAACAATTCTAGAACTATGGTTCAGACAGTAAAACCTGTACCCTTTGTATTTCTCTGGGTAACCAATAAAGTAACCACTAACTATTCAAGAATCCAATTTTCTTTCATGTGGATTATAGATACGTGCTTCTGCTTAACAACCTCAAACATGCAGGTGTCTTAAAGTAAGTTTCCTTCTAGTCTACAAATCGAAAGGAGTTTTAGGAACTACTTTACTAGGAACTCTGTTTAACATATACATAGCAGTTTTAAGTACATACATCCACAAACTTTTATGTAATGAGGAATTACTCATCATACTCCTAACCATATCCATTAATGTTCTATTTTGCCTTTCTGCCACATCATTTTGTTGCAGTGTGTCTGGCATAATATACTGTGCACATATGTCATCACTTTTGAGGAACTTAGCAAACAAACTAGGAAATTGTCCAGATTCATCATATTTTCCATAATACTCACCGCTTTTATCAGATCTGATAATTTTCACTTTTCTATCTAATTGCCTCTCAACCTCCTTTACAAACACCTCAAGGGTATTTACAGCTTGAGATTTTTCATGTAGAAAGAAAAATCATATATAAAGGTGATAAAGTATTTTTCTCCATTAAATGACAGAATGTCAAAAGGTTCATAAACATTGGTGTGTATTATTTCAAGAAACTGGTTGCTTCTCGTGGCTCCTTTCTTACTATGTTTGGTTTACTTACCCTTAATGTATTCCACACATAATCCAAGATCAACAAAATCTAGATTCAGTAGAATCTCATTCTTTACTAATCTATCTAACATTTCTTTAGATATATGACCCAAACATTTATGCCAGAAGTAAGCAGAATGTTCATTTGCTAAACTACATTTTATTCCAACATTATGAATAATAATAAATAGGATTTAGAAAAAAAATCATCAATTTTCAATTTATATAAACCATCCATAAGTATTCCATAACCAATAAAGGAATTGTTTATATACAAATTGAGGCAACCATTTCTACTTTTAAAAGTATATCCACTAGCATTAAAACTAGAAATAGAAACTAAATTTCTAGAAATTGAAGGTACATAGAGAGTGTTCATTAGATCTGAGTGAAACCCAATATCTAATGTGAGCCTGTAAATCCCTACACCTTCAATTGGGGCCTTCAAGTGGTTTCCTATAAACAGAAAGTTGCTAGTTAGGCTTATGGTTGGATTCTAAGGAATCCCTGCATAATGTTGGAAACATAAGTAGTTGCACGAGAATCAAACCACCAAGTATTAGAAGGAATTTCAGATAAGTTTGATTCAAAGTATGTAGAAACATAATGTATACCTTTCTTTTCGAACCAAGCCTTACGTTTTAGGCAGTCTTTATAATAATGTCCTTCTTTCTTGCAGAAGTGACATTTATCTAACTTTTGTCCCTTCCCTTCACCATCAGCAACTTATAGAACTTTAATAGGTCCTTTCTTTTTAAAATCCTTAGTCTTTGGTTTGAGTTTCTTTCCATCTCCTTGACCCACTAGGTTAATATAATGAACTCCTTGTTTCTTTAATCTCGCTTCCTCCTGAATAAGCTTACTGGACAATTCATCAATATTCCACTTATCTTTTAATATGTTATAATTGATGTGGAATGGTCCATATTCAATAGGAAGTGAATTTATGATAAACTTCACTAAGAAGGAGTCATCCACAGCCATACCTAGTATCTTAAGTCTTGCTGTGATATTTTTCATACAAGGATATGTTGTTACATACTCTTTGAGCCATCAAACTTCATGATCGTGATCTCAGCTATAAGTGTCCCTACAAATGCCTTATCAGAAGAACAAAACTTATCTTCCACAAGCCTAAGAAAATCTTTAACATTCTAGTTTTTAGTGCTAGGAAAGAGTAGACTTAATGTTGTTGGCAATCGTCATTCGCATAAAGTTCAAACATAGCCTTTTAGACTTTGTCCACACCTTATAGTGTGCCTTTTCAGCCTCTATACTAGTGTCATTAAGGTCAAAAGGTGTATCCTCTAATAGCACTAAGCCAAGATCCAAAGCACCTAAATAGAAAGTGACTTATTCGCTCCATTTAGAGAAATTGACACCAGTGAACAAGGGAACAAAAGAAAGTTGAGAGTGAAGGCTAACAACTGCAAACATATAAACGCTCACTAAGTAACAGATTCAAACAGTAAGCATATAAATTAATTATATTGCAAGTTTCCTTTGGGTAAACACAATAATAAATATCATCACCATCATTAGAATGTTATTTAAACTTTATAAGAAAATTAAATAAACTTCGTCAAATACATCTAGCATCTTCGGATAACTATACATATATGACATGTTGGCCCCCGAATTTTTCTTGATGAATAAGCATCATTTAAATTAATTTTAAGGTCTTGATAGATTAATTTATCTTAGAATTAATTAGCATGTTAATGTGAGTGAGATTATATGACATAGGTTAATTGAATTAAAGTGTTAGGATGGTAAGTTTGCATAAGGGGTATTTTGGGAAGATCACTTAAGCTTAAAAACCATAAAGCATTAAAGGAGGGGCAAAATGGACATTGTGCAATCATTAAGCGTATAAAAGGGAAGAAAAAAAATGTTCTCTTACATTTGGAAGAAGTCAAAAACGTGAATGAGAAAAGAGAGGAGAGAGAAGCACGAAAAAGAGAAAAAGAAGAGAAAAGAAGGTAGGTTAACCAGGTTTCAATTTTTTCTTAGCTTTCAAGAGAGATTTTGGGGTTATGCAAGAAGGGAAAAAAGAAGAGGAAGATTAAAGCTTCCATTAGAGCCAAGAAACTCATTGTTTGATGAAGATTCAAGGTAAGTTGGTGTTTTAATATTTGAATTTTTGGAAGGGATTTGGTTCAAAGAGCTTAGGAAATGCATGAGTATAAGTATTCTAGGATTAATTTCACGCATCGATTTCTTTGGGTTTTCCAATTGGAGTTCTTTTTTAATGGGATTTTGTCAATGTTGAAAGGAGACAAGAGAGGCAAGAGAAGCAGGAGGAGAGACATCCTTGAGCAAGTTTTCAAGCAAGAAAATTAAGGTGGGTGACATTTTTATAATTGAGTTAATAAGCCATTAAAGTTTCTTTCAAATAAATAAAATTAAATGATTTTTCAACTACCTTATAAAGATGCATTTATTGTTCTTTAAGTGCTTGAGAATGTGCCACATGTTTTTGTATGCGAATATTGTGAATGAATTTTGAGCTGATATGGGAATGATTGCTAATTGCTTCATAATTGTAGTATTTGTTGCTTTTGAATGATTTGAAAAAGGGCTATTATGCTTGGTATAGCATTTTGGTTGCGGAATTGTGAAATGATGATGGAAATGATTTTTGAAAGAATAGCAAGTGTATGAAATCAAGTTTTCAAAAATGTGTCATATGGGCAAAATATTTTTAGTTCATGAATTACATGTTATATGTGTTTGGTGTACTCCATTCAAGAATGTCACGTGCACTTTGACCAAGTTAATGGCTTCTCCCGCCTGCCCACTAGTGGCACAGAGCTCCTTCATGGACTCCCTTAAGTTTACGACTACATATGACCATTATATAGAATTGTGTAGTTCGTCATATTTATGAATCTGCCCAAACCATTATGATGTATTTATGTGCTTACATGTGTTGACAAGTTTGATGAATGCTTGACATATGTGAGTTATGAATTGGCTTGACAAGATGAGAAATTGAGAAATATATGTTTTATGGATTTTCATGAGAATTTGCTATGATCATGAGGGTTTTAAATAGTTTTTGTTTGTTAGCGATTATAAAACTATTACTCACGAGCTTTAAGCTCACCCACATTCTCTCCCCCTATTCAGGTGATGAGAAAGTGATCGAGTAGGTCAAGAGTCAAGGCATCACTCCAGTTTGCATTTTTTGTTTTTGAAGCTAGATTTTGTAAAACGAGGCTTTAGTTGCATTTTGAGTGATTCTAGTTTATGTAAACTTTATATTTTTGGTTTATGATATAAGGTGGCTTGAAATGCCCACTAAAGCTTTGTAAAACTCTTTTCTTTGATGTTAATGATATGTATATACATTATGTTTTGCTCATGTTTTCCAACGTCTTTATATTGCACTTTCAAGCTTTCCATAGAGGTAGGAATTGTCTACTGAATTCATAGGGAAAATTGTACTAATCCAGGTAGAACTAGATGCAGTTGTCTTCTGGAAAGTTATAGCTTATCCGCTTAGCTTTCTAGCGCTATAAAGTATGTAAATTTTAGATATCGGAGTTGAGAGATATGATCATTATAAGTAATGATGCTGCATAGGAGGTATGTACATAACAACTATGGTAAATGATGAGAGTTTGTGTATGTTATGAGTCATTTGAGTTGAGTTTTGGGAATTTAATGCATTTAAATTGGTAACTAAATGTTTGACGAGAGTTATTGCATTAGAAGAAGTGAATTTGGGAAGATTATGAGTGAATATGATGTTATAATGGATGTAGGAACCTTTGGAGAAGCTTTGGAAGGGGATTGGATCACCAATGTTCGTTAGACAGACTTTAAGTTCGTTAAATAGACCTTCTCAGGTGTAAAAATGCCCCCAGCCCAGTGCATGTCTGTTAAACAGACATTAGGTCCATTAAACGAACATTCTTGGGTTTGGAAAGCACTCCCATGCCTGTCTATGTCCATTAGGTGGACATGTATATCCGTTAAGTGGACATACACGAGATAGCTATAAAAAATTTACATTTTTGCCCCTTTTAGAGGTAGAATCTCGCTTTTTAGTTGTTAAGAAATTGTTGATCTAGAAGTCTTCTTTCAAATAGTCTAAAAATGACTTCAATCTGAGGATATTCTCCCAAGATAGGTACAATATGGTTGAGGATATAAACATGTTTGAATCTTTTGGCCATAATTTCATCATCTGATCTCCAAATGAAATGATTCTTAAAGCAATAGATTCCTAACACATTTTTATATCTCTCCATAAAAATTGGTAGCTTTTGGTTTTTATCTAACAAAGATTGACGGAAAGATAATGAGGGGTTGGTTGAGATAGCTTGACTAGGCATGAACATACTTTTGCTTCTTAAAAACTCCATTTATAGAACTCCGATTGAGATGGTTCTTGCTTCAAATTAAACTAGAGACTTAGAGCTACAATTGTTTTGAAGAATTCAAATTATGGTTTTGGTGATTGGCAGGTGTGGGCACACCACTCTTGTGGGGTGATGGCTAATGAGGGTTCTTTGAAATAACCCTACAAGGTGCTGGGCTCATGTTCTCAACACTCCAAATGTTGGGCTTCGAAAATGGGGTCCAACAGTTGTGGTATTAGAGCGATTAGGTTTAGGAGTATCCTAGGCATGAAATGGGTAGTTTAGGACATGAAATAAACATGCATTATTTTAAATGAACAACTTGCATTGTTTTACATGGTTTGAAACTGTTTTGCATAAACTAAAGATTTTCAATGTTTTAAATTGAAAGAGTGATTATGCCTCCTTGACAAAGAACTCGAGGAGCTTTGACTCGATCTGGCTCTCGCCAAGGGAGCACGGATGAATCCTATGTCCTACAAGATGCGGGGACACATTCTATCCCTAATTCTGAGGCACCTAGTGTGTAACATGAAGTGTCACTGCCTCCTTTTCCTATGCCTCAAGCAAACCCTCTGGATCCACGGTTCTTTCAAGCCTTTACTCAGGCTTTCTCATATGTTATGGGCCAAGGGTCTCAAGTTTCGATGTAAGCTCTAGTGGAAAGGACTAGACGGTATGATAAGCTCCGCAAGTATGAAGCTGTAGATTTCAATGGAACTACAAATCCCGAAGAGGCTGAGGCATGGCTGAAGAGGATAGAGAGAGTCCTGCTTCAGATGAAATGCTCTGACGAAGAGAAACTGGACTATATCGTCAGCTTGCTACAGGGGGATGCACTCCACTGGTGGGAATTAGTGCCTCATAGTTAAATTATGCCTCCGATACTATCATGGAGAGATTTTGTAGAAATCTTTAGGAAGCAATACCTTTCAAGGGTTTATGTACAAGAGAAGGCTAAAGAGTTTCTAAATCTCACATAGAGGGACATAAGTGTGAGTGAATATGAGCTGAAGTTCACCTAACTATCACGATATGCGACCAAAGTTGTTGCCAATGAGAAGGACAAATGTTGCAAGTTTGAGGGAGGACTTCATTTGGGGATTAAGGACAAAGTCTTGATCCATAACTTCTGTGATTACCAGCAGTTAGTAGATGTTGCACTCCAGGATAAAAAACTGGAGAATATAAAGAATGAAGGAAGTAAGAAGAGGAAGAATCGGGAGCAATCTTCTAAGAAGGGAATGAGTGCTCCAATACCTGAGAGGAGTACAAGGAGTTACATATGCAGAGTGAAGTGGGAAGTAGTGTCCCTGCCAAGAACAAGCAGGCAAGGGCAATTTCAGGGCAAGCCTCAAGTGTGAGAGGCACGGGAAGGACGGGGAGAAGTAGATACACAAACCCTCAATGCGAGCATTGTGGAAAACTTCACAAAGGAGAGTGCTTTAAGTTACTTGGAGCATGCTTCCAATGTGGAGAGAAGGGACACATGATCAAAGATTGCTCCCAAGCAACAAGGTAAGAGGGGTCACAGTTGCAAACCCCAAAAAGAGCAGAAATAGGGGAAACCAGGCCAGTCACTGAGGTGGGCAATTTTGGAGTTACAAGAAAGATTGTTCCTCTAGAAAGGCCTAGGGGTCAGGCTCAGGTAAGGGTGTTCGCCATGACCAGAGAGGAAGCTGTAGTCGCATCTGAAGTTATCACGGGTATAGCTCAGTTATTTAATTCTGCAGTATATGTGTTGATTGATTCTGGCTCCACACGTTTATTTGTTTCTGTAAACATAATTTTGCATGATGTTAAATTGGTGCCCATGGATAGTCCCTTGATTGTTAGTGCTCCTTTAAGGAGAAAGGTGATAATAAGTCAAGTGTATAGGGATTGTGAATTGTTTATTGAGGGAGCTAAACTAGTAGTGGATTTCCTACCGTTGGAGTTAAAGGGTCTAGATGTGATACTGGGAATGGATATTATGGAGAAATATTGTGCAAAATTAGATTGTGGCCTTAAAGAGGCAGAGTTTGATCTTGGTAATGGTGAGAAGGTGATTTTTAAAAGGGATAAAAGGACACCATCACCCAAGATTGTTTCAGTTTTATTAGTAGACAGGATGATGAGGAAAGGGTGTGAAGCCTTTTTGGCGCATATTGTAGACACTAATGTGAATGAAGGGAGGTTAGAGGATTTTTCGAATGTAAGAGAATTTTCAGACGTATTTTTAGAGGACTTAACTGGTGAGAGAAATCGAGTTTGCCATCGACTTGATTCTCAGAACTGCACCAATTTCCATACCACCATATAGAATGGCTTCATCTGAATTAAAGGAGCTTAACGAACAGTTAGAAGAACTATTAGACAAGGGTTATATAAGGCCGAGTTCATCACCATAGGAGCACCTATTCTGTTTGTTAAGAAGAAGGATGGAACATGACATATGTGTATTGATTATCGGAGATTCAACAAGGAGATTGTTAAGAACAAGTATCCTCCACCCCAGATTGATGATCTATTTGACCAGCTGCAGGGAGCAAGGGTCTTTTCCAAAATTGATCTCAAGTCAGGCTATCATTAGCTCAGAATCAGGGAGTCTGATGTGAACAAGAAAGTCTTCAAGACACATTATGGGCATTATGAGTTTCTGGTCATGCCTTTTGGATTGACCAATGCTCTGGTTGTATTCATGGATCTTATGAATAGGGTCTTCAAGGAGTATTTGGATCGATTTGTCATAGTGTTTATAGATGACATTTTGGCCTATTCCAAAAGTGAAGAGGAACATGAGGAACATCTCAGGATAGTGTTGCAAACACCGAGGGAGAAGAAACTTTATGCCAAATTCAGCAAGTGTGAGTTTTGGTTTCATGAGGTGATATTCCTTAGACATGTGATTTTGAAGGACGGGGTACATGTTGATCCGAGAAAAATTAAAGCAGTAGTAAATTGACATGTACTAAAGACAATGACAGAAGTGAGGAGTTTTCTGGGATTGGCTAGCTATTATAGGAGGTTTATGGAAGGATTCTCTATGACAGCGGCTTCGATGATCAAGTTATTGAGGAAGAATCAAAAGTTTATATGGAGTGACAAATGTCAGAAAAGCTTTGAGGAACTTAAGCGCAGGTTGACAAGGTCTCCAATTCTGACTTTGCCCACAGGAGATGAGGGTTATATTGTATACAATGATGCTTCGAGAAAGGGTTTGGGTTATGTGTTGATGCAAGGAGACAAGGTAATAGATTATGCTTGACAACAGCTAAAGTTTTATGAGTTGAATTACCCAACTCATGATCTAGAATTGGCAGTAGTAATTTTTGCACTGAAGATTTGGAGACATTATCTGTATGGGGTTCAGACGAAGATTTTTATAGATCACTGATATGTGCTTAATTATTGATATTTTTAATCATTTACACTTATAAATAATTGATATAAAAATGCTTAAGATACTCACTTTAATTCATATATTATTTTAGGTACAATTTTGGAGCAAAGAAATTAAAGTGAGTCGAAAGTACTGCATTTGGGTTATTTTCTAAAGATTTATATTCACTTGTCGTCTTCGAACAAAAATGATGAATATTGGAGCAAGAGAAGACAAAATAAAACATAAAATTCATGAAATAGGGCTGCTGGAAATCATCACTCGTGTGCATGAAATTGGCATGTAATTATGTGAATTATTAGCAGCACAATTGAAGCTTGAAGAGAGCACAAGGAAGCACGAAGGAGAAGGTTTTAAATGAGGCAGATGCCGTGCGTTTTATTAAAAAAATGCACAGCTGTGAGCGCAACATGCAAAAAGAACAAAAACGTAATAGGCGCAGCAGTTACGAAGAAACGACGACGCACAGGACAAAAGGCAGGGAGCAAATTAAATGGAGTAGATGAATAAATGAAGAGTTAAGAAGGACGTCATTTCGGGAGCATGCAGACGCTGGAACGTAAGTGACGGAGAAGCGTGGAGGGTTTTGTGTTGGGCGTCGTTATCGGAACCCAACTCTAAAATGGATAACCTATGACGTGATCGTACTCCGATGAAGTATACTTAACCATCATCGATTTTTCTCCTAGCTCTGATACCACAACTGTTGGATCCCGATTCCAGAACCCAACTATTCAGAATACCCTAATCCTGAGCGTGGTTCCTTGTAATCTCTTTAACCAACATCGATTCATCAAACCTGGCTCTGATACCACACATGTTGGGACTAGTTTCCGAAGCTCAACTATTGAACCGAAGTCAAAAAACATAAGCGAGTTTCCAAGCTCTTTAACCCTCATCGAAAAATCCTCATTCGCAAGACATCTCAAGCCACAAAGGCGAGCCCACACAACGAAATGACAATAACTATAATTGATTTCTTCAAAATAATTGTAGCTCTATGTCTCTAGTTCATTTAGAAATACAATCCACCTTATTCGGAGCTCTATAGCTCAAGATATGCTTGAAAAACCAAAGTATGTTCATGACCATGTTATCCCAACTGACCTCTTACTTCCTTTCTATCAAACTTTTCTAACTTAACACCAATGGAAACCAATTTTTGTGGGAAGGTATAAAAATGAGTTAGGACTCTATCGCTTTAAGAATCACCTCAATCGAAGGTCGGACGAAGAAGTTATGGCCAAACAAATTCCACATGTTCATATCCTTACTCTGATTGAACATGCTTTGGCGCAAACGCCAAAACTCTAACTGTAGGTGTCGGATTGACTTCATTTTTAGACGGTTAGAAAGAAGACATCTAGGACTACAACTTTTGTGAAGACAAAAAATTAAAATTATGACGTTAAGAGGGTCAAAACACACAGACCGTGTGATCCAACACGGTCAGGCCGTGTAACTTTCTGTTGAAATAGTGTCCCTGCGTTGGAGAAACACGGGCTGTGTAATTTCACACGAGTAGACCGTGTAACCTTCGGGTGACACTAATTTTAAACTCTCCAAGACCCCTCCAAAGGATCCTAAACCCATCCTAGCATCCCCTTTACTCATAATCTTGCCAAATTCAACTTTTTCTAG
>JANVCQ010000007.1:11122322-11136034 GCA_025531925.1 Erythroxylum plowmanianum
TCACATATATTCATTTAGATCATGAATAATCCAAATACTCACATTATTATGGCACATCACGTAATCATTGCGAATCAAAACAAATATATACAAATACAGATAAATATGAGACTCCAGATTTGTTATTATTGTTATAACCAAGTGCCTATCACATACGTATATAGATATTGACCCATTGGGCTCAGTCAGAATAGAATCACGGAGTATAGCTCTACGTGCAGAATAAAAAATCACAGAGTAAAGTTTTACATGTAAGTGCTTTTATACTGGCTACTCCGGTCACAATGTCTTTATATTACATGCATTGAAATGATGGCACAATTTAGTCATCAATTCAATCACTTTCACTTGCATGTATTATCATAGTATCAGTAGTCATCGGACTAAGTCCGACATTTAACTTTTCAGTTGAGAATCAGAATATTCAATTAGGCTGACTTATTCACATACAAGTAACACTTCCAATATTATTTGCATGCATCAAACTCCTCAAACATATATTGTCCAGAATTCAGTATACAATCAGTCAATGCAGTTCAGTAACATACAGAACATAACAAATAAAGTGAGACCATCTTAGGTTACTCACAGTTGCTCCTTTAAGCCTATTGCCTTGATGTTCCGGCAATATCTGGAAGCAGTTGCTCTAGTCGCTCGTCTATATGCAATAAAAACAATTTCATATTACTAGAGCATTTATGTAATAAAATAAACACATTTATCAATGTTTCATATCTCATGCATGTTCAATGACAAATTCTCAGGTATATTTCTATCATACATTGTACGTATCATTTGTATTCCAATTATATAGAAATTCAATCACTCATTCCCATTTCAACTGTTACCGAAAACATTCCATTCTGGTTAACCGTATATGATCAATAAGATCTAGAAAATGAAGGATTTAAGTAACACTTCCTTCTAAACAATTGTTCTTCTGTGTGTTAGGTCTTTAATAACACCAAGATCATTCAATTTGGTTCAATAAACTAAAAGTTATACTCCAAATACATCAGTCTATTCTTAAGCTATAATAGAACTCTTACTTTAACTTCAGAATAGAATTTGGAATTCTTCACACCAGAATTACAATTTAATTTATTCAGAAAAATTATATCTTTATGCCTCTAGTTTCATTTGAATTAAGAATAAACTCATTTGGAGCTGTATAGACCAAGATATAATCAAAATACCAAAGTATGTTTAGTAAAATCATCCCAGTTAGCATACTTGAGTACAGTCACATTTTTGTCTTAAATTCTTCAATCAATCATTTTTGGTGGAGATAAAGATCAATGTCTTATGAGTCTATTGGTTCAATTCCCATGTCAATTAGATGTCTAGAGAAGAAGTTATAACAAAAAGATCAAAGAATATTCAGAAACAAACAAAAGTTGAAAGTCGCAGTCGTGCAGAAGTTGCAATCGTGCTCCTCTTCTTCACCGATTATTTCTCTTCTTCTTCTCCTTCCATTTTTCTTTCATTTCAAGATTTACACACTTCTAAATCATCTATACTGCATTTCTAACTCCAATACAAACTCTAAACAAATTACATTCAAGTTTACACTTCAAAAAATCACAAATCTAAAACTTCACATATACTTTGTCTCTCTATTCTTATTTCTATCTTCTTCAATTAGCATATAAAACACTTAAACCAATTCTTCCAACTTCATTTTAGCTCAAGAACATAAAACAAATCAAAAATCCAAGGTTCACACATAAATATCAAAAATCTGATTTCTCATACATGCAAATTCCATTTCTGCATTTTGATTCTCTTTCTACTTTCATCTGATGCATTTTTCCATTTTTTTCACACTTTCATTTCATCAACAACTTGGCAATTTATCAACTCTATACCACAACCTCACTAACTCTTCATTTCATATCATTAAACTCACTTAAATTCATTTCCATAAATTCATGCATGAACAGTAAAAACAACCATATATTCACGCATGTACAGTGAAAAATAGAGTATATGTTCATCATTTTTCCTGAATTTCTGCACTCTTCCTAAACACAGTTTCAATGATTCTTCCAGCTCAAAACTCACTTCAACACTATCTTATGACATATTGTTCCTCACATATATAAAAACAATTCATTCATCACCGAAACTACACTTCTCAAACCTATGCTTGCATGCATATATTTACACCTTAAAAACATCATCAGAGTTACTTACTTGATTCAGCTATTCCCGGCAGTAAGAGTGAATCAATGACACCCTGTAAGAATAACAATTTGCTATTCAGTGATGAATAACCAAAAGAGTGTTTTGGTGATTCTAGTGAAGAACAAACGATGTTTAGTAACCTTTCTTTACTAAACACTTAGCCACGTGTATTCTTTGCATGAAATACACGTCTCCCAAATAAGACTGCCACATGTTATCATACATATGAGCCCTTTGGCACATCTATAAGCTGTCACATGTCACGATATAATTGGTCCAATGTCAACATTTTTCTTATTCTAAAATATTTCAAAATTTCTAGAAAAATTTCTAAAATTTTCAAAAATTCTGAAATAATTACAATAATCTCGGAATAAATTTTCCACAATTTAATCACATTTATAAATCCATTTTACCTGAAAAAAGTCAATGAATGCATGCACAATTTATTCAAATTTGTCAAAATTCATATATACATATCAGCGAATATTCAATTATGCAAAGCATAAAGTGCACTGAAATTCCTTAATTTTTCTAACCCCTAACATGAGGTGTTACAAAATTGGTCTAAATGATTGAAGCCAATTAACTCCAAACACAACATCAATTCCATTCAAGCTCAGAATAAATAAATCGATATAAATTAATTCCTTACCCGTAGAAATTGATACATCATGGCACTAACCTGGGCATCTCATTTGCAATTTTCACTTGGAGCTTTTATTAGGTTCACACACCATATCCAACTTGCTTGCCCCGGTGGCTTTAATGAAACTATGAGTGCTTCCTGAATCAATCAAGATGATTAAGGAATGGCCACTGATTATCCCCTGAATTTTCATGGTTTGACCTCCTGAACTTACCGCTATCATGGCATGTAACGATATTTCTAGTTCACCATTCTCCTCTAATTTATGATCTTCATCTCCTCCTTGTATTGATTCGTCCCCCATCTAGCCAAAAAAGGTGTTTTCACTTGTGTTCCTTATTATAGATTTCATCACAATTAAAGCAAAGACCCTTAGCCCTGCTTCTTCCATCTCAAAACGCGTAAGACATTTGAAAATTTTTAGGTTTTGTTTAGAAGAAGAGGATGGCGTGTTTTTAGAAGGGGAGTTTGTGTTTGGAATTGCTTTAGTATGGAGGTTTATGAATTTCCTTGATCCTGCCCGTTTCTTATATAAACAGGCCAAGCTCATAGCATGAGTTAAATCTCTGGGTCTATGTAATTCTACTTCAACTGCAACATATTCCTATAACTCACTGATAAAAATGTCTACCTCTTGCTCTGTGGTTAGTGGACCTGCTCGAGCTGTAAACTGTTGAAACTTGCTTTAGTATTCTTCCATGATGCCCCACTGTTGAAGTTTTGCAAGTTCACCAAATTTATTTCCTTATATTGTAGATCTAAATCTATGGTGGCATTGTCATTTAAAGTCTTCCTATGTAATTCCTAGTTTATCCCTATCTAGCTTGAGAAACCAAAACTGCCCATCTCAATCAAGGTGGCAGCAAGCAATCTCTATCTTCTCCTCCTCAGGTATATATTGATATTGGAAATAGTGTTCACATCAACTGGAAATTCTAGTCTAGCATATCGTGGGATTTGTATTCATCCTCCCATATGATTGGTTGCCTGTGCTGGTTCCTCAGCTCCTCTGTTCACACTCCCTACTTCTCCTTGTGTGCCTTCTATTCGTTCTGCAGCCAATTCCCAAGAAAGTTCTTTGATGTGACTAAAGAGTTGTTCCCGCTCCACACAATCTCTTTGCCAATCGTCCTGGTATATTCTCATAAAGATCTCTAATTGTTTTTGTAGATTGTTAAGTAAATCACCCATAACTTCAAGCTCTGATACCAGATCGTTATAGTCCTATTCTTATGATCGAGTTATAGGCTGATCAACACCAAAGTTAGCATGTAGAGTTTGTAGTAAATACAATTTTTGGGTTTTTCTTCTTATGAAACCTATCTTATAAAGAAAATAAAGGGCTTAATTAAAGAGAACCCAACTATCTCATAAAGCAAATAATTTAAAGATAAAATTATGAGTTTTTATGTTCTTGTTCTAGCTTACAATTAATGGAATGAAAAATAATAATCAGATTGTAATACACAATCTGCTAAAAGGAAATCAAACATGATTTGCTGGACTGAAACCACTTTAAAGTTCAACTAGTTCCCCATCTTTAGATTACGCCTCTGATATACGTTTCCCTTAAATAACCTTCCCTCCTTGTCCTCGTGACTGTTACTGTTGCTCATAACAATAAATAGTAGCGTTGAATACTAATATCCTTAACTTCTGAAAAATATTTTTCCCATTAGTTTTTCTACAAAACCAACTAATTGTCTTCTACTTATACCACAAACTTTAAGAAGTTGATTCTAGATTATATATAGAGCATTCAAAGCAATCAGAAAACAAATGTTGGATAGGTTTAGAGTCAGCATTACAAATAACACATTTATGATTACCCACAACACCCCACTTCTGTACTTTATCCTTAGTACAATGACTATTCTGCCATGCCAGCCAACAAATAAAGTTTGTCTAGGGATATGCTCCTGCTTCCACAAAATTTTACACCGAGTTACCTTCGTATGGCAAGGTCTCAGATCTTGCCAAGAAACAGAAATAGAAAATTCACCATTTTTTTGTTGCATATTTCCATATGATATTATCCTCTGTATTATTTACTGAGAATGGGGTACAAATGTACTACCAAGTTAGCAAAGTTGGTTCATTCAACGGGTCATATAAAAACCAAGAACCATTCTTCCAAACGTTCTTAACTGGAGTTATTTTATGAATACACGAATCAATAATAATTACCTGCGGAAATTTATCAACAAATGGACACCTTTGAAGCCAAGTATCATATCAAAAGGAGAAGGTACCTCCTTTTCCAAGCTTATATTTAGAGAGATTTGATTGTGGGTCTCAAATTGAGTAAGTTCTTCCGCATCCAACTACAATCATGTGATTTAGTTAAACCCTAGAAGCTAAGGACTGATTAGTTCCACTTCTATTTTTTTTGTTGTAATTTTTATTTTTATTTTTATTTTTATTTTTATTTTATGCTTTTCATTCAAATAAAAACAAAAACTTGTTAATATCAATATAGTTATATTTTTATTACTAATGATAATTACATATTAGATAAGAACTTAAAATATTAAAATATTTTTAATTAATTAAATTTATTTTAATCCCTTATATTATATTTGTTAATAAATATCAATAAAAATTATTTTATTTTATTAAAATAAAAAATTTTAAAATTAAATTTTATTTAGAAATTAATGTTTATTTTAAATATATTTCAATTATTAAATGAAAATTTATTTTAAATTTATATATTTTGATGATATTTTAAATTTAATATATTTATTAATAATTATTAATTTAATTCGATTATAACAATTAAATTATTTGTTTAATTAAATAATTTAAATTTTAATTAATTAAATATAATATTAAATTAAATTATTAATAATTAATATATATATTTAGTTGATAATAAATTAGATTATGAAAAAAACAAAAACCCCTTTTTGTCGTTTTCATAAATTTTGAAAACCTCAAACAAGCGAATTTTTTTACTTAATTTGAAAATAAAAACTAAAAAAAAGAAACAAATAGGCCCTAAGTTGTTTTTAGCTTGTTCTTTGTAACCCACACTACCCATAAGGAAGATTTGTATTTCAAAGGATGTCAAATATGCTTGCAAATAGCTACCTTATTCCAACAATAAATTATTTTTTATTCCAAAACCTGTCTCAACTTTGACCTTACAAACTTCCTCTAAGCTACAAGGCTTTTACCATTTGAATCACTACACCCCTTTCATAAAAAACTCCTACAATGCTTTTCAATTTCCTTAATTACCACTTGAAGTAACATAAGAATTGAGCTGCAATATATATATACATACTAAGAAGAACTAAGTTAATCATTTGAATTCTACCTACATAAGAAAGAAATTTAAAGACCAAGTAGTAATACAACAACAATTTTAACAATCTACTTTGGTGAGCCTAGTTGATATAAGGGGAATCCCTAAGTATTTAATTAGCAACTTTCCTTCATTAAATCCTAATAACTAAAGAAAAAAATATCTAGTTTGTCTACTAATACTGTTGAATTATATTGCACACTTGGCAACATTAATACTGAGATCTAAAACTGCTTTAAAATGCTCCATAATGTTATGAAGCTTTCAATTATAAGAGAAATCACCATGGAAAAATAAAAACATTTTATCAGCAAAATGTAAGTGAATCAATTTTAACTTGTTATAGCCTTTATGAAATTCAAAATTAGAGGGGATTTTAGAATTAAAGGCTCTTGATAAGTACTACATAACGATAACAAATGACAAAGGTGACATTAGGTTGCCTTGTCTAAGCCCTTTTTTTCTTGGAAAGAACCTTCCATACTACCATTAATAACCATAGTAAACATAAATGGTTACATAGACACCATAATTAAGTGAACAAACCTTAAAAGAAAGCCAAAACCTCTGAGATCCAGTTTATTGCACAATTATCAAATTTTCCATCTTGATGATACTTTCGAACTAACTCATGGGCTAGCTTTACATTATCATTATTATTCCTAACATATATAAATGCAAAATTGTCTAGGATTGAACAAATACATTAAAAATGTCTCTTAACTTGTTAGCATTAATTTTTGCTAAACATTTGTACACCACATTACAACAAGTGATAGGCCTGTAATCACTTAGGACTTTAGGATTTCTAGTTTTGGAATACTTGCCAATGCAGTAACATTAAATCTGCCACAACATATGAACATTATCAAAGAAATTACAAACTACTTTCTCCAAATAACCTTTGATAACATTCCAACTTTTTGAAAAAAAAATAAGTTTCCATAATATCTTGCCCAGGGATTTTATCCTTACTAATAGAAAAGATATTATGTTTCACTTTTTTTTACTAACAGCTTGAAGGAGATTATCTTTATCTGTATTAGAAACCAAAAGACCTGATTTTATGTTGTCCAAATTAGCACATACCTTTCCCTATTATCCTACCAAAAGACTCGATCTTATGTTGTCCAAATTAGCACATACCTTTCCCTATTATCCTTACCCAGTAGCTTCCTTTAAAATTGAATCATAGCATCTTTAATCTGAGTTTGATATATGGTAATGGAACCATACTTTAACTTTAGAAAAGCGATTATATTCCTTGTTCTTCTCTATTTAATGTAAATATGAAATATCTGGTATTTGAATCACCAAGTTAGATCCAAGAAATTCTAACTTTCTACTTGTAGAAACTCTCCTCAGCATTTAGTAATAACCTGAAATGTTGAACATAAGCTCTCTTCGATCCATTATATTAATACTAAGAGGATCAAGCAAAGGATTAGTTTGAATCTCATTAAAC
Organism: Erythroxylum plowmanianum; assembly: GCA_025531925.1. Taxonomy (NCBI): domain Eukaryota; kingdom Viridiplantae; phylum Streptophyta; class Magnoliopsida; order Malpighiales; family Erythroxylaceae; genus Erythroxylum; species Erythroxylum plowmanianum. Next base: position 11,129,934 of record JANVCQ010000007.1, read on the forward strand.
CTATTTATGCCATCCTTAACCCTTTTTGAAATATTTGAAATTTCCCTTCTATTTAACTTCTTCTACTCAAACTTCAAATTATAGATCTTTTTAAGTATAATAAATGTAGGACTTTCCTCAATGTACACTACTAATCATCAACAACTATTATATGATAATATGGATGATCACACCAAAAATTATAGAATCTAACAAGCATATCACCACTTCAGAAAGAAGTACCAAATCTGACCAGAAGTTCAGAGTGATCAAATATCCTAAGAGGGTAAACTTTAAATTAAAAAAAGGTTCATAAAAGCCTAGTTAATTTTTCTTCAGATCCTTATAAGCTACTACACTAATTATTAGCTCATGTATAATAACAACCCCTCATATTCATTTCTAGAAGTTGAAAGCCATTAATACATTAGAAAAACTCATCTGTTATAATCTATTTAATCTCGCAAACACCACATCTCATAAAATCATTCATAAGCAAGTTAAAATCACCTTGAATAACCCAAGGATTATTAACAAAAACAAAAGTGCTACAAATATTATTTCATAAGGATCTTATTATGTTCACATCATAACACCATAAAACATCATCCAATTTTTCAAGAATTTGCATTTAATGTATTAGCCTATTATCTACAAATTTTTGAAGAATGACAAATTCTTTATTCCTCCTCACACCAATCTTCTCAATTCATGCAACTTTATTCTTCTCTTTGCTACTTAATTTCATGTTATCTAGAGTAATACAGTCCTCTTTAGCACACTACAAGAAATATGAGTATTGGCCTTTTTTTTTTGCTAAATTTCAAAATTCATAGCCAAAAATAAGTATATCACTATGAATTTTGTAAATTGTAGCCTAATGTAGCAATATGTTTGAATGTTTTTTACAAACTTCTTAAAAACTATTAACTATATTTATTTTAACAATGAATAACTTTTCGTAGCTAAAATAATTTTAGTAAATAGGCAACTTTATTTTTCATAGCCAAAAAGATTATTAGCTATTTTTATTTTAACTAAGAATTATTTTCATAGTCAAAACTAGTTGTTTGATGTACTCAAATATGATCTAATTAAACTGACATGTGCTTGATTATTGATACATTTAATCCATGATACTTAGTGATTAATGCTTTAAAATGCTTAAGACATTCACTTTAGTTCATATTTGGTTTTAGGTAAAATTTGGAAGCATAATAGCTAAAGTGAGTTGAATGTACACTCTTTGAGCCATCTACTTATGATTCACACTCAATTGTCTTCATAGAATAAGAAGGAGAAGGATTTAAGAGAAGAGGAGACAAGAAAATGCTAGAAAAATGAAGAGTCTATGTTGCAGTGTAGGCTTATGGGCCCATGAACATCAAGTCACGACCATGAACATCACAATGCACGACTGTGAGCATCAGATCACAACCATGCATCAGGGTTCACAACTCTCAACATTGCAACTCACAGCTTCACGACTGTGACCTTTGCCACTTAGTTGCCTAAAACCTAATTTTTTGTATAAATAGAACATGTTGATGACAAAATGAGCATACATCATTTTTAGGACTTCGTGCAAGATAGAAACTTAATATTTTGAGATATCCATGGAGAGCTAACCTTCCTGAACCTATTTGAGAGGTAAAATCGATGCTCAGAGTCACAGTTAAGCATATCTTTTCATTGTTTAATGTTGAATCTCACTCTTTATCAATTGTTATCATTGTTCTATGTTTATTAACTTAGGTATTGTAAAGATGATCTGAATGTGTTCGTTGGATTGTTTTACTTCAAACCCATTGCTAGAATCTTCAATATAATAAATAATTGTTATGCTTTAGATTCATTTGTAGCTACTAATGACATTGAATCATTAGGAATAAATAGGTTAGATAACCTGAACTCGTGTGGTTATTGCTTATATTGTTCTGTTTTCCATATCATAATGTGGTCGCTCAATTAAATATAAAGAGCATGTTATAGGTTGGTAAGGGGCTCTCCTGGCTTAAGTGAGATCATGGGTTCGAACCGTCCTCATATATGTAACCATTTAAAACTTGGAGCTAGAGCTTTACCTCTCGCAAGGGACCTACCCGACTCGAGCTGGGATTAGTCTGGGAGTGGATGGCTTAAAGGTGCCTTCCCATAGTTGGGACCCTCCTAGAACACGTCATGGGCAACCAAAAAAAAACCTCGTTTGAAGTAAACACGATCTAAGGAAAAATTGACATTAACAAAACTTGTTGTTAGTCTACGATCAATAGTTTTAGGAGAGATGTGAAGCACTATAACAATGAAATATGTTTAATCGTGTGTAGGCCGAGATTATTCCAAGAATTAGATTTTTTATCACTTTTGACTATTTTATATAATTTGCTTTTGTTGGTTAATTTCATTTTGTTTTCTAAATCGCATCAAACCAAACCCCCCCCCCCCCTTTTTATTTCCTTAACATCTAATTATTTTCATTGCAAAAATTAAATGTACAATCCCTATGGATACGATCCTGACTCACCACTTTTACAAATTTTTATTGTCCAGAATTAGGTTAATTTTGGTGGTGCACCCGACACGCCCTACCAAATTTTGGCACCGTTATAGGGGAATGTGGTGCTCTAATTTTTGTTCTTTATTTTAATTGGTGTTGTGTATATATAATTGTTAATAATCATTTCTTTTAGTTATTTTTTAATCTTTACACATTTGTTAGTTTTGGTGTATGGTAGTAACAAGATCTCCTCATAGAGAACCTGTACAATTTGATCTGGAGATTGAAAGGACATTGCAGAGATTATGAAGGGAAGCTAGACCAGCTCTAGAAGTATAACAAGAGTTTGATTTTGAAGAAACAATGACAAATCTAAGAACATTGAGGGAGTTGGATGCACTAGAATTAACTCAAAAGCACTTATGCATTACATTTCCTAATTTTGTTGAGCATGTTACCTTTGACCTTAAGTCTGGATTAATACATTTTTTGCCTAATTTTAATGGTCTTGTAGGTAAGGATGCTCATAATCATCTCAAGGAGCTGGATGTGGTATGTCTGAGTATGAAGCCTCCAGGGGTGACAGACGAGCAAATCATATTGAGTGCTTTCCCATTTTCAAGAAAAGATGCTACAAAGGATTGGTTATTTGATCTACCTGTTGGGAGTGTGAACATTGGATAGAGATAAAGAGGTTATTTTTAAAAAAATATTTTCTAGCATCGAAGAGAGCTAATATATGGAAGGAAATCTGTGGCATATAGCAACATAACGAAGAGTCCCTTTACAAGTATTGGGAACGCTTCAAAAAGTAATGAGATAGTTGTCCACATCACAACATATCAGAGCAACTTCTTATCCAGTATTTCTATGAAGGACTGCTACCTATGGAGTTGAGTTTTCTCTATATAGCGAGTGGTGAGGCACTATGTAAGAAGACTTCTATAGAAACCAATATTTTAATTGAGCGCATGGCCATTAATACTCAACAAGTCGACACTCGCAACGATTTTCACCATATAAACGAGGTAAGTACTTCATTTATCAACCATCGTTTAGTTGAGATAATGGCCCTATTTGACAATCAGCAGATTGCATTAGCTGTTAGCTAATTCTATCAACGGTTAGCTTATAATGGAATATATCAACTGATTGACTAGCTGATAACATCAACTATTTATTAAAGATATTTGGTAAAATTAGTTTATTAGTATTAGTTGTTTATTTATAAAATGACTTTTGAGGACATGAATTAAAAAAATATCTTATTTCATTATGACTGATAAGGAAAAGGGATATAAAGTAAGTTAATATATATGCATATTTATATGTTTAAAAAGTGAAAATATCAAGATATATTTAATTTTTAATATACTATTTACATGAACAAAATGTACATGAACAAAATATTATAGTGTAGAAAATACTATTCTTACCGGTTAATATATGTTATAAATGTTGTAAAATTAGTTTTTATTTAAAAAATCAGTCTAGTTTAAATAAACTTATGTTTAACTTATTCTAAATTTATTTTATATTTATTCAAAAAACATAGTTTAAAGTTGATTCAAATTCGTTATAAATTTATAGTTTATTCAAATTCGTTATAAATTTATATTTTATTTTTTTTAATGTTGGTATCCAAATTTAGTAAAATTGTGGATATCTTATCTTTATTTTCATATTATTATCTGCTTATTCTTATGTATATAAATAAATAAATAAATAAATATTATGTTATTTTAAATATATTATTTTTATTTTTTACTAATAATTTTTCTGTTTAAAAAATAAACTCTATTATTGTCTTACTTTCTTCAATAGAAAATAAGTTTGTGAAGAGGAATGAAATAATTTAATCTCTAAATTGCTTTTGAAAATAACTTTGCAAAGTACTCAAATCAATAGAGCAAAATTAGCTTTTTAAAGTTTGGAAAAATATTGCAAATGTTCATAAAGAAATAGACAGGATAGGGGTCCCTCAAACCGTAGGTATGGTCAACTTTGGTTCTGTACTACTATTGGTGTGAATAAAGTAGAAGCATGAAGAAGGGACAGGCAGCGGCATCACCTATTATCCTTTAACAAAATGTCAACAAAAGGGGCACAATTGTATTTTCAAATATTAAATTTTAGTTGATAGAACAAAACGCTAATGGATGGTAGCTTTTTTATGTTCAGCTGATCAACCGATTAATCAGCCAATTACTAAACAACTTCAATAACGTTTTAACTTGTCAAACAACTCAATGTAATCAATCAGCCAAAAAAATGGTTGAACAACTGTTATCTAAACGAAGCCAATGTGTTTCGTTAGAAAACTTACAGTTGGACAGGTATAGGTAAAAGCACGCAAAATATGTGCAAACACAAGTCATTCGATTGATAGGTGTACGTTAACGCTGTCGGAGGGCATTTTCTTAACCAGTACAACCCATATTCCTAGACATATAACCCAGGATGGAGAGACCATCCCAACCTGAGTTAGAGTAAGTAGACAGCAGAAGTACTTATTTGAATTCCAACTAAGACCACAAGCCTCTTCCTTGAATTCAAGTACATCTTTGGAAGATTTAGTTAAGTCTCTTACTATTAAAACTATTCAATTTCAACAAGACATAAAATCGAGCGTCCAAAATTTAGAAAGCCAAATGGGTAAGATGGCAGCGATGATCAACCACGTAAAATCTTAAAGTGGAGGAAAAATGTCATCTTAACCTGAGGTGAACCCAAAGAACATTAGTGCTATAACTTTAAAGAGTGGTAATGAGATTAAGGTCCTAAGAGAACCCCACTGAGGATTGATAATGAAGAAGAAATTGAGGAGTTAGGAAATGAAGAAAACCCCTCATCTAACAAAAAGGTAAAATAGGAAAGCCCTAATATCATTAAGACTAATCCTCTACCTTTTCCCAATAGATTAGCAAAACTGAATAAGGAGGAAAAGATAAGGAGATATTAAAGACTTTCAGGAAGGTAGAAGTGAACATACCTTTGCAAGATACAATTAAACAAGTACTGAGGTACCAATATTCCTCAAAGAACTGTGTACAAATAAAAGAAAGATAAGAGGTGATGAAAAGGGGACGATGGGTTAGAAAGTGTCTACGGTTTTTAAGAAGAAGATACCTCAAAAATGTCGAGATCCAAATGTGTTCACTAGTCCCTATAAAATTGGTAACACTGAGATCAATAGAGCTATGTTAGATTTGAGAGCTTCGATTGATGTCCTGCCTCATTCATTTTATGATTCCTTAAATCTAGGACCTATAAAAGAAACAAGTGTTATCATACAATTAGCGAGCCACACTAACCCTTACCATGATGGTATAGTTCAGGATGTGGTGGTTTTTGAAAAGCTATATTCTGCTCCAACCTTAAAACCAATGTTATGAATACCGTACCGGACTCAATACCAGATTGAGTTCTAGTACGGTACTGTACTGGTACTGGTCAGTACCAAATACCGTTTCGGGTAATTTTTTAAATTTATGAAATGGTCCCTAAAATTTTTAAATTTTGCAAAATAGTCTATTGGTATATTGTTGTACTATATACTTTACTAGTTTACTGTTTACATCAACCATGTTTTCAAAAATCATAATAATAAATAATAATGACAATT
>JANVCQ010000007.1:11136134-11146817 GCA_025531925.1 Erythroxylum plowmanianum
GGTACTTCTGAATGGATGCTTCTGATATAAATGTGATCTGTTTGAATATGCATGAATTGGGTGAACCATCGATGATGATTCCTCACTGAGTTCGCAAACTCACCCAAAATTATAAATTATTTTTCAGGACCGAGAGAGTAGACTCGTAGCTCCGGAGAGACTTTTCCTGCCGTGTAGATCGAGTTGGCAAGAGAAGTCATGACACATAGGTCGGTCAGCTGGCACTTTTGAGGGATGACCTAGTTAGGTTTTGTATTTGATGTTCTTTTGGAAGTAATGTACAGATAGTAAAAACTGACAGTTATGTAAATTACTGCTTTTGATGATATGAAATGAGAAAATTTTATGATTTCAAAAATTAGTGATTTTCATATTGATGCTTTATGATGATGCCATGTGAAGTGTTAGTGATTACTCGTAGCGCACCCTTTTTGTAGGATATGTATCGGGATGACCTACGGACGTCCCGGTGTATACCCTATGGTAAGGGGGTGCTATAACTATAGTTCGAGTAATTCTAGCAATGTGTACTATATTTGACTTACATCTTGAGCAGATAGATTTGAAAAATGCATTTCTTCATGGAGATCATAAAGAAGAAATTTGTTTGCTCCAACCATAAGATTTTAAAGAAAAAGGGAAAGAAAACTTAGTTTGTAGGTTGAACAAATCTCTATATGATTTAAAGCACATGTCGAGGTGTTGGTATAAGAGATTTAATTCCTTTATCATAAGTCTTGGATACAACAGACTGAATGCATATCCTTGTGCATATTTCAAGAGATTTGAGAAAGATGATTTTATAGTCTTGTTGTTGTATATAGAGCAAAATGTTGGTAGTAGGCCCCAATAATAATCGTATCAAAGAATTGAAGGCACAGTTGGCTAGGGAATTTGAAATGAAGGACTTGGGACCAGCAAACAAGATTCTAGGGATGCAAATTCACCGAGACAATAATAGGAAGATTTGGCTTTCTCAGAAGAATTATTTGAAGAAGATCTTGCGACGATTCAATATGCAAAATTGTAAGTCAATTTATACCCCCCTTCATGTTAATTTTAAGTTATCCTCAAGTATAAGCCCTAGCAATGAAGAAGAGAGGATGAAGATGTCTCGAGTACTGTATGCATCAACAGTGGGAAGCCTAATGTTCGCTATAATTTGTACAAGACCAGACATTGCACATACAGTGGGAGTAGTTAGTAGGTACATAGCGAATCCTGGTCGAGAGCATTGGAATACTATTAAAAGGATTCTCAAATATATCAAAGGAACCTCAGATGTTGCATTATGTTATAGAGGAAAAGATTTTACAATCACAGGATATGTTGATGCTGAATATGCAGGTGATCTTGATAAAAGTAAATCTACTACAAGATATGTGTTTACACTAGCTAAAGGAGCTATAAGTTGGGTTTCAAAACTGCAATTAGTTGTGGCTACGTAAACAACAGAAGCAGAATATATAGCAGCTACACAAGCTAGTAAAGAAGCATTATGGTTGAAGATGTTATTGGAAGAACTTGGGAATACACAACAGAATATTACTCTGTATTGTTACAATCAGAGTGCTTTGCATCTTGCAAAGAATCCAGCATTTCATTCAAAAACAAAGTACATTCGAGTTCAATATCACTTTGTTCATGAGAAAGTGGAAGAAGGAATGATGGACATGCAGAAAATTCATACAATGAATAACCTAGCAGATTTTATGACAAAAGCGATCAATTGGGACAAGTTTATGTGGTGTCGATCCTCGTGTGGCCTAACAGAGACGTAAGCAACATGAAGCGGCAAGGTAGAAAAGAATGATATGAAGATATTATTGATTATCAATCAAATCTTCAAGTAGGAAAATTGTCAACAATTGTGGCTGTCAGCAATTGTTGACGGTGCCTACCATGCCTAGTATAGCCAAAGGTAGGAGTAGCATGAAGAATTATACAGCAAGCAGAGAAGAGAAGAGAGAAGTGAGGTGAGAAAGAAAAGAAGAGATAGAGAGACCAAAAAAAATATTCTGTGTATTTTTTGGTCTAATTTTTCTTCTAATTCCCCAGTTTTTTCAATAGTAAAAGTCTTCAATGCTTGCCTGTGGTTTTTACCCTAATTTGGATATTTTCACATAAAATATGTGTGTTCATTACTATTCCTTCAATCTTATTTAGCTGCGAACATGCTCTAATTAGGTCAATTTTCACAACAAGATGGGGACCAGAATATTAAAATTTTCCATGCCTCTTTTTTAGCTAGGAGAAATTGCAACAAAATTTTTGAACTTTTATATGCTAATGGAGTATTTCATTCAAGTCAGCCCTCTCTTTTGAATATCAACAGAACATACTTTAATCAGTTATTGAGAACTGCAGAACAAACTAGGCAACTTGTTGATATGTGAAGATTACTAATAGTTAAACCAGACTACAAACGAGTTACTAACAAGTCCTTTCTCAGACATGGACAATAAGAATGTTCTATTCTCTTTGAATCCTTCGAAGGCACCTGGTCCAAAAGCGTTCACCGCCTGTTTTTTTCCAAAAAAAAACATGGGACATTACTGGTGAGCTATTTACGCAAGCTGTCCGTCTAATTCCAAAGAAGTCTAACCCCTTCTCTTTGATTGATTATTGTCCCAACTCCTGTTGCAATACCATTTACAAGGTCATTACCAAGCTTCCTGCTAATAAAATGAAAAAAGCCTTGTTGGAGGTAATCCATCTAAATCAAGGAGCATTTCTATACGGCAGGTCCATAGGCGACAACATCATAATTGTGCAAGAACTTCTCAAAGACTACTAATCTGGAGAGAAACTAAGGAGCTATAAAGCTTTCGACATTGTCAGCTACGAATTTGTTCAAATATGCCTTGATGCACTTGCATTCCCTATCAATTCAGGAAATGGATAATGATATGTCTTCAGACCTCCTTTGTTAGTATTATTGTCAACAGTATTCCAACCAAGCCTCTGATATGTTCGCGAGGGATCTGAAAAGGAGACCCCTTTTCATCATCCATCTTCATTCTAGTCATGGAAGGCCTATCCTGTTTTTTAAGGAAGTTGATTCAGAATAATGGTAAATTTAAATATCACCATAAATGTGGTTTGCAGTGTCTAACCCATCTAATATTTACCGATGACTTTACGTTATTCTTAAGGGTAGATGAACCTTCAGTCAACATACTCCAAGATATTCTGAACAGATTCTCTAGCTAGTCAAGATTGAGAATTAACATGTACAAAAGCTGCTTTTACTGTTCCTCAGATGTTTAAAACGCTTAAGAACTTGCAAGAGCATTGGGAATGGAATTGCGTTCAACTCCATTCAAATACCTTGGTGTTCCTATCTCACATGCTAAACTCACATGTGTGAATTGCATCCCTCTACTAGAGAAATACAAATCTAAAATCTTGGCTTGGCAAAATAAATTTCTATCGATGGCGACACAGGTTACCCTCATAATTTCTGTACTGAGCAACTTGTTTATATATTGGCTTAAGCTTCAAGTTCTTCCTAAAATAACGATAAAGGAGTTAAACAGAATAATAAAAGCATTCCTTTGTTCTGGATCCGTAGACAATACTAAAAAGGCCAAAGTGAAATGGGAGGAGGTAACTATACCTAAATAAAATAGGGGCTTAGGAATTCTATCGACCAATATCATGCAAAAGGTACTCCTATGCAAGAAAATATGGTAGCTTCACGTTGACAAAAATGCTCTCTAGATATAGTGGATACATGAACATTATCTACACAATCACAATTTCTGGCAGTTACCATCAATTAGGGTTATTCTTGGAGCTTTTAGTCCCTTAATCAACAGAGCAGAGTTAGTTCATCTCCAAAGGCATATACCTCTTAATACCAAAGTCTCTTCTCTCATATCGGAAGGGAACTGGACTGGACACTTTTGTGGATTTAATCATCTTTTTCCTTTACTTCCACAAATCAACTAAAGTTGCAACGAAGATGTGTTGCTATGAAAACCAAACCCCATAGGTACATTCACCAATAGATCTGCATGTTTCTTCCTAAACATCAATTGGAACCTTGGTCACAACGACTCTGGAAGAAGAGCCTAAGTCCATGAGCATCAATGATTACTTGGTTAATTATCAAAAATCGCCTCAGCATTAAAGACAGATGGCATGAAAGCTTTGATCCCATATATGAGCTATGCAACTTATATATTGAAGACCGAAACTATATTTTTCTTTAATTGCAACTATTCTAAAGTCGTGTGAGTCAATTACTCCATAAGTTGGAGGTTAATCCTACCTCATATGACTAGAATGACACATTGTTTTGGTTTATTAGTATCTACAACCAGCACATGAACGTTGGCATACTCTACCAAGCAGCCCTCACATCACATCGTATAATCTTTGGATGGAGAGAAATCGAAGGTTATACACATGGGTGACCACAAACAAATATCAAATGGCAGCGAACATTATAAACGAAATTCAAGCTCTTGTAATAGCAAAGGAAGCGACGCAAGATCTTACTACAACTATGAAGTTCAGGTGGAATTTGTAATGTAGTCAAATGCACATGTTTTCTGTATTCGTCTATTGTAATGTATTATTTTGCTAAATTCCTCATGGAACGCCTCATGGTAATGTTGTAAATAGTTTTGACTATAGTTAATGACAATCACTTCAATTTATAAAAAAAACTAGAAAATCAAAAGTAACCACTAACACATCTGAACTTAAGTTTACCAACAGCTCAAAAAAATTTCTTGTACCTTTATTGTTTTGGACTTTTAATTTCCATAGTCTAATTCTTGTAAATCTGAATTTTTCAAATTTTAGGTTTCTAAGGATGTTAACTCTTAGCATTTCAGATTTGGCTTTTAGGTTTCTAAACTACATTTTTTCAATTATAAATTGAACAAAAATTTTAAAATTTTCAATGTGAACTTTTTAAATTGTAAGAACATTTAATCATGCAATAGTTGCATTTTCAATCCAAAATTAGTCAATGACAATCAAACATATTTCAATGAAATTATAAAATTAAAGTCAACTCTAATACAACTTATGGGAAATTGAGTTAGGATCCAATCCTACGTGCAACAAAATAATTACGAGACTTTTTTGTACTTGATTTTCCAAAAGCCAAGATTACTTAAATTTTATAAAATAATTAACAATTAATCATAATAAAGCATAAATCTTAATTTGTACCTTATACTAAAGCTTAATACTTTTTCTTATTGTATCTTTTGAATCGTTTCCAAAACTAGATCATCTTAACCACCGTCACCTAAGTGTAATTATAGTTTATAATTACTACTAACATATTAGAAACCTAATGAGTTACACATAAAAAATAATTTAAAAGAGAAAAATCAATTAAAATTAAGTTAGACTTAATTGTGATGTTTGAGAAACTTTAGGGAAAAAAAGGAGATATTTAGTTTATTAAAATTAAATTATAAATAGACTTATAGTTAGAATTTAGTAATAATGAAGAGGTTTAATTTTTAATTTAAAAAGAAACTGAAGTGTTTTTCCTACAAATAGGAAAAAAGATATAAGAGAGCTAGAACTCCTATCTTTTTATCTTAAATTATTTAAGTTCTTTTTCTACTTTAAAGATATCATTAGAGACTAAACATGTGAAAAACTTAATATTGGCAGTTCAAAAAGAACAATTCTATAGAATTTTGAATTATGTATTTTTTACCCCTTTTATTTATGATTCATATTTTTTAATTTATTTAATTAAGAGATTTGATTGAGAAATTTTTTTATTTTTTACTACGCTCAAGATTCATTCATAACCAATGTTATGAATATTGTACTAGTACCGATATAAATTTTGGTTATGGTATGATATTGTACTAGTATTGATCAATACAATGTACCGTTTTGGGTATTTTTAAAATTTATAAAATAATCCCTGAATTATTTTTAAATTGCAAAGTAATTCCTCAGTATATTATACTATATAATTTATAATCTTACATTAACCATGTCTCTATAAATTATAATAATAGAAATTTGAAAAAATAGCGATATATTTATTTTATTAATATTACTTTTTATAAATAATAACAAAAAGTAATATATAAAAATTATTTAATTAGCATACAACTAAAAAATTATAGACAATATAAAGTATTTAAAATGTTACAATTTCATTATATAATAAGCAATAATTGCATCAAAACATCAAATAAACAAATAGTAAATGTTTGTGGCTCTCTAACTATTACAATTTACAAAGTATTATAAACAAAATAAAGTGAAGATTAATTTTCAATAAGTAACAAAAGTGAAAAAAAAACTAGATTAAGTTTGTCTTTTTGACGAATAGTAATTGGCATCCTAAAATTACCAGAAGCATCCTTATAAATCTATTTATGAGCTTAGGAGATCTTGCATCATCTTATAGGCAACAATTTTTGTAATGGTTAGCATTCTTTTATTAACTTTAGCTTTCTTTGTAAAACTTGGTCTAAAATAGACACTTAGATTCAAAAACACCCTAGTTGCAAACAAAAATGAGTAAAGTTGTCTTTCTCATCTCTCATTGATGACTGCAAGATAAGGTGTATACAATAAAGGCCTCTAAAATAGGTGTATACAATAAAGGCCTACTTTTTAAATTGGCCTTGATTGCTTTCTTCAACCTCTCCATAACATCATAAAAATAACTTATGATTGCCTTCTTATCACTATCAAGCAGATGAAGTACCACACCAACGACTTACAAACTTAGATAACAAATTGATATTGGAACTGTTATTATCTTCAAGTATAATTCTAGAAACCTTCAATCTAACATTAGACCTAGCATGTTGAGATGCAACCCACTTATCACTTGTAAACATTTTCCTCAAGTCCTACTTCATCATAATAAAATATTGAAGTAATAAAGCTACAAATCTTGTAATAGCAGGACAACACAAATTACTATCATTGATGAAATCCTTTCTCATTAAAATCAAGCCCTATGTATGATTGTACTTGAACTTATTCACCTTTTTTTTTCTACATAGTCTCATCAATAATAAGAAAATACTTAGCATCTCTTATATTTTTCAACATCAGTTTAAAATAATGTGCAACATAAGGAGTCCAATAAAAAGAATTATACTTACTTTGCAATCTTCTTCCACTTACTTTTTTTTCTTTATAAGTAGAATCATTGTCAGTAATAATCTAAAAAATATTTTCTAACTCAACTTTGTTCACAACTTCATCAGATATTTGAAACAAAGCATCGGCATTCCTAATAAGGCTAGATGCATTATAGACTTCAAAAATATTGTCCTCCATACAGAATCAACCAAAAAATTAATAATAAACTCATGTCTTCTATTTATAGAACCGTCACACATGATTAAACACCTATAAGTAGCCCAAGTCATTCTTCTTTCATCAAAATGATTTTTTATTTCATAAACAGAGCTACTAAGAAGTTTACCTCTGTAGTCATCAATTGAAGGAGCTTTGTATCCTAGACCATAAGAGGTAATAACATCCCCTATAGGCTGACAATAATAAGATTGGGCATCATTGAATGTTACACCTAAATCATACCACTATATAGCCATTACCATTATGAACCGCTTCTCTAGAATGTAAGGCACTACATATTGAAGTCTAAGTTTTGTTTATGGTGTAAAAAAATTAGACACCTATCTTCTTCTTTTCCTGATATCAGGTGTAACATTTCCTTCTCATTGGTTAAGAATACTACCAAATTTAACATCTTCACTTTTATCCTAAACATTAACAAAAGAACTTCTACTACCAATTTCATAGTTCAATATTTAGCTTCTATCTTTCTCATGCAGATACTCTTTAAGCAATGTCTTTATTTTTTATTTCACATCATGACTCACTTTCTTACAAGGCTCTATATCACCTTTGATCCTAGCTAAATGCTTCTTTAATATAGTCTGAAACCTTTCAAATGCTTGTTACAATACAATCAAATAGTATGGTTCTTTATTCCAAGAACCAATTCCAAGAACCAATCTAGCTTGAGGCTATGCTGGATCATTAAATCTTCCTATATCTAAAGTGATTAAATGATCAGGTGTACCTAAACTTTCCTCCACTTATTTGTAAAAATAAATAAAGACGTATATTAAAATTAAGATAATAACTTCGTATCAAAATCAAGTTATGTATAATAACAGGAACAAATAGAGCAACAATAGTTTCTCAGAAATCATATGATATATTATTGTGTTTAATTTCTATTGATTTTGTTTCCATTCATATTTGATTTTGGTTACAAATTCTTAAGCTTTTAATCCAAATTTGAATAAATTGAGTGAAAATGGTAGTGAATGTTGCATAAAGGTTAAGGGAATATTTTATGAATTTTGCATGAAAAATGGAAGGTAACGTAAATTTTGCATGAAAAAGTGGTGATTAAGGTGTCACCAAGTGTCATCACCATGACAAGCTTAGTCCGTCAAGGGGGTGACAAACATAGTCTCCCTCATGGCTACTCCTTTGTGCACATTTTGAGTCTAACATGTGCAAGATGACGGCATAACAATGCTACAAACTTACAACCCTAAACCTATATTTGCGTTATAAATAGAAAAGGAATGAGGCAGAAAAATGGTGGAACTGAGAGGTTGGCAGCACGCCTCAAAGACTCATGCGGGGATAGTAATAGAGAGAAAGAAAGAAGGCAAAGAAGAGAGGAGGGATAGCAGAGACCAATAGGGTGAGGTGAAGAAGAAGAATGGTTGAGAGGCGGAAACAACTTGAGCATCCGATCATCTGGGTGAGAACCAAGCAGGAGCAGAAGGCGAGAGGTGCCAGTGTGGAGAGCTTGAGAGTGCAGGAGACCACTGCAACTCTCTCATCCGATCTTTGTTTGCCTGTTCTGTTCTTCATTTGTTGCATTATTTCTCTATGCATTACTTTTATTTTGTTTACTAAACTTACTACCATGTTAGCTTAATCGGTTGATATTCTGTTATCTTTTGATATTTCATTTGGTTATTTACTTGGTTTATTGCTTAAATACTTCTCTTATGCTGATAAATATGGGATTGGAGTATTTGAATATGTTGAATCTTTTTATTTCTGTGATAGGCTGATCTCTTTTTCTTGAGGATTAATATAGCTATTTTAGTCAAATATGCATAATTAAGGGACTGTATTGTTGTCTTATGTTTGCTATAGTTTCTAAACTGAATGGATGTGAAAGCATGAAAAACTTTGCATCATTTTGATATTAGACGAAGGATCGAGAAAAAAAGTTTAATATGAAACGAGAAACTATAGACGTTTAGTTTAAGAATTAGAAATATATTAACTTAAGTGGGTAATTATTAGTTAGGTTTAATAATTAATTTGGATGATAAAGTTGTCAAATACGAAAGTTAGATTAGTTTTTTTATTTGAATCGATTTAGAACCTAGTTGGTAATTTTAGGAAGACAATTATCCAATCATTCCCCCTTAGATATACATAGTAAATTAAATTAGTGAAATTAATTCTCAGAAGTTTCCCACTTTGATTAATCTATTATTTTTTGCTTTCGGTTAATTCAGTTCACTTCTCACTCTAATTTCATGATTTTCTTCAAAGCCTTCACTTAACAATCAGGATAGAATATTTAGGATTGCACATGCTTTTATTTTTGTTCAAGGTTAATTTGAATGGACTAATTTCACCTTCGTAGGAGACAACACTAGGTAATCAACTACAACTATCTCATATACTTGCGAGTAGGATAGTCTAGGTATTTTTAGAACTTATTTTGGGGACAACATATATACATACAAACGACCTTCATAAACTTATACAAATGATTCCTTAAAAAAATTTGATGATTAAGCACGTTCTATCTAAGAAATTCTCATGTTTTTTAACCCAAACTTCAAATGTATACATTTATTGCTACATTTTCACAATTATAATCTATTTTGTATGATTACATAATTTAATCATAAAGTCACAACTCATAACTATAACTCATTTTGTGTAATTACATAATTCTACCATAAAACCACAATTATAACCATTTTCTATGATTACATAATTCAACCATAACTCACAACTATAACTCGTTATGTGTGATTACATAATTTAACCATAAACTCATAAATCATATCTATAAGTCAATTTGTGTAATCTCTTAATTCAACCATAAAGTCATAAATATAACTCATTTTGTGTGACTATACGATTCATACATAAACTCACATGTATAACCAATTTGTATGATAACGTAAATTTGTACATACACTACAACAAATATATACAATTTGCGACGTTTTTGAAGAAAAACGTCACAAATTGTTCAACCTTTTCGTGACGTTTATTAAACGTCACGAAAAGAGCCAAATTTTTGCGACGTTTTTTTAAAACGTCACAAATTTATCACACTTTTCGTAACGTTTTTTCAATAATACGTCACAAAATGCAAGCCACGACGTTTTTTTGAAAAAAACGTCGTGGTTTGTTCAATTAACATTTAAAAGTTTTAAAAAAACGTCGTGGTTTGTTCAATTAACATTTAAAAGTTTTCGTTTTCCACCTTCTTTCTAGTTTCTTCTGTCACATTTCTTCTTCTGCTTTCTTCTTCTCTTCCGCCTTTCGGTCCTTAACAAGTAACCCTCTCCACTCTTTTACATTCCCACTCTCTTCTCTTCCACCAAAGACCCATCACTCATTTCTCTCTTTCAGCTCTCCCTC
>JANVCQ010000007.1:11158023-11170797 GCA_025531925.1 Erythroxylum plowmanianum
ACCAAAACCCTTTGGTCAGGGGTTCGAGTCGCAACCTCACCCTGGCAGACCAAAGGGCACAATACCAATTTGTCTTGAGCCGGGCTCTAAACCGCAACCACGTAAGCCGGTTAACCTACCCAAACCACATACCAAATACGCAAAATTATAACTTCTATAAATATTCACCACATTTTCCCTTTTCATTTCTATTCCTGTTCCGCTTTTTCTATTATGATTCTTGCTGATCATCAAATGAGGCCTTAAAGTTATAGAAATAGCCAAGTTTTATACAAAAAGGAACAAGAATATCTCATGCTGAACAATATATTTCTCTTCTAAACTTTGAAAAGAGTTTGAGAGCTTAATATATATAAACTAAGGAATTTATGATAGACTAAAAATCCATAACTACGTCCTTTTAGTATGAATTAGTATATTAACATTAATTAGTTGATATTTTAAGATTTAAAAATTTGAAGAATAATACATTAAAATTAAAGATAAGAATTGGTTTAGGAGAACCTAAAACCAAGATCAAGTTGCAACACATGTCAAGATAATTATAGTAAATTAAATATTAATAAAATGAATGAGAATTAACAACTAAGGCAACTAAAAGGTATGAAGTAGTAACCAGGTAAGGAGCATAGCTCATTTGATTAAAAGATTAGGAGATTTTCCAATTTATAGCTAGTTCTCAACTCATACTTGAAGGAGCATTATGGGTAAGAACTATCTGTCTAACCCATTGTAATGTAGCTATATAAATACTTAGATAGGTTGATTTGCCCTTTTAAAATCAAATCATTTCTCTCCTTCTATAAGGCATAAACACCATATCTGATGACAAGTTTGAATCAAATTGTGTTCTCCCTTATAAGTGAATCAAACTTGCTTAGCTTAAGAGATGAAATGAGGAGGCTAGGTAGTGATAATGAATGAGAGCTTGAATAATTAAAGAGATTGACCCTAGAATGCTAAAGAGAAGCATCAAGTATGAGGTATGTGATTGTTGTTTTTAGGGAATTGATTGCATAATTCACAAATCATATTGGATTAAATACCTTTTATTTTGTTTTTAATTAACAAGCTTTGCCTAATGGTTATCCAAAGAACAAAGGAAGTCATAAGAGATCTGATAGTAAGCCAAACTAGCTCCCACTAAGAGACTTTTTGGCGAGGGACCTCAAATAACTTTAAGCACATTTTGTTAGTGAACCTTTTTGAGCAATGACTCTTTCATAGGTTTACCTTCTGTCTTCTATCTTTATGTTAGGTTTGTAATTAGGGATAATGTTTATG
This sequence comes from Erythroxylum plowmanianum, assembly GCA_025531925.1. Lineage (NCBI taxonomy): Eukaryota > Viridiplantae > Streptophyta > Magnoliopsida > Malpighiales > Erythroxylaceae > Erythroxylum > Erythroxylum plowmanianum. The sequence continues at coordinate 11,159,308 of JANVCQ010000007.1, forward strand.
ATAAACAAAACCTCTAAGCTTGCAAAGTCACTCTCTTTCAGGTATAATTATGTAAACTTTGACATTTAGAGGAGTGAGCAATTTAAGGTTCTCCAAACTAGGGTGCATGTATATATGACCTAATTCAATCCAGTTATTGAACCAAAATTAATTTCTTGCCCTATTCCCACTAGAATTTGATTTCCTAAGTTATAACATCCTTTAACTTTACAATTTTGATTAAGGGCCCAATAATTGGTTTGATTTATTTTGAAGCATCAAAGACTTTTCTTCTTGACATTGTGATTGTGAATCCATTTCACCTAAATTGATTGTGAGGCAGTGAAGCCCTTCCAACTCCTGTTAGTTAAAAATATCTTATTTATGATTTTTATCAGGCTAATCACCAATCACCCTTCTTCTTTGAGTGCATAAATCTCAAGCCACTTTACTTTTTCACCTGAATGATTGCCAATAGTACTTGTCCATAGGAAGGTTTTCAAAATTATTTCAACAATTTTATCATCTTTTGAGACATGAAAGTGATGGGCACACCATTAAATTTGTTGGTTATTTAAAACCACACTAATAAGCTAAAGCCTCCTAGCATAAGATAGGACTTTGTCATTCCAATGGTTGATCCTTCTTCTAATAGCATCAAAGAGACTAGAAATCTCTATAAATGAATCTTTTGTCTTAGATTAGTATGCCTAGGTACTTAAATGGAAGGCTTAGACAATTTAGGTTTCAGATAGTTGAGAATGAGCTTACTTTATTTTTAGAATCAATAGACATATACAAGTAGGTCCTGCTTTTATTCACTAATAAGCTTGAGATCGAGCTAATTAAGTTTAAGAAATTCATTAGGATTTGAATTGAATTAGGATCTAGATATGAGAAAAAGGTCATCAATAAAATAAAGGCTAAATAAATAACCTTAATTTCTTACACTTATAATGGAATTTCGCATTACCTTTGATTAATCTTGAATGATATTAAGCTTGCAAGTACCTCTGTACACGTGGTCAATAGATAAGGCGATACGGGTTCTTATTGTCTAAAATCCTTTGCTCCTTAAAAGAAGAGGTAGGTACTCTATTAATTAAAATAGCAAAGGAAGGAGTGTTTACTTAATTTTCTATCAAAAAAATGAATTAGTTAGGGAACCCTAGAGCATTTAGTGAGTCAAGAATGAATCTTTAACTAATTAAGTCAAAAGGTTTATTAAAGTCAATTTCATATAGCAACACTTTATCACCCTTTTATCTTGATAAATCTTGAAGAACTCTAAAGCTAGAAGCAAATTGTTACCAATGCTCCTATCCTTAATGAAAGCTCCTTGAATAGCATTAATGAAACTGCCATGCACTTCTTAAGTATGTTTTTAATATCTCGAAAATTATCTTATAAATAATATGTAACAAAAGATAGGCTCATAATCATTCAAAGACTAGGATTTATCTTTTTAGGAATAAGATTCGCATGACTTTTAACCAATTACTTAAGCAATTGGCTACTTGAGAAGGATTTTGGGATAGTTCTAGTAAGTATGTCCTTTGCAATATGCCAAGTTTTTACAGAAAAAAAGAGCTTTTAGTCTATTAGGTCATAAGATTTTGTTTGGGTTTAGGTTGAAGAAATTCAAAGCACAAAAGCATTTTTTAAATGACTCCTTCTGAGACACACACAGAGAAAGAGAGATAGAGTCAACAATGAAGATTTTAAACTCCTATAAAATAGGACTATACTGTTTAGAGGTTCTAAGAATGTTCTTGAAGTAGTTTAAAGCTAATTCCTTAAGCTCCTACTACTTTGTAGTAGTTACACTATCACTAATATTGAAGGAGCAAATTTTATTAGTATTCTTTCTGCAAAAGAAGAATTTGGAATTCCTATCTCCCTCTTTAAGTTAATTAACTTTGGATCTTTTTTTCAACAATGAGTGGTGATTATTTAGACTTGTGAATAAGCATCAATTGTTTTCTTTCCTTGTCTATAAAAGTCAAGTCTTTAAAAAATAAGTTAGTTTGGGTTTATATAAAGAATAAGTCTTCTCTAACCTCGACTATTATAGATTTAATATTTTTTTTTATTTTCTTATCGTAGAACTTTTTAAGTTCCAATTTCACAACCTAAAGTTTCCTCAAGAACCTAATTGCTTCATAACCTTCTACTTATATACTTAAGCCCCATTAAATAACATTTTCAAAGCCCTCCATTTTGGTTAAAAAGTTTTTGAATTAGAATGGGAACTTTAGCTTTTTCAATATTTGTTTATATTAATACATTATTAGGGTAGTGATTAGAGCATAGGGATGTGGAAATGAGTCATACTAATCATATACTCTAAAAGTTTTTTAGGATTAACCAATGCATGATAAATTTTTTCCCTAATCAACTAGTCTTCCTCGTGTCTATTCCTTCACGTGTAATAAGGTCCATTCAAATATGAGATCAAAAAGGTCATTTGAGTATTACTAATTTAGGAAGTTTTTATTTTTTTCCTTTTATTACTCAACCTATCTCCTTCAACTTTTTAGGAAAATAAGGTGATGCTGAAATCCCCTACCACTAACTAAGATTGATGAATAGATGAACTCGAGGATTTTAGGTTACTCTATAGCAAACTTCTTTGGAATTCATGATTGTCATTATAGATGAATGTAATCTCAAAAAAATCAACATCCAAGTAAACTTCAATGTCAATAAATTGATCAAATACTATATGTTGGCGTATCTTGACTTTCCTTGGGTCAAAACCAACCATATCCTAATATTGTAAAGGGATTGGTAGTTTAATAATATTTCCCAATCCTTGCTAAAAATCTATTTACAATTTTGAAGATTATTTACCTTGATTTTGGTCTCTAAAGCCTTACTATATTGAAATTCTTGGTTGCCTAACAATCCTGGATTATATACTTTTTAAAGGCAATTTATGCCCTAAGATTCCATGGTTAGATCATAAAGATAGGGAGACTGTATAAGACCCATTTTTCTTAAGTTTTCTTCTTCTTCTTAGTGCTTATATAGGGGGAGTTTTATATTTCTAAATTTTGCTTGTTGTGCTATCTCTATAACTTCAATTTTTCTCTAAAACAGTATTTTGATTAATTTAAGATTGACATTACTCATAACTTTCCCTAGTCTCTTTGAGCATTATGGCTTGATTGAAGTTAACCCATTGTTCCATATACATCCTAGGATCTTCTGATCTATGATTGATTGAGATAGACAAATTTATAGTAACATCCAAGGTATAAGCATGGATATTTATTATGTTTTGTTGGGGGACTTGTGGTGAGGGTCTAATGATGAACTCTTCCTTCTTCTCTAGAGGATCTAACTCATATTCTTTAGACTTTAAGATAAAGTTTGAGTGGTAATGCCTATTAAGTAATTCCTCAAAGAAGCCTATTTGGAAATTTTTACTAGTATCCTTGTTTTTTTTTTTTTTTTTTTTTTCTGTAGCCCGATGGCTTTTATTAGTGGTTAACCTCAATTAAATCTTATGTAAGTTTATAATTATTAGTTAACTCATTATTTTCATTGTCTTAGAGAGCTCAAAATTTATATTATCATCTCTCACTCTCCGTCTTTATATATATACTTTAAAAGCCTACATTTTTTTTTAATGGTATTTGTATGCTCATCTAGATATAAAAGTCTCCTTTTGAGCTAGTTAAATAGCTTGGGTCAACTATGGTCTAATAATCCAAAGTTAAACTATGAAACTGACCCAAATAGGGATATGCTTGGGCTTCATGTCCTTCAAGCTTAACCTTGGTATCCATTTCTCCAAGAATAAAGGCTTACTTTAAATGTGCCAAGGCCCTAACTCTAACACTTTATGTAGGTTTTTAAACTTGTATAAAATTGAACAAGAAAACCTTATCTTCATTTAAGAAAACACTTTCTAATCTAAGTTTCAACTAGTTGAAGATAGCCTATCGATGCACCATGGGTAATGCCAATCACTTGTCAGCAAAGAACCTCATATGAGTACACGACCATCTGGTAGCTCCCTGCTAAAGAATTTTGGTTGGATGGGGAAATAACCCAGGATTTAGTCATAGAGGAATCTGGAGGAGGAGCAACAAACCTAAGCTTTTCAAAAGCAGAGGTGTTGCTAACTACTTAATGGACGAAGCTAAAGGCAAGGTAGTAGGAGTATCCTAAGATTCTGGAGCAGCTCTTGGAAGGGACATGTTTGAGCTAGGATAAGGGGAAGACAGATTTGGAGGATTCTCAGGAGAAGAGAGCTGAGATTCCATAAAAAAGGAAGGTAAACATGTGAAAGCCATAACTTAAAGCAACGAAATGGAGACAGGAGTTAAGAGAAAATAATGATTTGTTAATTATATATTCTTAAAGAGTGCATGACAGAAAAATTGATTTTTATTTCAAACTAATTATATCAAAATACTATATTAATTGTTGTAAAAATCATTAAGGAAAAAAGAGGATGACCCTCTTTATCTTATGCAAGTTTATCAAAGAAAATCGTGGACCCCTAGATGCATAAGGGTTGAGTGCCACCTTAGTTAGCTAAGACCATTCTAACCAAGCACTTATGATACTTAAATGGTTGAAATTATAGACCAAAAAGGCAATAAGAGAAACTTGCATAGCTAAAGCAATGTGAATATACTACCAAATTCTCCCCAATTTTGGCAGTTCTATATTTGTTGCGAAAACAAACTTATTACCTACTTGTTTGTTTGGTCAATTCCAAACCATTGTTGACTTGCAACAGAAAGCAACCAGAAATGATTAATCATTATAACTAAGCACATTATTCTTAAGCAACCAATGCAATCTTTAGCTTTAAACAATTGGTCTAGGACAACCGCTTGGTAAGAATAACTAAGGAACAAACCAACCAAAAAAGAGCCCTATTCTTAACTAACTCACACGTGGCGCTACGGCAATAAGCCTTGGCCGGTAATTTGTCACAGGACACGTGATTTTATAGCCAAATTGAGGATGGGTTTTTCAACCCCGCACTTGACATCATAAGAAACAGGCTTTATGTCTCTGTCCTATGTCCTCACATGTTAACAGTCGACACCCTTGTAACCCAAACTCAAGAAAAGATTAAGAACAAGTCATGACTCGTTTGGTTCTATGTATGCGAACATGAGAATATAGTCTCTCTCCTCTTCTTTTGCTACCTTTAACTTGGAGCTTCCAAGACCCAATCTCATCTACATATGTTGTGTCTCTTTAATTAGCTTCTCGTCGTCGTCGTTTTTATGGCCGACGCATACGATGAAGAGTGCGATTACCTGTTTAAAGCAGTGCTGATAGGAGATTCTGCAGTTGGGAAATCGAATCTTCTGTCGCGATTTTCAAGAAAGGAATTTCGTTTAGATTCCAAGCCAACTATTGGGGTTGAATTCGCTTACCGAAATGTTAGAGTTGGTGACAAGCTCATCAAGGCTCAAATATGGGACACAGCCGGCCAAGAAAGGTATGGAAGTTTCTCTGTTTCTCATCATATCCATCTTTAAGTTTTTGGATTATTAAGAATCTCAATATATCAATTAAGTTGGTGCTATAACTTAGAAATATAGAAGATCGTTCGTGTTTCAAGGCCAAGAAGGTCGAAGAGAATCTTAGATAACTGTGTAACTTGACCCTTTCACTTGGGATGCTTGATCGTACAAGTGAAGGACCTTTAGGTCAGAAAATATGCAGAACAGTGAGGCCTTTTTATTTAAACCTTTCAAGCTTGCATCTTTAGGTTTGTTTTTGACGACCCTATGGTTCAACGTAGCATTGCCAGCTTTTTAGGAAACCTTAATTGTACAAACTCTTGAAACTATGGGGGTGTAATCCTTCTCTTATCCATCCACTTGAGCTGATCAAGAAGCTAAAACATTCTTTTGTTGAGTGGACTGCAAATAGAAGATAATAGTAAATTAGAGTAACAGTAGATTTGACCGATCTAATACGTATCTTGCCTAAATAATAACTCAAAAAGGTTTTAGATTTTAAAATTTAACGGAAATACACTAACACAAGCATTATTTTAAAAAAAGCAAATAGTGCAACGAGAGTTATACAGCACTGCTTGTTTTCTCATAAAAGGGTCAAAAAGAAAAAGAACTATTCGTGAAAGAAAAGCTACCAATTAACCAGCTGGCAGCTATATATGAGACGACATATGCTACTACTTCTGTCCTATCCTACTTTTCTTCGTCCCATTTCCTTTCAGGTCGTGGTTAGGTTCTCTATGTGCGAAAATCATACCCTTTGGTTCCCTAACAACAATTGAATGACGATTTTGGAAACACTAGAAAATTGTTTTTATATTGTTCTTGGAGCTTACTTAACAACGACAGAGAAGAGTCCGCTGGGCAGACAGTGAAGCTTCCATCTGTGATCTAATGCAATGAGATTCATTGCTGTTCAGTCCTACCGAAACTGCGGTTTTGGACTACTCCATACTCTTGTTTTTTGTCATTCTTTTTATTTCTACAAGATCACATATGATTAGAAAATTCTTAATCCCATCTCTTGCACACGATTCATCTTCGTCGATCTTCTAGCTATTTGCTTAGTTATCAGGAAATCAGAATCATGCAACTACTTTAGTATTGGCAATTATACATCTTCTTTAAAATTCCGACAATCTCATGGAAATCTTTTTTTGCAGGTTTAGAGCCATAACAAGTTCCTATTATCGAGGAGCGTTAGGTGCTATGCTAGTATATGATATTACGAGGAGAGTTACATTTGACAATGTCAAGAAATGGCTTCAAGAGCTCAAAGAGTTTGGTGGATCAGATATGGTGGTAGTTCTCGTGGGGAACAAATCAGATTTAGGGCATTCCAGGGAAGTTGATGAAGAAGAAGGTAAAAGTCTTGCAGTGAGTGAAGGTCTATGTTTCATGGAGACATCAGCTTTGGAGAACTTGAACGTTGAGGAAGCATTTTTAGGAATGATAAATAAAATCCATCAAATTACAAGCCAAAAGAGTTTAGATGCCAGAAAGAACGACACAACTATTGCCACTAAGACTGTTCCTGTAGGAAAAGTACTGGCTCTCGATGAAGTAACTGCTACTAAACAGCCTGGTTATTGCTGTACTTAAGACGCTTGCACCATAATTACTATAAACTGCCAAGTTTTCCACTTTTATTTTCCATACCAATGCCTGAAAAAGTTTATGCACAGCTCAACTAAAATACGAGAAGCAGTATTGTTATTTGGATATGCATATTGTTCAGTGTTCATGAATTTCAATTGTTCTTCAACACATACTGTTTCGTTTATTTTTCTAAGAGGCTGGAATTAGAGCTATGTAATTAAATAAAAACAGCCAAGTGGTTAGAGAGAGAATGTATCTTCTAGCGAGAATGCGTCTTCTTTCTCCTGTTGTCTGCAAAACCCTCTTCACGTGTCTGGTTCGATGTCAGGTTTCAGCTAATTTTATGGGTTTCATACGATGGTACCGGCCAGTATACAATACATATTAGTTACGAACTGGGCTTGGGTTTCAGCACTAGCTAGCATCCGGAATTCGGATCTCCTCTAAGACTAAAATATCTGAAGTCTGAATCTTGGGCAGTCTGCAGTTGAAACTTGGAAAGAGCTAATTTCTAGTGGGGTCATGTGTCCTAGATAAAATGGTTAAATTCGGGAACTCTTTTATTTAATCTTTGCTTCTGATCTAAGCCAATCCATTATTTGTATTATTATTACTTGGATGTCACCTTTACGTTAGCTCCTATGAAAACTTGGTTTCAAGTATCATCTTGGCAATTTAAATTCAAAGGCGTGATTGCATGACAGAGATGTCTGATGGATGCTGAAAGGTACTTAATAACACCTGGACTTTTGTAGAGCCTCCAACTCATGCACTGTCTGCACGGGAATGCCTTTTTCAGATTTAATTGATGTTAGCTCCTGACCATGTTAATTAGAAGGACCATTCTATATGCATTCCATGGAACATTGAAGTATTATAGGTTGCTTTTTATTACCAATTGATTACGCGGTTTAGGTTGCATTGGTGTATCATTTAATTTACCAATTAATTAATTAATGTTATGATTTTAGTTGGAGAGTTAAATGCTTGATGATGAGCTTAATTTATTTGAACCTTTACAGGCTAATGTAGCCTCTCATCTGTAGGAGAATTCTATTGTTGAATTGTTCCTTGGATAGGCTTCTGTTTTGAAAAATGCGAGCATTCCTCTCATCCCGAACAGCTTTGAAAAGCACCACTCGATTGTGGTACTAGGATGCTTAATGGTACCAGACCATGTTTTGATGGAATTCCAATCACCGAGAGCATTTTGGATGTAGCATGTATGTAATAGAGATCTCCACATGGTTGTGACAGACACATATTGAAAAAAACTGATGATTATTGCTTTCCTCAACTCTTTGACAGAGAATACACCAATTAGGCATTTTAAGGTACATTTTGATCTTGTCAATAGTATGCAATCTATCTTTCATTGATAAACACAATTTGAAGGAAGCTCGGGTGTATAGATGTTTGAACCAGACAATTTGAGCCCAAGGTATCCTGCTAGCATGACTTTGGAGAGCCTTTCTACAAGAATGATTAGTGAACTTGTCATCCCTTATATGCTTCCAAATGATGCTATCCTCTCCTCTAATTAAGCAGGTTCGAGTAATTCCTACACTAAGGAAACCTAGAATGGAACTCTAACTGAAGATGTGTCCATCAACCAAAGCTTCAGCAAGTGTCGAATTCTGATTAATAAAAGGTTCAAGAGTTTCAATTTCTTGTAATTTGTAAAAAGGTCTACAAGAAAGCCAATTATCAAACCTAAACATGGTTAATCTGCCATCTCCAATAGGAGAAACAAAATCATTTTTCAACATATCTCTAATTCTCAAAATTGCTCTCATAGCAGAAGCTAAGGATGGTCTGATCTTTAAGCTCCAAATGATTCTATTTTTTTTATATACATATTGATAGTGTAGTTTATATTATCTTTTTGATAGGTGTTTTAGTGTGTTTTTAGGTGTTCATTCAGATAAACTAACACATCCTTAATCACCCTATCCGAATAAGCATTAGTATGATCAACTAGTTATATTACAATACTAGTTTCATTTAATGGGCCCAAATTTAAAGTAGCATAAATGGAATAGGGCATAATATTAATTAAAGCTCCTAAATAGCCTATGAATCAGATTTTCAGTTTTTAACTAAAAAAAACTAAAATTGGAAACCATAATGAACAAAGGAGAGAGGAAATTACTTATAAAAATCAAAATCAAATAGTAGTGTCTAGGTGATGAATCATCTTAAGAATCATTAAATAATTAACCTTTTATCATGCAATTATATTATTGATTATTAGACCGTAAAAATTCCTATCTTATGTTAATAACTCTCTCGATACTATTGGCAACTAATCTATCACTTGATTAATAGAAATCTTTTTAGTTAAAACCCCTAGGATTGCATTATCGATTTGTAAATTCTGTTATTAGGTTTGACTCTATTATAAGGAATTGATTTCCACTTATCTCTAGGTTTGCCTGCAATTACTTCCAATTATGATAAATCTATTCATATAAGAGGACTTCACAATCTCAATCATATGAAATCAAATCATGTACTAATATTTTAGATCTATTAGAATAAGAGTAAAACATATAATTGAATCTCAATAATCAATCAATATGTTTGTATTAAATAAAAGATTAAAACATATTATTATCCCAAATTAAGGTTATCATACCTAGATACTAAACATGTTAAGTTACTAATAGAAAATGAAATCAATAACAAACATGCAAAAAAATTAATGGAAAACCAAAAAATTACAATTCTAAATCTCTCTTTATTCTTCTAATGAGTCTTCTTGCTAGTTTGGATTGGATGTAGCTTTCTATCAGATCTCTTGATGTTAAGTTCTGTTTTCCTTATCCATTGATCATAATCATTACCTCTGAATATTGCTTACAGCCTAAAACTACTTCAAAGTTGACTTTTCCCTAATTGTCTCCTCTCTTGTCTTTTTATAGTATTAGGATATACATAATCACTTGCATAGGACACTTTGTATACTAAAAAACACCTAAATTTGTGATTTCACATGGGAATAGAGAATTACACGGGTAATACACATAGTCATGTATATCAGGATACATGGGCATATAACTCCACACAACCAAACCTCAAATTCATCAATTTACATATGTTTACAGAGACTTATGTCGTCACTGTACACCATCATGTAGGTCCTTCGTTGTTTCAAATCTTCATTCCAAACCACAATTTTATCTGAATTGTTCTCTTTTTATTCGGTGAAAGTAATTATGGCCTATAAATGCACTTAAAGCAAATTAATTGCCAAATATACATCAAAACTATGAGATAATGTAGCATCCCTCCCGCAAGACCCAAACCTGACATCGATGGGTGATAATCGAGTTTGTGCCTCGTGAGGGTGGCATGCTAGAGCACTCAGTTAGTCAAAACTCAATACAATTTTTTTGAAACCACAAACATAATGTATGGAAATCCAAAACCAAATTGGGCCCGATTTCATTCATAAACATTTTCAGTTACACGTAACAATCAATACACAACTCATCAGAGATTCATTAATCACTTGAGGCCCATTATAAATACAAAACACTTTAGACGTAATGTCTTTACATTACAACGTAAACACATTTGTACAATAATTTCTAAATATGCAAATTTATACAAAAATAGGAAATGCAGACGCGATCTGATCTTGACCTCTATCTCTGACTTGTATGCAGTAGGTATACTCCCATTTGCCTAATGGGGTATTCTTCTGATCCTAAAAAATATTTGCAAATTTTAGGTAAGTTTTACGAACTCAATGAGGTAACCCTCATCGATGGTTCACTCAATTCATGCATCACAACAATTCACATAACATATAATCACTTAGTGCACTTTACATAAATTTCACATTTTTACTTAAGCATAGATATTTCCTTTCAACAAATATACTTAACAATGTGCATAGGAGGTGCTCATGAGACACTTTCTAATTATTACATGGTTGTGACCGAGTGCCTGAACTGTTCCGTATCCATTTTAGATACCGGACTTATTAATAACCGTTCCTTATCCGCTTGGGGGATACAGGCTCATTTTACATAGTGAGCCTTAGGCTCTTAATCACTTTTGAGCTTGATACTCATTTTCACTCGTTGGGCTTTAAGCTCTGATCGGTGGCTACTCTGATCACAACTACCATTATCTAATTATGCATTCATGTATGGAATGCACGTACCACAATCACTCACATTATAAAGCACTTAGGTTTTGTTGGACCCCGAACTTTGAGTGACAATTCGACTTAGCAATATGAATGATCAAGTGGATGAGTTGATTGAAATTAAGTTGAAAATCAAGAAATAAAGAGAGAAAGTGTGAGAATATGAAAAATTGTGAACAGTTTGACTTTTTGGCCTTTGAGGGTTGACTTTTGATTTAGGCAAAATTTGAGGAAATGATCTACATGAAACTTGTA
>JANVCQ010000007.1:11221758-11246392 GCA_025531925.1 Erythroxylum plowmanianum
GATCCGATTGAGGAGATTTTTGATTCTATTTGACCAAGAGACATGGAATTTCATTTGAATTGAGGAATCGGATTTTAGTATGGGCCCTAAGCAGATCAATTTTATTGGAGGATAATTAGGGTGAATTTATCAAGATTTGTTTGGATGACATTAAAATACGTCCGATTTGAGGTTCCTTGTGTGGTGAGGAATCCCTCCCTCGTAGGATGCGCGTCCAGATGTCACGTAGGACGTCGGGCCCGCGACTCACCGGGGAGGGGTTCCAACAATATTGCAGCAGGAAATAGGCCTATAATCGAAAACAGTGGAAGGATGAGCTTTCTTAGGAACAAGGGTGATAAAAGTGAAATTGAGTTCTTTTAGAAGTTTACCATATTGAAAGAAGTCTTGAATTGTCCTAGTAACTTCCCCTCTTACTATGGACCACGAATGCAAGAAGAAGAAACCATTAAAGCCATCTGGCCCAAAAGCCTTATAAGGGTTTAAGGATTTAAAACCTCCCTAATTTCTTGTGCCAAGACTTCAGTTGTGAGGGATTTTAAGAGGTTTTTTTGGTAAGGAAGGCGAGAACAGATTTTCTAGAAAGTCTTTAAAAGGGAGGATGTCCTGATTATTCCCAATAGAAGCTTGAAAGACACCAATGAACTACTCTTGAATCTCAGCAAACTCAATAATTCTATTCCCATTTTCCATAACTAAGTAGTGTATGTTGTTTCTATTCTTATGAGCTAGGATTGAGTTGTGGAAAAATTTAGTGTTCCTATCTCCTTCTTTAAGCCATTTGATTCGGGAAGACTGCCTAAGGAATGATTCCTAATAATATAATGCTTGGATTAAAGCATTTATAGCCTTAGCCTCCTTAGTCACCAATTGAGGATAGTTAGGCAACAACCTTTTTTGATCTTGAATACTATTGAGAGCAGCCTGACATTTCTCTACTCTATCATGCACATCTCTGATTTGCCTAGAATTAAGACTTTTAAGAGCGGATTTAATCGCTTTGAGTTTGGACACCATACAAAACATAGGGGTGCCCTGGACTTGATTGGACCACGCTTCTTAAACTATCTGTAAAAAGTTCGGTTGGGAAGCTAGGAAATTTGAGAATCTGAAAGGTGAAAATCTCCTCTGGTGACTTACTAAAATCTTAAACACAACTAGAGAATGGTCAGAGATGTTTAAATTAAGGAAAACACTAAAGGAATTTGGAAAGGTAGTGCTCCAATTTGCATTCAAAAGGGCTCTATCTAATTTCCTAGCAATGTAAAGTCGCCACATTGATTTTTGTTCCAAGTAAAGCTAGGGCCACTAAAGTTAAGATCGAACAAGGCACACTCCTCCACACATTTCCTAAAATCATACATGCCATTCATAGCCTAGGGACTAAAAGGTTCTGTCTTATAAGGGAACAAAATGGCATTAAAATCCCCAGCTATAAACTAGGGAAGGGAGTTCAAAGTGGAATTGATAGATGCGAGCTCAGACCATAAATACTTCCTATGATTGAGGTTATTAGCCCCATACACACAAGTCATGAGTAAGGATATTGAACTGTTCATAATGGAAACCTCTAAATGAATAAGTTGGTCAGTAGTATGAAGAATGTTACAGCTAATGCTTTCTAGGTTCCAAGCTAAAACAATCCTAGCATTTGAGACAAAATCTACATTACTGAAGGAGCATCATTTTAGGAAGAGAGGAACAGACAGTACTAAGGAAAGAAGGGTTTCTAATCCTAGTCTTAGTCAAGCACACAACAGCAACTGACAAACGCCTAATATTTGCTTTAATAGCTAATTGTTTTTTGGGGTTGTTGATTCCCCTAACATTCCAAAAGAGAAAATCCATAACACAAAAACCAGAAAAGGACAAGGAAAAACTAAGGACTACTACTTCAACTTCCTTCGAGATTTCCTATTTTTCTTTTCAGTGAAAACCCCCTCTGTCCCTCCCCTACCAGTACTATCAATACTAGGAACCAATTCAGAAGTAGGAGAGTTGGAATGGGTACCTACCTGATCCGCCTCAGGCTGATTGTGCACTACTAGGTTGTCACTCAGGTCCGCCTGTTGCTCTTGATCCAAGGCTGGTTGATTTGAGCTCCCAGATGGGCTAGATTCCTTCCTAACTTGATTGAACATCCCAATGTGTTGCTCATCTGTGTAGGTCCATTACCCGGACTAGTCTTCTCCAGATTTTGAGCCTCCTCAGTGAGCTGCATTGTCCTTGCAGTACCTCGATCCTCTTCCCTTCTTTACTGGATTGTATAAGTAGTTGTGATCTCCTTCCCCTTTTCCAACTCCTGTTGTAGTGCCGTATCAAACTTCCTTCCTGTAGGTACCCATGCCTTCTTCTGCCGTTATTGGTCAGGCTTCCATTTATACTCTATTTAGATTTCCTTGAAAATTGTCTCCCCATTTTCAGTATAAGTTGCCAATTGGAAAGATAACAGTCATATTTTGTCCAATTGCAGCTCCACACACATTCTGGCATAGACAATCCTAGACATTCTAGTCGTCTGATTATCCATGAGTAGTGTCCGTGCTAAAAAGAACCCAAATTAGTTGAGAAACTTTAAAATTAAATAAAAGATATTTAATAAACAAAGATCAATAGAGATATTGGATTTATTTAGAGACAATTGGTATTTAATTAAATTTTAATTGAAATAAGAATTTTATTTCAATTAAATTACTGAAAGATCCAAATCCTATTATAAATAAGTTTGGGTTCTAACGGAGCTAATACTTCTTACCTAGCACTCTCTACAGCAATTGTAAAATTCTCTCAATACATTTTATAGATACCATTAGAGGTCAAATAAGTGTGCAACTATGGTGATTGAAATTAGCTAAATAAGTTTGGGCTCTAATGGAGCCAATACTTCTTACCTAGTACTCTCTACAACAATTGTAGAGTTCTCTCAACACATTCTATAGATACTATTAGAGGTCAAATAAGTGTGTAACTATGGTGGTTGAAATTAGCTAATTTCATAAATAGTTTGAGAGAAATGATAAGAAAATTATCAAGCTTCACAATAAAGTATAAATTATGATTTGTGCTCTATTATATTTCATGCATTAATCGTATTATAAAAGTTAAAATGAACTTGACTTTTGAAAAATCAAATAAAAAGATTTCATTCTCATATTGCTATGTGCAAGATCTGATCCTGCCCTAATTCCTAATATTAACTTCCTCTTCATTTAGAGATATCAAAAGGAAAACTAATGTATAGCAAAAAATTGTGTTGTTCAACTCATAAAACTGAACAAAAATTTGAGGCATATGTTCTTAGGATTGTAGGTTTTGGATTAGCTCTCCTATTAACCTATTTCATGGAAACCAATCAACATCTAATATTGTGAGTAACATTACAAGAGACGAAGTTGAGTCATAGTTAGGAAATGAGTATTGTCTCCACTGAGTGAATGTTTCTTCTTGATCTTTTCAATGGTGATCGACTGGATATTTGTTGTGGAGTATATAATAGTAGTACAAAAAGAGCTATAAAATCTCACTACCATATAAGCATAAGAAAACTCATTTTGGAAATTCTACTGTTCTCAAAACTTGTTCGAGTGGATCAATTTCAAGGTGATAATTATAGGGCTAACTCCAAATTCTTCACTAATCGTCCAGTGCTAGAAAACGTAAAACTAGAGTCGTAAAATCACCAACAATAACATCTAGTAAAAATCGTACTGATACGTGAGGTCTAAAGATATCTAACAATACGCAACCTTAACTGTAATTAATAAAGAGACTATTTCCAATGGTCTTAACAATTAGTTTACCCAAAATCAACAATGAACCCATAAAATATGCCTAATATATATATTTTATAATAGAGGACTAATGAAAAAAATTAAGTTGAAATTTAAATTGAATATTTATAAAATATTAAGATTCTTTTTAAATGTTTAGATTTAAATTAAATTATGATGAAAACGTTAAGATATAATTTAACTTTTTATACTTAACAAACTTTAAAGCTTGAGTTAGACACGGTAGAGTACGTTAAATTCACCTCCTTTTGATTTATATATTGGGTTAGGATGACTCATTCTTCTTGTGATATTCTCCACAAGTGTACACGTCAGAAATATCCTCATAAAAATTCAAATCTTGACTACGAATAAAGATTAAGTTTGGAAGTATAACTGTTTTCTTTAGAATTTAACGTTTTTCCTTGATGTATAGAAGTAATCAACAACATAAAGTGCAGTTGTTTAATTGCTTCATTACAAGAGTATACAGTTACATTAACAATTCTACGTACCATCCCTTCCCCGTGATTTTGCATATCGTTGTGGGGATTAGGTTAACCTTAAGAATAAGGTCCTACCATAGGCTATAGCTTACAAGAGCGTCTCTTATCCTCAATATTAAAATCATAATGAAATAACTATCTATCCACAAACTCGGAGAAAAAAAGGCATTCTCACAAGATTTCTCAACATATCATATCAAGCATGAAGAACTGCAACCTTCTGCGACAAGTCACTCACAGCCTCGTCACCAACCTCAGCAATCATCTCCTCCTACCAACAAAAGAAATTGAAGACAATCACCCGGCAGCCAATATCATGAAGAGACCAAACTAAAGATGTTCATAAAGTTTCAATTATCTCTTTTGCTTATTTTGATAGTTGTTCCTAATTTGCTAACACTTCCACTATCATCTAATCTCAATTATAATCAGTTGAGGACAATCACCCAGCAGCCAATGCCATGGAAAGACCAAATTAAAGATGTTCATGAAGTTTCAATCATCTCCCTTGCTCTGTTTTGATAGTTCATAATTTGCGAACACTTTTTCATCTATAATCTCAGTGATAATCAGTTGAATGTGCAGCTAATATGAATTACCTCTGTATCTCTCCTAGGCTGCACACCAACGCATTTGGAAGCACTAATGCTAGCACTCTTCAATAGGCTTCGATTGCTGTAATCAGGCTTGCCAGGCCCATTTTGTTCCGAACATTGCTGTGATCCTGGAGGACTCTTGAGGGTTGTCGCAACAGAAGCTGCACTTCTTCTCTCCACTTCATTACTTTCCCCTGCGGTCTCGTCCTTGGGAGCAGCAACACGCTCTCTGGAAAAAGAAAAAGGATAATCATTGTACCTTACGAATTGGCATCATATGAAGGCAACATAGTCAATTTCAGATAAGGACCGTAACAATTGCAACGTGAAAGTTGTAGCCAAATATTATACAAAACATGTGGATATAAGCAAATGCATTGATGGGGTTATAGAGACACGCAGACAGAGAGGGGAAGCTCTGGAACTGAAGCATTAAGTTCTCACTTTGGAAGCAAAACTAGGGTGAAGAATGCAAATATAGGGTACTTTCTGTGGGTTTTCCAACGCCTACATCATAGTTGAAAAAGGTCAGAAAGAAAATCTACAATTCAAATAAAAGGCAAGTCTTCTCTAACAAAAATGGGCTTCTAACGTCAATCCTGAAATGATAAAATGAAATTTAGAAATAATTTTAAGCATACACCCATATTTCAGACTTCCTAACAAAGCGCATACCTAGGCAAGGAAGCATGTTGCCTTTGGAGTGGACTGCTTCTTTCACCTTTACCATAATGCTCTTCAAGATGTGCAAATTGTCGCTTGAAACGATCCACACCACTATAATTGCATATAATGACATAAGTTGGGTTACCCACTATATATCAAATCAAATTTTAATGCAATTTCACAATTTTACTCTGCATGCATACTGCAACAAGGAAATCCCCAATCCATGCTAAGAAGTCTAAAGACGCTTATAATGGAAGTCTTCTACTTGATCAACAATACAACAACATTCTAGTAAAAGTTTCGTTGAGACGTGAGATCTAGAGAGGTCTAGAAGTACCAGTCTTATCTTTAACTGATAGAGAAGTTATTTCTGATAACCAAACCAAAAATATATATATACACAAAATCTATATAATAAATAAATAAATAAGAAATAAGAAATCAGAAATAAAAATAAAGATAAATAAAAGATAAATATTAAAGTAATAAAAGTATAATAATTAACAAATAAAAATAATACACAAAAACAACAATAATAATAATAACGACGACGACAACAACAACAACAATAATAACTATTTGATCAACAATATAAACACAAAATACTCAAGAAAATAAAGATGAAATAAAAGACGAAAATGACATCAACATCAATAGTAGTAGCAACCTACACGAAGCAACTTTTCCTCAAATTATTGAAACTTCTTTCACATGCACAATCATGTTATCCATATCATTTTGTGACTTCAATATGAAACATTGAATCTCAAAATCAAAGTACCTACGGCATCACAATATGGAAGAACTTAGATGTCAACGATAGCGGTAAAGTCATCATAACTTCGGTCTAAATAGCTCATACAAGAAGCAGTTCTTTAGTGGTCAATTTAGCAATATTTGATATATATCTCCAAATTTGTCTCTAAAATTCAGCCTACGAGTGCTAAACAATATTTGACATACAAATGTTTCATAATAGAAGTTCATACAGAATAGATGGAAGATCATTGATAACTGCTCTACCTTGGGTACATAAAGCTAGTCTGCTCTCCACCTCGAAGGTACTCGTGAAGCATTTGGGGATGATACTCCAGTATCTGCTTTAAGAAAGCTAAATGTACAATATTCACACTGATAAGAGAACAATGAAGAAGATGAAAGCAGCACAAATACCACAGATATACCTCTCGATAGATCAATTCTCTAACATCATCTTTTGTCAATTTCCTCCTCTCAAATTCAAACTCAAGTTTTGAAATAGGTTGAGTGGATGGTTCACGGTCAACATTTGCCAAACCATGAAAGTAAGAGTCAGCTAGTGCCTGCCGGTAAAGTATTGAAGCATGATATTAGACAAATAAGAAGCGAAGTTTCTTGAGGATGGAACTTCAATCCAAATCTTGATATCATGACCATCTGAAGTGTTTGATCTTTGTTACCTCTCCAGCTGTAGGACGATCCTTAGGATCAAATGCAAGTAGGCGCTTCAATAAGCGAAGAGCCAAAGGATCCGCATCAGGGAACTTCTGTGAGAATGGAACTGGTTGTTTTTTCCGCATGCTACTTAAATACCTCCTGGCCTTTTCATTCCGGATCTGACATGCCATAATGTTTATATGAGTAGAGAATAAACAAGTTGGGAGATTTGTGGGACAGAGGAGGAATAAGGTGCATAAAACAGATTCAGAAACCAGTCAAGGTAACTGTGTAAGAGAGGGAAGTAAGAGATGGGTGAAAGTAACAGAACTTAAGTGACGCACAAGAACGTTTACACACCTGGATAGAGCCATTAACAAGTTTTCCATTAGATTACAGAAAAGCAGTAACTGAAATTAGATACTGACCCTTGAAATTGATTCAGGAGAAGGAGTGCCAAGCAAATCAGTCATGAGATCCAATTGGTGCACCACATTTTTTCCAGGGAACAGTGGTTTTCCTGTAAGCATTTCAGCAAATATACATCCTATGCTCCAAATATCAATGGCAGGGGTGTACTGGAGAAAAAGTCAACAATGAGTATGGTTATTGCTTTGTAGTAAAGTCAATGGCAACTGAAGCCATATCATAGGCTTTATCAGTTCTCAAATATGTAAGCTCAAAGTCAAGTTGTCACACTTCAGATATAATGGGGATCCTATACTACAGTAAGAGAAGAAGGTCTAAACATATTTTGTAGTTACTGAGTTAAGTCATGCCTTCAATTATGGAATCCTGTGGACTTTACTTTTACAGCCAAATCAAACAATCACTCCATATATACACATATATATAGGTACAGTGATTAATGCGAATGGTAAGATGAGAATTTGTAACAAGAGATCAACAATAAAAGAATCATGAAGTTTAGGGCCTGCGCATGCCAGTAAAGTTGGTACAGTGGTAATAATGACAAATAGTTAATGCAAAGAGATAATAACATAGAACACATAGAAATCAAAAAAAGAAAGGAAAATGTATATGTTTGTCCTAAGTATTCCTTAAACCAATGAAAAAGAATAATTGAAGTAATATGTCAGAAAGTAGAAGCAGCTTACTTTGGAGAAAAAAGAACCACAGAGTTCAGGGGCTCGGTACCATCTAGTTGCTACATAGTCCTTAAAAAAAAAGATTAATTTAGATGTGAGATAAACTGATTAAGCACCTAGTAAATGAATGAACAAGGAGTCAAAAAAGGAGAAGGAAACCAACTTAGTTGTTGGATTGTGCCATAAAGAAACTTACCGTCCAAAATATAGCCGATGGAGCATCATTAAAAGATACTCGAGCAAGACCAAAATCACAAATCTTCAGTTTGCAGTCAGCATTTGCAAGGATATTTTTTGGCTTTAAATCTCGATGAAATACATTTGCTGCAAAAGAGCCAGTTAGTTATTCAGACAATCAAGCACCAAATGAAAGCTAAAATACAGAAAACCACAAACCTGTATGTGCATACTTCAGACCACGAAGAAGCTGGTAGAGGAAAAATTGGTAATGTTCAGCAGTGAGATCATCGTTTGCCTTAATTACTTGATGAAGGTCAGATTCCATTAGCTCAAAAACTACATATATGTCTCTGAATTCTCTACGTGAAGGAGGAAGCATGATATGTTTTATTTCTACAATGTCAGGGTGACGAAGCAACCGAAGAAGTTTAATTTCTCTAAGAATACGAGTGGCATCAGATACATGCTCAAATACTTCGTTAATCTTTTTGATTGCAACCTTTTCTCCAGTGTGGCTGTCTATGGCTGATGCAACAACACCATAACTCCCTTTACCAATGACTTCTTGTACTTGGAATCGACTTGCCTCTCCATATTCAGTAAAGAACTCAGCCTCTGCAGAGCCCTGTAGATTGGACCAAAATAGGTTCATCAACATTATATTGTCGAGAAAACCAGAAAGGAAACTGCAAGATTAAAATTGGGCATACAGTATTAACTTTT
The DNA here is from genome assembly GCA_025531925.1 of Erythroxylum plowmanianum. NCBI lineage: Eukaryota > Viridiplantae > Streptophyta > Magnoliopsida > Malpighiales > Erythroxylaceae > Erythroxylum > Erythroxylum plowmanianum. Next base: position 11,230,728 of record JANVCQ010000007.1, read on the forward strand.
TCTCCTAGTGTCATTATTATATATGCAACATAGAGAGAGATCAACAATGGGCTAAGCAATCCTTAGAACCATATGCTTCAAGGCTCTCTTGGCAATATGGAAAACAAGATACAGTAAATATTTCCAACAATTGAACTTGAACCTTTTCAAATTAAGACAGATTGGGGATTCCTGTTTCGAAGAAACAAATATCAACCAGAATTTCAATCCGAACGTGCATACAAGCATTCACTTACTGACAAGCACAAATATAACTGGACAACCCACAACACAATTAAACATACATATTAGGCAGTTAAAATGAAGTGAAGCAGAAAACAGATACAAGAAGTCTAAACAGCGGAATATGGTGAACAGCATGAAAAAACGAAATCAATGACAATGCTATTGTATATTTTTGCTATTTATTTTATTACACAATCTCTTTAAAGGAGGAAAACATACGTGACCTCCCATCTTTGATGCTGTAATTTTACTGTCTGGTTATGCGCCACTTTCAGCTATGATCCCACTAGGTACATTCGCTAAATAGTCAAGACAACCAATTATATAAATATGTCTCCTTTCCTAATCACAAATTCTGGGTTGGTAACTAAAAAAAGGAAAGAAAAATCCCACCGTGACCAACCCAATCAAACACTAAAAACCAAAGAAGCAAACAAGCAAGAAAATCAACAGAAACAGACAGATCTACAAAAAAGAAGTTAGAAAGAGAGCTTTTTTATACCTTAGTGTGGGGATCCATGGTAGAGCCAATAGGGCAATGAACACGTTTTGGGACTCTAATGGGCTTTAACCCAGAGATGTCAAAATCCACGATAAACGGTAGTTGCCTCTCTTCCTCTTCAACAACTTGGGTAAAAACACCCGAAGATTGTGCGAAACCACTAGTATTATTCTTATCACTACTATTATTATAATCATATATATCGACGGCACTCACAACAACACCATCTTTAATAGTATTCGATGATGATGAAGAAATGGGATTATTGCGGCGTTGAAACCAGCGACGAACGACGTCCACGATAGTGCCACCCCCCATATAAACGCTCTTACTGCAATGGCTTTCAACCGTTCAATCCCAGCATTGTGTGCCTATGAAAACGAATTCCTCTTCCGATCAAATATAATATGAATCAAAAAGACTAACCTTCATTTACATAATTATAAATCAAATAAAAGAAAGTTAATATGTAAAGAAGGGTTCCATGTGAGATGTCGTTTGGCAACTGACTAATATGCGGCGGGTGTCCGAAGAAAAGAGAGAGTAGGGGCGAGGAAGGGAGTTAGACTTAGCGGACTTTCCATGCTTCTTTCTAGTTAAAGACCAACCTGTTCTGTTGGATACTTGTCAGTTAATTACCTCTTTTTCGAACCAAACAAAAAAAATAATAACGTCGATAGTGTTGTTGTTTTGCAATTTGATTCTGTTTTACAATTTTACTTTCTGGGGATTTAGTGGCGTGTTTGGTTGACTTAAATTTCGTCATATCTTTTAGTTATTTGGTTAGAATGACAAAATTGAAATGAAACAAGAGATAAAGATATTATTAGAATATTATTAAGTTTTTATCAAAATATTATTAAGATATTGATTATTATCATAAATTTATCATTAAAATTATCTTTTATATTAATTTTTTAAATAATTATTTTATTGATACTTTTATTCTTATAGTAAAAATTATTCATGATTATTTAAAAATTAATAACTTTATAAATCATAACATTTTTCATTATTATTTATAAAATATAAAATATTATAATAAATTATGTAAAAAATTATATAATAACTAAATATAAGTTAAAAAATAATACAGTAGTATAACTATTAACTTCTATAATCTCATTCCTAGTGTTTGTATACCAAACAAGCATAATCAATAATTATATTCCTATTCCGATTTTCATTTTTTATTCTCATTCTCATTTTTATTCCGATTTCTTTATTATTGGTTACGAAGCGAGAACAAGGGTTTCCTTATTCATTGAGTTTGTGAAATAAGTAAACTTATTCTTCCCCCAATCTTTATATATTCCAAGTAGATTGAGAATAAAAATAAAAATAAGGACTTGTTGATAAAAATATTCTTAAGAAATAATAATAATATTATTATTATTATTAGTAGTAGTAGTAGTAGTAGTAGTAGTAATAATAATAATAAGAAAAGACGAAGAAAATTAATAATAATAATAATAATAATGATGATGATGTAGTTAGCGGGAACTACTGTATATTTTGATATTTTTGTTATTTATTTTTTTGTTATTTTAAATTTATATTTTTAAATCAAACATTGACATCATATTATTACTAAAAAAATTTAGGAATAAATCAAACTTAATAATATATATTATATTTTATTTTTAAAGAATAACTATTTTATTCTTTATATATTCTTGCATGTGAACCAAAATTGTAACTATTAAATAAAAATTTTACCAGTTAAAAGTAACTACACTGCACGTATGAAATAGGGTTTTTTTTTTCCTCACATAAAGGATAAATGATAGCATTATTGTATCCACAAGTCGACGAGTCTCTTTCTCACCAAAAATGTAATTAAGGAGGAAATGGAGCTTTGAGCCTCTTTAGGTTACGAAAAAGGAGCGTACACAAAAATGTAATTAAGGAGGAAATGGAGCTTTGAGCCTCTTTAGGTTACGAAAAAGGAGCGTACCTAATTAAATCTTAGACAGCCTAGCCCTCCATATTTCAATGAGTCAAATGCCAAACTTGGGACTCCAAATTCAATGATGCTCAGTAGCCTAGCTCCAGCCAGTCCTTCTGTCACTTTAAGTCTAAAACCACCATGCTGTAAAAATGTCCTCTGATCAAATCAAATGGTAGGGAAGGCAAAATGAAGAAGAGTTGACTAAGCAAAAATGAGCCATGAACATAATTCAACTTGTACCTGTTTAATAGCTACAGACCTTTGGTTTAATTCGAAGATGGAATATTAGACAAAGCTAAATGGAAGGTAACTTGAGTGCACAATCAAAGAGAGCTAGAGTTTGGTATAACAATTAATCTGCCGCCGATTTAATGCTCTAACATAGTTGTCAAGGACATTTTCAGAATTGAAGGGGCTGGCCCTGTCCTTGATACAGACGTCGATTAGCTACAGTTAAGGATTGTAAGGGAAAATTTTCCAACTATTTTTGGCACTCGTAATTATTTTTTAATTTAAAAAAAAGTATTACAAGACTATAATAAAATACGTTGTATTTAATTGTAGTTCGTAATGTTCTCTTCCATTTGGCAATTACATATTGCATTCTTAATAATAAGACATAGATGCTAATATGTGCCAAAGTTTCATTCATCAAACTGTGGATACTAAGTTACATATTAGAATTTTGACACAAAAGTAAACTACCTACATATATGGGTATTGAATTGAGGATAACTCCCTTGGATTCAGTCCTAACAGCTTTCTTTTTAATTAAACAAAGTACCATATGTTACGACAATAGCTAAAATATTTTTGATGATTCTTTTCTAGTTATTCCTTGGGAAGAATAATTTGGTAGCTTATGATGAGCTTCACTATATTACATCAAGGGTAAAATGGTTGTTCTATTTAAGAGCAAATGGTTTAACTTTAGTGACATAAAAGTTAATGGCAATATTACTAGCAGCATGTTAGTAAGATATGGTATGATAATGACCCATTTTTTAACCTTGTAAGTCAAGTAAAGCAAGTATTCTACCTCAACAATACTATATTGGGAAACAACTGGAAGATTATTCAAAAGTTTCAACACCGAAATCTTTTTGATCTTTGTGAAAGGGATAATCGTCTAATGAGTGAAGATGGCGATAAAGTAAATCAAAATATTGAATCGAAGTTGAATAATGAAGACATTCAATTAGAAGATGCAGATATATCATCATTCTATCGGAGAGATATTGATCCTAATATAAAACAAGTGGATGAAGTACAACCAATCTTATTGTAGAAAGAGATTAAGACTATATTAAGGATGAATTATATGACAATGATGATACTTTTGCATAATGTAATTGACAGTGATGAAGAGTCGAATCATAATGTAATTGATGACGATGATTTCCAAGATCTTGATCATGATGATTGAAGGTGAAAAAAAACATTGTTTATATTTTTGGAATGTATTTTTTATGTTTGAGTTATGTTAGTGTGTATTGTTGATATTTCACATATGTTAATGCGTATTGTTAATGTTTCACTTATGTTAATGCATATTGTTAACATTTTCTTAATATCACTTATGTTTATGCAGAATGTTGATGTTTAAGTTATGTTTATACAGAATGTTGATATTTAAGTTATGTTAATACAGAATGTTATTGTTTCAGTTATGTTTATGTGGATTGTTGATGTTTGATTTTTTTTATGTGTATTGTTGATATTTGAGTTAAGTTAATGAGAAATGTTCATGTTTTAGTATTGTTTATACATAATGTTGATGTTTAACTTATGTTTATACAGATTGTTGATGTTTTAGTTATGTTTATATGTATTATTGATGTTTGCCTTGTGTGTTATGTGTAATGTTGATATTTGAGTTATAAATGTCCAATATAATGGATCCTGGTAGAAATAAAGAAAAGAAGGTGATAATTATCAAAATTGTTCCTCCTCTACAACAACCAGATCAATCTAACCCTAGCCAATAACAGCAATCGACTTCATCTACCTATAAAGTCAATTAGCAACAACCTCCATCTACCTCAACTAATACTAAGGGATCTTCAGATTTGTTAATCTTTATCACCTATAATTAGACTTATGTTCAAATATATATTTGCATGTTTAATGGGTTTTTGCTTATCATTAATCTTTTGTTGTTAGGTTCCAATACTGCTATCAGAAAAAGAGGTAGAGTTATCATTAAAGGTTATGATATTGCAACGCATGAATGTTGAAATGAACATCAATTTGTCTGTACGTATTGATACCTAGCAAGGTCATCCAGTTGACAAGATTTAATAAGCAAAATTGTTCAGTGAGTTAGGGGTCATTGTCAAGGCTAAATTGTCTTACCTTCAGCATGTCAAGTAGCTGAAAAAAGACAACTTGCTACAAAATGCTTTGGACAAAGTTTAGATAATTTTTCAATTTATTTAATTATATGCATTTTTATTTTATTTATTTAAAGATTAGTTTCACTTTTACTTGTTCGCAGATGAAGCTCAACATCGTCGATATTGACAACCTTGAAGTTTCAAAATGTGTGAATTCACTGTTGAAACAAAGGGCAAAGGATCATCATTCTCAACTACATAAATACTACAAATCTTTTCCTTGCGATAAGGAGGCAAGGAGACATGTTCCCGAACAAATATCTCCAAAAAATTGAAGTCAAATGTGTGATTATTGGGCTTCTGCGAACGTTAGAGTTTGTCTTATTTCTCTTCATATTTGCTTCCATTAATCTTGTTACACAATTTAAGGACTATTTATTTTCTTTATTTAGAAAAATTGTGAGAAAGCTAAGGTTAATAGAGAAAAAAATGAAAATACCTCACAACCAAGGCTTCAAATCATTTGTTATCATACGAAATGAATATATATGTTCTTTATTTAGAGGCTATAATTATATTAGTAAATACAATATTATTTATTGTGTTATCAATTCTTTTTCATAATATAGAGTGAAAAGGAACTATATGCCCAAGAGTATGATAGGATCACACTATACAAATTCACTTACTATAAGGAAGGTCAAGGGTAAATATCAGAAGAAGCATAAAATAATTATGTAAGTATAAAAAATTGTTTAAATTTTAAGTTTATTTATTTATATAATACTAACTTATAATATTTGAATTGAATATTGATTTTTTTAAAATTAGAATAAGATGTAGGAGTTGTTGAAAAGATCATTGTTCGACAAAAATGAGACAAATGTAGATGACATTTGCAACAACCTGCTTGGTACAAGATCCAGCTATATCAAAGTTTTTAGGTTTACCCCTAAGCCAACTGCTTCATCCTTATCAAGACTAGCACATGTTGGTTATCTTGTAAAAGAGAACCAGTCACTTAAGGCTAAATTAGAATGTAATGAAAAAAATTTAGAATGTAATAAACGAAAGTTGGTTAAGTTTGAAAAGATGGTTAGACAAATACTTGGCCCGAATTCTGTAAGTATTAGTGACAATGAAAACGAGTTTTAGTTTGTACATAATTATTTTTGTTAACGTTTGTAATTAACATTTAAATGATATTTTATTATTTATATAAAATGCTTCTAATTTCTAATTATATTTTGTATAATAAATTATAAAACAAAAATATAAATATTACATACAATAACATAGATTAAAAATGTTGCCAATAATTATAATTAACATGATAAAACATTTAGTAATAATGTTTATTAAAAAATTAAAAATTTAGCTAAAATGATTCGCCTACATTTTTAAAATCGTCGCCAAAACTTTTTAGTTACATTTTCAAAAATGTCACCAATAACTTTTGGCTACGTTTTGAAAAAAGCAGCAAATAAATTTTTGTTACGACTACTTTATCATTGCCAACAATTTTTGGTGATGATTTGCCTATTCGTCACTAAATATTGTTAGCTACATTTATAATAACATAACTAATATCATTTAGCCAGGAAAACTAAGCCTATCAAAATATTATTAGCGACGATTTTCTGTATCGTAACGTATCTCTTTTAGCTACGTATTTAGCTCGTAGAAAAAAATAATTGACGATGATTTTCTAAAAATGTCGCCTATAGTATTTTGTTACTAGGGTTTTGTTACTATTTAGATGATGATTTAATATCGTCATTATATTAGCGACAACGAATTAGGGGCTTTTAGATACAAAATAAGAAGTAATCTTATAATAATTTAATTCAGGTTTTGGCTTGCATAATTATTTTAGAGAGTTTCCAAATTGAATTTTAAAAAGCTAACTAACCTAACTATAACTAGTTAATAAAATGAAATGTCCATTTATTATTAATAGCCTTTTTATCATATGAGAAAATTTCAATTTATTCATTTTGCAATCTTCATTTCTTGATATAAAATTTAGTGCATGTTTTCTTACAAAATTATTAATCTATATTATTAAACAGATATAAAAATACAACACAGGGAGGTATTAAGATGAACAAAATAAACAAAGTTTACTATTAGTGCAAGAAATCAACTTTCGGCTTGGTTCTACATATTTTACTCTTATTATTCTTTAATTAGTTCAGTTGTGGATGATTATGTTTTTCAATACTACTAAAATTAAGTCTATAAATTAAAACTAGTTGGTTAAATTGTTCAAAAAGAGATATTAAATAAATTGCTCCTAAATGTAATCTAATCTAATATACATAAGTGAATTAGCTAGTAGTGCTTTAATTTTAGTTTAGTCAAGTTAATTAGCAGTTAATTGTAGAAATCTCACTAACTAGCTTCTAATTATCTCATTTCACTACCCAATTCTAGATGCATAAATTCCCCAAGAGACATCATTAACCCTTGAAATTTTATACTAGCATAAATAAATTCCAAATCATACAATACCACTTAGAGTTAGTCACAAGGTTGACTAAAATCCTAAAAAATGCTATTAATTTCGTTAAGTCTCTAACAATTACAAATTAAAGACTTTATGATAGTTATTGAGTCACATTTAATTATGTAAAAGACGCCTCTAATCAAAAGATGAATATGGCTTAGTAATCAAGAAACCCAAATATGCTTGAAAGCTAAAAGTAACTCGATAATCTAACTAACTATCCAAGTTCATCGAAACCAATACTAATAAACTCAAATCAAACACTTTAAAAACAATTTAAGCTTCAAAAAACATGAAGTAAGGAGTATTAGGGGTAAGAGAGACTCATTCAAGTTGTCAAGATTGCATAGATCTTGGACCCCATGTCATAAGGCTTGGAATTTCTCCTCCATTAGTCACAAACCAGCTCGATTCTAGTGGGTTTATGGCTCTCCTATCACTCTCATACTTGCTTGACTAGCTCTGTTGCTCCAATCACCTTTGATTGATGATAGAAATTTCAGGAACTCTCAACTTCGAGCGCTTGATTCTTTTTCCGCTACTCTACTAGTTTTATAGCCTCAAAAGGATCTCTGCCACTCACACACCATTGTATCTTTGATAGGTCTCTAATTATCTTTCCTTTTTAATGGGATTCTGATGGCTAAGAATTTCTGGTATATGCATCTCTTTCATCCACCCTTCGTTATTCTATTTTATGCTACTTATTATCTTAGGATAGGTCTTTTTACTAGGTTGGTTCTCAGGTTTGGTCTGTGTTGTGAATGCTGATGATGCATCATAGGCTAGAGGCAATGGGCTGTCAAATGTTGGTGAATCAATGGGCCAAGGTGAGCTAAGGAGAAGCCATCGAGCAAGGATTCCTTCTAGTAGGTTGGCAGAATATGTGGTCAATGCCACCTCAGCTTAATCGTAACGGTATTTGGTTGTAGATTGAGAGAATATAAGAGGTGTGAGAGAATGAGAATGTATGGAATCTTGTGTGATCTTATTTTGTTTCTCATCTCTGTCTTCTTCCTTGTATTCCTCATCTCCCTTTCTTTGAAGTTTTCAATAATACTGAACCATTTACCTCATTCTATGTTATTTGTTTACTGTCAAATTTAAGTTTACTTCAATTGGTGCTTTCATTGACCATTGGCACAGATGGCTGATGGCACGAGGTTGAAGGTGCCGGATGAGAGCATGAAGGCGATGCAGGAATCCCAGAACTTGTTACGCTCCGATGTCTACGTTCTCGCTTTTTCTTTGGAGAGCCAAAAGACTATGTTACAGGAGGTTATCAGTCGCCTTTCAGCGTTGCAAAACCAGAGACAGACCGTGGGGATGAATCCGGAGGGTAATATGATACTGAATGGATCGACGTCGGGTTTCGCAGATGGTTCGAGTATCTTGGGGCGGCACAAACCAGCTCCCGTCCAGTTAGCTCGATTTTCATGTTCGAATCCAGAAAGATGGGTGGTCAGGCAGAGATATATTTTGATTTTTATGCGATAAAGGAACCAGATCGGATGATGATCTCTTCTTTTTATTTGGATGATGTAGCGGCTGACTGGTTCGATTGGTTGTCTCGCCATCATCAGTTGACTAGGTGGACGGAGTTTATGGTGGCGTTGGTGCAGCGTTTTTGTGCTCATGAGTTGGAGGAGCCCGAGGGGCTGTTGGCCAAGCTTACTCAGACATCCACAGTGGCTGAATATCGAGCCAGGTTTGAAACGGTTTCGAATCGGACAATGTGACTGCCACCACAATTCTTGATTCGTTGTTTTGTTTCTAGGCTTAGGGCAGACATTAAGCATGTTGTTTTGATCCATCAGCCCAAAACATTGGAAGAGGTCATGAATTTGGTCATTTACACGAGTAGAGAATATTGTTAGAAAAAGGAGTTACCCGACCCACTTTGGGTTCAAGCCGACCCTTATTACCCACTCCTAAAACTACACTTCCGGATGCCGTTTTGCAACCTAATCCTCTTCGTTCCATCGCCCCCAATTCTTCTGGCAACAAAATAGGGTTTCAAAAATTAACACCAGCTGAGACAGCACAAAAATGAGCCCAAGGTCTGTGCTATAGGTGCGATGAAAAATACACTTGGGATCACAATTGTAAATCGACACCTCAACTTCTTTTCTTTGATGAGGATGAGCCATCGGATTTACCAGATCCTCCTCCTTTAGTGGCGATGCACAGTGCTATGGTAGCGGAACAACTCCAGTTAGATGAAGTGCAGAATCATTCCGTTATCTCTTACAATGTGTTGGTCGGCGGTTGCTTGGTAACGACATTGGGATTCACGGGTTTAGTTCGGGGAAAGCAATTGCAAGTTCTATTGGACGGAGGAAGTACTCATAACTTTGTTCAGACTCGCGTTGCTGAATTTTTTAAGTTTCCGATTGAATCGACGCCTCTCTTCTCGGTTGTCGTGGGAAATGGTGAACGATTACAGTGTTCTAGTATAGTTCGATAAGTACCATTAATGATTCAGAATCACACGATTTCGGTTGATTTCTATGTCTTGGCTTTGGAAGGTTGGGATATGGTACTTGGGGTTTCGTGGTTAGCAACATTGGGACCAGTTATTACGGATTATGCCGCTTCTACTTTTGAGTTTACTACGGATGGGAAAAAGGTTGTTTGGCAAGGTGATGTTCATGCTAAGGCTCAACTTATGCATTTTAATGGCATTCGCAGACTCATTCAAACTGATGCAATTGCTGAAATGTATCATTTGGAATTGAGTCCTCATACTAATGACTCTTTAATTGAATGTCCCTCGGATTTCTTGGAGGTAATTGATAACTTTGTGGATGTGTTTCAGCCACCCTTAGGACTGCCACCATCTCGATCACATGATCATTGTATCAATCTTATTCCGAATAGTGCTCCGGTCTCGGTTCGCCCTTACCGCTATCCGCATTTTCAGAAGGAAGAGATCGAGAAATTGGTGTCCGATATGCTGCAACAGGGGATAATTCGGCCTAGTACCAGTTCGTTCTCTTCTCCCGTATTGTTGGTTTGTAAAAAGGATGGCACATGGTGTTTTTGTGTGGATTACCGAGCCCTTAATGCCATTACGGTTCGAGATCGTTTTCCCATTCCTTCAATTGATGAATTGTTTGATGAATTATTTCGTGCTAAATATTTTTCAAGGTTTGATTTATTAGCAAGATATCATCAAGCTCGAATTAAGGCTGGTGATGAGGAAAAAATCGCCTTTCGGACACACGACGGTCACTATGAGTTTCTCGTTATGCCTTTTGACTTAACAAATGCACCGTCGACTTTTCAAATGCTCATGAATGATGTGTTCCGACCATTTCTTCGAAAATTTGTGCTTGTGTTTTTCGATGACATTTTGGTCTATAGTCTGACTTGGGAAGATCATTTGCAGCATGTCAGTACAGTTTTTTGCTTACTTCGAGTTTATCATTTGGTAGCAAAGCGGTCAAAATGTGTGTTTGGCCAATCATCGGTCGGATACTTGGGACATGTGATTTCGGGTGAAGGAGTTGCAGTAGATTCAGCGAAAATTGCCGCGATTCAATAGTGGTCGACTCTGAAAACTGTCAAAGATGTTCGTAGCTTTCTCAGTTTGACTGGTTATTAACATCGGTTCATCCAACATTATGCTTCGATTGCGGGTCCTTTGACAGATCTTCTGCGCAAAGATGCATTTCATTGGGATGCCACAACTTTATCAACTTTTGAGGAACTTAAGAAGCGACTGAGTTCAACTCCGATGTTGAGATTACTAGATTTTCCCAACCTTTTACGGTTGAAACGGATGCTTCGGGGATTGGAATCAGTGCGATTTTATCCCAAGATCGACACCCAATTGCGTATTTTAGTCAGAAACTTTGCCCGAGAATGCAACAAACTTCCACCTACCAACGAGAGATGTTTGCTATTACACAGGCCGTAGCTAAGTGGCATCAATATTTGCTCGGTAAAATTCACCATCATTACGGATCAACAGTCCTTACGGCGTCTCACGAACCAAGTGATCCAAAAACCGGAGCAACATAGATGGCTCGGTAAGCTTGTGGGTTTTGACTTTGATATTATGTATCGACTTGGAAAAAATAACCTTACAGTTGATGCGTTGTCACACACTTCTTTTGCTGAATTAATGGCTTGCTCCAGTCAAGAACCAGTGTTGGTTGAGGCTCTTCGCACAGCCAATCAAGTTCACCCTGAGTTACTTGAATTACAGCAACATATCTGCGATAACTGTGCTTTATACCTTGATTATGTGTTTCATGATGGGTTATTATTTTTTCGTGGTAGGTTGGTTGTTCCATCTGATTCAGAATTAAAGCAACAACTCTTATTGGAATTTCAAGCTTCTTTGATTGGGGGTCACTCGGGAATCACTACGCCTTTCATCGATTATCGGCAAATTTTTATTGGAAGCACATGCGTACAGAGGTTAAGAAATTTGTGGCTGCTTGTCAAGTTTGCCAACAAATGAAGGCATCATTTTTGCCTCCTGGGGGATTACTTTAGCCTCTACCAATTCCGCAGCTTGTATTCGAAGGTATTGCGATGGATTTTGTTACCGAACTTTCTCTTTCTCATGGAAAATCTGTTATTATGGTTGTGGTTGATCGCCTATCCAAGTACGGACATTTTATCGAGCTACCGTCGACATTTTCTAGTGTGATAGTGGCTAATGCTTTTGTGACTGAGATTATTAGGCTACATGGAGTACCAGCTGAGATAGTTTCTGACAGAGATGCCCGTTTCATGTCGAATTTTTGGAAAGAGTTGCACCGATTACAAGGGACTAAACTGGCTTTTAGCACCGCTTATCACCCACAAACGAACGGCCAAACCGAGGTACTTAATAAATACCTTGAGATGTATTTGCGTAGTTATGTTGCGGATTTTCCTAAAGAATGGTTTCGATTACTTCCGTGGGAGGAATATTGGTATAATACATCGTTTCAGACTTTGGTTAAGATGATGCCTTTCGAAGTGTTATATGATCGCACTCTCCCGACTATATCGCGTTATATTCAAGACTCCACGAGTAATCCAATTTTAGAAGCTCAATTGCTGCAACGTGATAAGGTTTTGGCCTTACTTAAGGCTAATCTAGCCAAGGCACAAAACTACATGAAATCTTATGCTGATAGGCGTCGTAGAGAAGTGGAGTTTACGGTTGGTGAGTGGGTGTATGTGAAGCTACAGCCCTATAGGCAGTGGTTTGTTCGTTTGCAACGCCACCATAAATTGGGTCGTCGCTTCTTTGATCCATATCAGGTACTGCAACGTATTGGTAAGGTAGCTTATAAATTGGACTTATCTGCCACTACCAATATACACTCTATTTTCCATGTTTCTTTGCTGCGAAAGTGTATTGGCGTGCCGGAGCAGCAAGTTACGCCACTGGATTTGGTCGATTCCACCTCTACTTTGATATTGCAACCTCAGTCTATTCAGGATACACGATTTGTTACTCATGCTGGTCAAGTGGTCGAACAATGTTTGGTTCGTTGGGTAGGCTTACCTGATGATGCTATGACTTGGGAAGACAAAGCACAGTTCATTAAGAGTTTTCCAAACTTCAACCTTGAGGCCAAGGTTGGTTTTAATGGGGGAAGTATTGTTGTGAATGCTGATGATGCATCACAGGCTAGAGGCAATGGGCTATCAAATGTTGGTGAATCAATGGGCCAAGGTGAGCTAAGGAGAAGCCATCGACCAAGGATTCCTTCTAGTAGGTTGGCAGAATATGTGGTCAATGCCACCTTAGCTTAATCGTAACGGTATTTGGTTGTAGATTGAGAGAATATAGGAGGTGTGAGAGAATGAGAATGTATGGAATCTTGTGTGATCTTATTCTGTTTCTCATCTCTATCTTCTTCCTTGTATTCCTCATCTCCCTTTCTTTGAAGTTTTCAATAATACTGAACCTTTTACCTCATTATGTGTTATTTGTTTACTGTCAAATTTAAGTTTACTTCAATCTAGTTTTTGATAGGCTACTTTTTTTTCCACTTGTTGCTTAAGTTTGAGTTTAACTTTGGTTGGATTTTCTGCTACATATTTGTTGATCAGGTTTCCATTGGGCTAGATGTTCTTCTAGACTTATTTCCTTAAGTCCACAAAACTTATAAGAAAATATTTATTACAATTTAGACACTTTCATTAAAGCAGAAACCACATTTGGTTACAAAAAAAAATCATCACTAAAATTTCCAAAATTATCACTAATAATCATTAGTGACGATTTATATTCATTCCCAAAAACGTTGTCAAATCTCTGTAGCTGAAAACTATAGGCTAACATTTTTCTCTAATCGTCGCTTATAGTTTTTTCCTACATTTTATTTTCGCAGAGAAAAACTATTAACGACATTTTTTGAAATCATCACTAATAGTGTTTGGCTATACTTAGATTTCGTAGCTAAAAATTATTAGCTACGCTTTCAAAAACATAGCCAAAAGTATTTAGCTATGTTTCCAAAATCGTAGCTAGTTGTTTTTAGATACGTTTACAGAAACGTAGCCAAAAATTTTTAGCTATATTTATGAAAATATAACCAAAAGGTTTTACCTACAGTTTGAAAACGTCGTCAAATATTTTAAGTTACGTTTTGTAAAATATAGTCAAAATTTTAATATACATTGGAACGAAATGTTATATCATGTTAATTATAATTATTTGTGACATTTTAAATTCATATTATTGTATATGATATTTAGATTTTTTGTTAATTTATTATATAAAAATAATTGATAATTTGAAGTATTGTATATTAACAGCAAAATATCATTAAATTATAACAACAAAAAGAATATTATTTGTATATAAGATTTTAATTACAATCTTAAAAATTTTTATTGACAAAGGAATAAATACACAGACCAACTTACAAATAATAAATGTTAAAATTACAAAAAATTTTACAAAACTAGGACGACTATTTAGGTTTGTTCATGTTAATGAAAGCTACTTCATAGTTCGGTCATGCGGTAACCAGCTATCAAGACAGGACCTTCATTATGAACGCCACCAAGACCTTTCACCATCTTCCCATCATCTAGGACGGAGAACATAGAGAACTAGTAGCAGAGCACAAAAACCTGAATCGATGTGACTGTAATATCAACTTTATCCACATAGCCTAACAATATCAACAGATAGAAATTAACTAAACGTAATAACTTATTGGGTGCACATGGATGTGGTTCTAGATGCACCCATTTTAGTTTTCACGATTTAAGTAATTAAGGGACGGATTTTTTATGGTAGAATTGAGCATTCCTTGTCAAAATAAGGACCTCATAAGATTCATGTTCACCTCGTAACTCTCTCTTTTTCTCCAGTTTCTTCACATGTTCATCATAACAAAGCAACAAAAGCAACACCAAGGCTTTTTCATAAAGTCTTTTTCATCATAACAGCACATCACTCAAACTGCCTTGGTATATACGGCAGTACTTCAGGAAGCACCAACGAGAGTTTCTCCATGCATAAAGTCTTGTTCTCATAGCGGTTACTGGAGCACAAATGAGAAACATCCCATTTAAACTTGCCACTGTAGTTCATCTTAACTAACTTAATTTGACGAGTACAATCAGAAAACCAGTCAATTTGCATAGTCCTCCCATCCATTTGGTAAAGTGTCGATGTATTCCCAGGTGAGTATTGTAGTACTGTTCCACACCTGACAATCACTCACTAAATAATAAGTCAATTATCAAGCACAACTCAAGTCAAAGAGATCGAGATAATAAAATGAACCACTAACCGACTTGAATAATCTGACGATTATATCATATAAGTAACATTCCATCACAGGTAGATTATTGACAAATAGGAACGTAAAAACTAAAAAGTGTAGCCCACCTGCTCCCGTAGAGCAACAACTTCACTGAAGAAGGATGCGGAATCTAGAAATACCGAAGCCATCGAACATGAGGAATCAAACAGATTTAATGCTTCGTTTGTAGGAATCCAACCATGATCGAATTACGGGCGCAGCGGAAACAAAAATTTTACGGATTCCGAGCGGATCCCAATAATTGAATAAACTTGAATCAAAAAATAATATTTGGATTAGAAATCCTACTTTGTTCGCTTTCCCGAGAAAAACTTAGAAATTTTTCTCTGAACGATCAATCACTAGCTGT
>JANVCQ010000007.1:11268305-11281899 GCA_025531925.1 Erythroxylum plowmanianum
ATCAGTTCGCGTCTGCATTCTTATTTCTTGTTTTTATATCAGATTGTGTTTTCAGTAATGATTGTATCATGAGTATGAACATAATTTTGTTCTGTACCAACTTTCCAAATAGGAAATGTTAGTAAATGATTTTAAAGTGTAATGCGATCATGTTATAAGTGTTTTATCTTTGTAATGGGCCCAAGTGGAAGGTGAAATTTTATTGATTGTATGGTATGGATTGAAAATGTTTATGAATAAAAGTGAGCCCTATGTGAATAATGATTTTCACAAAAGCGTGCATTGTATTTAAAAAAATATATATCCCGAGTTTTGAATGATTGAGTGTTCTAGTACACCACTCTCATGGAGCACGGATTCGGATATCACCCATCGATGTCGGGTTCAGGTCTTGTGGGAATGAGGTGCTACAAAATGTCACTAATATCCTAGTCCATTTGTAACTCAATCATTACTGCCATTTGTTACTTAATTTTCTATGCATATTTCATAGGCTTAATCATCCAAAATTTTCATATGTCAATTTGATATTTTTCTTAAACTAAATGCACATTTTAATTCATCAATTTTTCAATTGTAATAATTAATTACAATTTTACTAATTATAATCCACCAAACCAAAATTCAAGATATAAGTAATTCACATCATGATCATTTTAAACCTTTCATACTCCAGAATATGTCAATTTGGTGCATTACAAGCTTGACAATTTTACTAAATCATGATTCATGTGTGTATGCAAATATTATGCATGCGAATGAAACGCATTTCATAAATTCTCAAATGATATGTCTCAATAGTCTAACTCAGTAAGTTTTGAAACTTGGGTTATTACAGAGAGTCAAATGGGAGATCCAGAAGGTGTACAAGTTGCTAAGTATGGAGATAGTTAGTTGAAGTTTCCACCATAGGATAGGCTTGTATTGCACCGGTTGTGGATTCTTCTATTTATTCATTGAAGAGGGAAAGGCAATCCTTTTTAGAGAGTTTTTTTTCAACAATAGGCAGACCAAGGTATTTAAAAGGAATCACTTGTTGAGTGAGAGGTCTTTGGTGTTTACGAGTAATTGCAACAGGGAGTAACATCCTGAGGAGATGATATAAGAACTCTAATGAGAATTGAACTTGATTCCATAGAGAAGTTTGAAATTCTTCAAGGCATTTGTCATCAAGATTTACAAAGGACAGGTCCAACTTAATTTTGAAGCAAATATTTGTCCAGTATGGTCATTGGCTTAGTATATTCAGACATAAACTTCACTCAGACCAAAAATTTGTGAACTCGTTTCCAAATTTCCTTCGAACGTCATGCTCGTAATCTAAAATTTCCTTGTAGAAAAGGTAAACAACAAATTGACAAGAAAAGAAAAGGTTCCAAATTGGATTAATGCCCCTAATAATCATATCTTGAAGGAAAGCTCAATAGTTTGGCCAATGGGGAAAAGAAAAGCAATCAATGATGAATCTGGATCCAACGGTCAAAGGAATGAGCTTTTATCCACGTTGAAGGGGGCTGATACCAACCCCCAAAACAAAACCAAACCTGCTTTCCTGCTACATGGCTCCACGTTGTCATAGTAAACAGTAGCAGACACACCACAGTTAACAGGCACGTCATCTGGATGCTCAAAGAAAATTTGTGTTTTTATAATGATGTTGCAGTTCTTTTATGTTTGAAAACAAATCAAAATAAAATGTAACAAATATCTTCTAATCGTTTGGTATAATTACAACAGAAAATTACAGAGAAAACAGAGTTTCTGTTAACCAAACACCCTTGAAGTTCACTCAACGCTTTCATAAATTAGTCATCACCTGCTGGGATTAGTAGATTTAGATTTAAACTGTGTTTGTACATTTTTTGTTTTAACATTTTGTAAAAGCATATCTTTACGTAATGTTACGGATTAAGGGTAATTAAGTCTTAACATTATGTTTGAAATTATAAATTCGAGTGGTCCCAATCCCAAACATCACCAATTTTACAATGTTGGAAGAAAATTTTCGAAAATCTTTGGGATGACATAATTTACAAAATCTTCTTGTGTGTAATGTAAAGACCGATGGTCGAGTTAGTAGAATAGAAAAATATAAGTTCAAAAAGTCTTGTGTTTGATTTCTTCTATTTACATTTTTTTATTGAATCTGTCATACAGGACTTGTCTTAGAACAAAGTACTTAATTGATGTAATTTATAAATTATTGCGTTAATCTAAAAATTTACTTAATGCACTTTCCAAAGGTAATAATTTCAAATTTCTCAATTAAAAAAAAAAAAGCAGAGACCTTTAAAGCATTTGAACTTAATTTATACCATTCAATTTATTTGATTGAAAAAATCTAAAAACAAAATTCAGGGGACTGAAATCGTTTAAACACCAAGCCATGTTACCGTTGGCAGCAAAAGTTTTAGGGGCCTGTAGACGTTACTCTGTATATGAAATTACGAATAATAAATAGATGATAAGAATAAATATTATAATCGGGAAGATAAGAAGAGGACAGACGAAAGGTCTACGTCGTGTTTACAAATGAATACAGAGGGCAATATTAACGGTCGGATTTATCTCATCGTCTCCATATTTCAACTGAAAAGACATCCTTATCCTCTCGCACCATTTACTTTATTATACCTTCCCAGTCTTTCTCTCTCACAAAACTATGACAAAAAAACATAAATAACAAAACACAAACTCGATTTCATCTGAAAGCTCGCTCTCTCTCTCTAAGGATCACACGCATAATTGCAGTGAACAGTAAACCCATCTCTCTCTCTCTCCCGCTCTAAGCATGGATCCACTACTTGCTCCTCCATCGGTTCCTCCTCCAACCCTAACGACCACCGTCACAGCAGTCATGGATCAGCTTGCGCCGTCGCCACTCTCCGCCGCTGAAGTCCCCCATAACCACATCCATCATGCTACCCCATCCATCTCCCCGTCCCTTCCTCCTTACGCCGAGGTAATAAGAAATATTCATTTCATATATTCTTTCTTTTTGGGGTTTTGTGATCCTGGTACGGATCTGTTGTGTTGTGTTCAGATGATATACGCAGCTATAACGGCGTTGAAGGAACGCGATGGGTCGAGCAAGAGAGCCATAGCCAAGTACATAGAGAAAGCGTACACAGACCTCCCTCCCACTCACTCCACCTTGTTGACTCACCACTTAAAGCGCTTGAAAAACAGTGGTCTACTCGTTATGGTCAAAAAGTCTTACAAACTTCCCAGATCTGACTTCAGCACCACCTCTGTCCACGACTATGTCAATTCCACTTCCTCCACAACTGCCACTAACGATCCGAGTTATGGACAGAAACGGGGACGAGGTAGGCCTCCAAAGCCGAAACTCGGTTTTTTACCGGACTCTAATGGACAGTCCATCCCACAACAACCACAACCATATTCGGTTACTTTTTCTCAAGATCAGCAGCAGCCCGTTTTGGGTTCGACCGGTTTTTTCCCTCCGGTTGTCCAAACAGATACTGTTACTACTACCGCTGCTGAGACTAGTAACACACAACCTGTGCTGGTGGCGCTTGGTCTGGCTGATGAACCCAAGGAGGCTAAGAGAGGGCGAGGTCGTCCCAAGAAGTCGTCGGTGGTGGCTCAAGCCGGTGGCCAAGTGGTGGTTGTCAAAAAAGGAAGAGGTAGGCCACCGAAGAGTCCCGGGAGGCCAAAAAAGCCCAAGTCCGTGATGGCGGCTCAAAATGGTGTTAAGAGAGGCCGTGGTCGTCCCCCAAAGGCCCAATCTCATTCTGTGGCTGTCACTTACGCCGCTGACGGCACTTTGATCAGTGTGGCCAGGCCTAGAGGTCGTCCAAGAAAGGCTGTGGCTGCGGCGACGCCTAGGAAGAGCACAGGAAGACCTGTTGGCCGACCTAGAAAGGTAAATATCACACATGAAATTTTGCTAAGCCCTAAGATTTTTGTTGGGATTCACAATTACTTATTCTTTCACTTTTTCATCTTGGGACAAGAAGAACACAAATGTGTCATGGATAACAACTGAACAGTCACAAACTCAAGCACAAGCAGAAGTTGCAGATCTGAAGATGAAACTTGAGTTTTTCGTGAGCTCTTCTTTTATAATCATTTCCTTTTTTATACATAGTTTTATTTTTGAGATTGTGAAAATGAGTATATGGTTTGGATTGCAGCAATCAAGAGTAAGGCAGGCTGTAGGACTACTAAGGCCCCAGTTGAGCAGTGAGACGGGGATGATAAGTGTGATGACTGCAATCCAAGAATTAGAAGGCCTTGCTTCTTTGGATGTCAACGCTCCTTTGCGTGAAGATCCTCTACCACCTGTTGTCCAAACTTGAATTGAGTTCACCCACAAATTTGTAACAAGTTACTATTTCTCTAACCAAGACAAGTAAGCAAGGAAGAGCTTCAAGAAGTAGAAGAATGTAAAGAGTAGGGATGACTAATTTGGATGAGTTATCAGTGAGTAGGGTTTTTTTTGTTTAATGTATTCTCTGTGTTGTCCTTTTCTACAATTTTCTTCTTTAGTGTAGACTACATTTCCAAGTTTTCATTGAATAAATATTTGTAGGAAGAAATGAAGTATGTTCACTTGATCTTTGTTCATTTATGCGAATGTTGGATTTTGTGCAATCGCTAGCAAGTTGATTTTTCTAATGATCGATTTGTTTTTGGCTTTGAAACCAATGTTAGGGATTCTAAACCGGTATTAATATCGAATTTGGTTTTGATCAGTGTTGCGAATACCGTATTGGATTGAATTTTGATACGGAATTGTAATAGTATTGGTTAATACTACATTATTTTGAGTAATTTTTTAAATTTATGACATAGTCTTAAAATTGTAAAATAGTTTATTGTCATATAATACTGTTATACTGTATATTTTTTTAACCTTGCCTTTAAAAATTAAAATAATAAATAATAATCACAATTAATATAAAATAACAATAATTTTAAGATATTTTACATATAAATAATAATTACAATTTATATAAAAAGGACAATTATTATTATACAAATATAAAATTAGCATCAATATAAAAAATTTAAAATATTATAATTTCAATTTTCATTATATAATAAATAATAATGATATCAAAACATTCAACAAAAAAATTAATAAATATCCTTAACTCTCAAATTATTATAATTTACAACAAGAGTTCGTGATAACTCTCAAATTATTATAATTTATAACAAGAGTTTGTGATAAGGAAACAATCAAGTATAATTGAAATACGAAACAAAAACATATATTATTTAATTTATTATTAATTAAATATATTATATATTTAATTAATTAAAATTAATTATTACTAAAATTATAAATATCTTAATTTAATTTAATTTAATTTATAAAATTAATTTAATAATAATTAATAAATTTAATTAAATTTAAAAATATTTTTAAAATATATATTTTCAAATAAACTTTGATTTAATAATTAAATATATAAAATAAATATTAGTTTATAAATAATAATTTTTAATTATTCATTTTAAAAAATAAAATATTTTTATTAATACTTTAATAATAAATATTATACAAAAGATTAAAATAAATTAAAATAAAATAATTTATTTTTAACTTTTATTTAATTTATTATTATTAGTAATAAAATATTTATTTTATTTTAAAAATAAAATTAATAAATCACAATAAAAGTTTAACTAAATAAAAAATTAAAAACGCTTTGAAAAAAAGAAAATGGGAGAGAGTCGGGAGGGAGTTAAATTTTAAAATTTTTTTGAAAATTTTATAATTTAGCTCTTATATTTTTCAAAATTTTTGGTACTGATCAGTATATAACCAGTATTATAAATATCAACCGGTATCGGCCAATATTAGAGGAAATAGATCAATGCTGACTAGTATTTACACCCAATACATAAGTACCTCTATTTCATATTGTTCTTTTACCAACCGTTACGAAACGAAATTCAAAATCACGATCAAAACTAAGATATTTAGATTTGGAAAGTTCAAATTAATCTTGACAAATTAAGTTTTGCCTGATTTGAAATTAATGAATTAAAGACTTTGAACTAGGCTCGAGTTTGGAAGCCGATTCGAATCTCCTCTATAAGATAACATTGTTTTAATTTTAACTTTTTAAAATGACATTTTAGTTTATAAATTAAAAATTAAATTTGATCTTAATTTAGAGTGACGTGAATTTAGGTTTGGGCTATTATCAATCCTAACTCAAATTGGACATAACACCACAATCCCAACAAAGTATGGTTGGGCTTGTAATTTGTCGGTTGGTGAGTAACTTGTCTCATTGATCGGGCCTTTGGGCCTTGTCCCTAAAATTTTGACTTTATAAAGAGTCCATTTATCAAAATTACGGGCTAGTATGTTAAATTAATTAGATAATAATATCAATAATCAAATTCAATTTAATGAAATAATCAAGAAAAATTTAGCAAAAATTATATCAAATTTAACAAACGTCGGGACAAAACAAAGTTAAAGATAACATATCGGACCTTTCAATTTATTTTACTTATTTTTAAAAAATATTTATGATATTTAAATTATTAAAAATATTTTATGATGTTAGAAGTTTAACTTTGTATTCATCATTTATTAAATTGTTTTCATATGAATTGTTTTCTAACTAATTAATAGGCATTAATATTAATTATTTCAATATTAAAATTATCTATATTGAATTTAGATTAACTAAAAATTAATGAATCAAGTCTAACTTTAAATTTAAATTTAACAAGTTATTCTTTTTCTCTTCAATTACAAGAAATAGCTTATTTACCGTTGGCAGATTTAAAGGTTTCAGTTATTTGGCCATGTCAAACGGTTGATAATTATGTTTAATAATTGGTTTATTAGGTTGGCCGATTGAACTTAATTTGCCAATTTTGAAAATTGAGAAATTAAGAAACTAAAAAACTTTTATATCTAAAATTTATTACAAATTACTCAAAGAGATAGAGATAATAAGTTTATTATTTAAATTTAATATTTTTAATTATAATTTTTGAAGTTGAATTAATATCAAATTTAATTCAGAATACACAAAAAGTTATCATCTCATTATATACATCTTCCTTTAACTTTAAAATGATGGTGCTGATTTCTTTGCTCTATCTAAATTCTTACAAGAATATTTAGAGAAATACGAAGATACAATACTCTTATCTTTATAAAATTTTTTTAAAGTCATATCTTTATAAGTCGTTTTACACATAAACAGTTAATACTAAACAATTAATTTTATCAAACATTTTTAAATAAACAGCTAATATTTTCTACTAGTCAAATCAGCTAACCGCCAATGCAACCCGCTGATTGCCAAACAAGGTCATTGGATTAATTTGACCTATAATTAATGAGTTTAAATATATTAAATTGAACTACTCTAATATTCAAACTTGATCAAGTTTAAACTCGAGTTATGATATTCAAATTTGAGAATTTTTTAATCCAACTCGAGCTCTAAGATCCTTAGATCCAATCTATTATCGCTCTAGACAAAAACTTAATAAAAGAAGCAATTTTAAAAATTTCATATAAAATATTTACGAAATATTTTAAAAAATAAGAATATTTTTTAGAATAAACAAAATTGTAAGTGAGGTTTGTATCACCACCAAAATTATAATAACTATATAAGCATCTCATTCTAAAGTATCATATGAAGGAAAAATTGGAAGGTATATAATGTGGCTAATGAATGATTTAGCTATTTGGTCGTGTTTTTAGAGATATCCATTTTAAGATTTGGTCTTCCATCTAAAGATGGCATTTAGGCCTAGCCCAGCCTAGCCCAAAGTTAACCAACCTGACTCAAGACTCGATGTATATAAGCAAAACAATGTTATTCTTCACAAAATGACATCATTTTTATATTTTTATTAGAAAGAAAATAACTTGGATTGGGTCAAATTAGACTCAAGCTTCGACTAATAGGGCCTGAAGGGCCGGGCTTGGGCCTATGCAGGCCCCAAACCTGAACCCATTGTGACCTCTACTTCCAACGAACAAATTGAGACGGTAAGTTAAAAAGAAAAGGAAAAAAAGCTTGTTAAGAAAATGCTCTGTAACTACTACTGTTCACTGCTACTGTTCATCTTCGTTTTTACGTTAATTTTATGTTCTTACGTTACTGTTTGTGGTTCTCATGACATCCCTAATGCATGAGGGTCATCTCCCCAAGAAAGTTAGGATTCAAGAACTTGATGAGGATCCTCCCCTTGACCCTAAACCTACTTAATGTGCGGTCTTAGGCCACTCGACGGTGGACGTGGAACCAGTGCCTCGTTCATGGCCTATCGAGGAGCTTCTTGAGGCTGAGGAAGGTGACATCACCCAGCTAACGGGGGACGCTGGTACCGGTGTTCTGCTATCCCAACCTTTCAAGGAGAAGCTTGACAAGCAGTGGGAACAATCCGTTGTTATCAAACTTCTTGGTCGTCGTATTGGTTATAAAGTTATCTGTTCTCGGTTGGCAACATTGTGGAGTCCAAAAGGTCCCATGAAGGTTATCGACTTGGACTATGAATATTTTCTGGTGAAATTCATTGAACATAACGACTTCATCAACCCCCTAACCAATGGACCTTGGGTCATTTTCGGGCATGCTTTATTTGTTCAACAATAGACACCCGATTTTCGTCCCTCCCAAGGTAAGGTCACGCGAGCTGTTACATGGATTCGGTTCCCTGAACTTTCCGTTGCTCGATATCATCCACTGATACTCTCGGCGTTGGGGAATCAAGTGGGACATACAGTAAAGATCGATGAGACGACCATGCAGACGCAGAGAGGCTGGTTTGCGCGAGTTGCCGTCGATATAGACCTTACCGTCCCTTTACTCAACACTGTGGAGCTTAATGGTGAGACCGTGTTGGTGGCTTATGAAGGACTCCTGATAATATGCTTTAACTGTGGTATGGTTGGACATGAGTCCACCAAATGCCCGTCGATCACGCCAGACCCCCGCATTCCCACACTGTCGGAACCAAGGCAGAGTACTAACTCCACATCGCAACGAGGACCACAAGGTACAGGGCTAATTGGTCAAATGGAGGAACGTGCTAACGGGTATGGGCCATGGATGGTAGTGCAACGACGTCCTCCTCCCGTCTCAGTACAACGTCAAAATCACCGACAAAATAATAAGCAACCGACGGGTTCTAAGGTGGGCGGCTCAAGGTTCATGGCCTTGACAGAGATGGAGACACTAGATAATGACAATGCTGCAGAGAGGGAGCCCACTGTTCAGAAGGACTTGACAGGTCTAAGGAACCGTTTGAATCTAACTGATTTCGTTAGTATGGGATATGCAAAAGGAAAGGATGGTGCCTCTTCTTCCTATCACAGTAAACGACCTACACTGGCTGCTACAAAGGGCAAATCTAAAATTACTTCCTTACCCATTAATAACCCACGTCCAAAGTCAGACGGTCATCCAAAGGTAGGTGCGACTAGCAATACAGAGGTACCCTTTATTCCCACAACTTATGATAATCATATTGCAATTACTATAAATTCACATTCTGAGATGATTTGTGATAATAATGTCCTAACAGCTAATGACTTAGGAGCTGCAGAAAATTGTCTCATGCAGGAAGGGTCGATCAATACGGCCCTGGACGGTGGTGGTCAGGAGCCAGAATTATTACCTCCCTCTGAGCCTCCTGACGTTATATTGGTGGAATTAACTTCGAATCTGAATAATGCGCAAGAGATGGAAATCTTGGAGAGTGACACCACGGGCAATCTCTCAGATAATGTTAACGTGCACGCGGATGTGCTGATGGCCGAACAACTCTCTAGTAGTTAATGTCAATTCTCTTATGGAATTGTCAAGGAGCGGGAGGGAAGAATATCCAGGCAATATTACGTAATTATATACGTATATATCAACCTGGTATTCTGGTATTGTTCGAACCTCGCATTAGCGGGACTAGGGCTAGCACAGTGATTAAGAAGTTAGGTTTCAATTTCTCTTTCAGGGTTGAAGCTGTCGGCTTTTCAGGCGGAATTTGGTTACTCTGGAAAGATGCTATTGAGGTCTCGATGGTCATTGCTCATCGTCAATTCATCCATACTAAAGTCAATCACTCACCAATTTCACTCGACATCTCACGCGCTGGAATCAATAGGTATTTGGCAGTATCTTCCATCGCAAAAAACGTTTGCTTGCCCCGCTGGAGGGCATTCAGCGAGCGATGCAGAATGACATGTCGGACGAGCTTCTTGACTTAGAAAAATGTTTGAGCACTGATCTTTTACAGGTGTTGTGTGAGGAAGAAATCTTTTGGCATCAGCGAGCCAAATGTGAATGGATTTCAAAGGTGATCGTAATACCAGGCTTTATCATACTGTTACTCTTGCAAAAAGGAAGAATTTGAAAATAGATAGTCTTTTGGACGCCACAGGGTCTTTAGTGTCGGGCTCCGAACATCTCAGAACTCTAGCGAGGAATTTTTTTCTACAATTATATACTCATGACACTGAGATGATTACTCCTTTACCTCATTCTGGCAGTTTTCCTCATCTTTCAGAGGACCGACTTCACGATCTTAACCGTCCTATACATGCAACTGAAGTTCGGAAGACAGTGTTTTCCATAAACCCTAATAAAGCCATGGGCGTGGATGGATTCAATGCTCTTTTCTTTCAAAACCAATGGGATCAGGTAGGCACTATTGTGGTCGCTTTGATTCACGACATTTTAAAAATGGATCACTGGGAACAGGAATTGAACCAAACAATCATGGTATTAATTCCTAAGATTCCTGCTCCTACCAATATTACTCAGTTTAGGCCCATAAGCCTCTGTACGGTGCTTTATAAAGTGATCGCTAAAATTATTGTCAATCGGTTGAAACCTCATATGGATTACCTTGTCAAGGAGAATTAATGTAGTTTCATCCCAGGCAGACAGATTACAGACAACATAATCATTGCCCAGGAAGTGATCCATTCGATGAGGAAGAAACAAGGCAAACAGGGATATCTTGCGCTGAAAGTCGATCTTGAGAAAGCCTATGACAGGATTCGATGGGATTTCCTCCAAAATACCTTAACTGATATTGGGATACCTTGTAACCTCATCAGGGTCATTATAAAATGCGTGACGACGATGTCTATCCAGGTTTCTTGGCAAGGCATTCTTTCTGACCCTTTTACACTTTCTCGAGGCATTAGACAAGGGAATCCGCTTTCACCCTATCTTTTTGTGCTCTGCATGGAACGACTAGGGCACCTTATTTCTCAGGCAGTCCATCAAGGTCATTGGAAACCAATTCGTTTAGGCTCTTTGGGACCTCCCTTATCTCATTCATTTTTTGCTGATGACCTTGTCCTCTTTGGCGAAGCAACAGAGACGCAAACGCAAGTAATCACTCAGACCCTGGTCACTTTTTTTCCGGCGTCCGAGCAACGTATTAACTTTACTAAAATTCGGATCTTTTTTTCCAAGAATGTTACGAATAGTACTGCGCGTCGCCTTAGCCATGCGCTCCAGGTTACCAAAACAAACAATCTTGGGAAATAATTAGGAGTCCCTTTGATCCATGAGCGTATCACTTGTAATACCTATCAGTATATTTTGGATAAGGCCCAACAAAAGCTGAATGGTTGGAAATCTAGGATGTTATCTTTAGCAGGTCGAGTTACACTTACACAATCAGTCATCGCGTCACTGCCTATCTTCACGATGCAAACGGTACGGCTTCCTTGCCACCTGTGTGACGATCTGGAAAAAGTAATGAGGGACTTCATTTAGGGGTCACAGGACGGACAAAAGAAAATTGACCTGGTCAGTTGGGAGGAAGTGTGTAAATCCAAGAAAGCGGGGGGACTGGGGCTTAAGCGCATTCGATCGATGAACGATGCACTCTTTACAAAACTCAGTTGGGACCTATTTACTAAACCCCAGGCTCTGTGGGTCGAGATTCTGAGGGCAAAGTATCGGGTTGATACTAATCATATCCCACAGACTTTAACTAGGAATGGAGCTTCGGTTATTTACCGTGGGATTGCAGCCACGTGGAATCTTGTACGCCAAGGCGTTAAATGGCAATTAGGAAATGGACGACGCATCCTTTTCTAGCTTGACCATTGGTTAGAAGATTGGGGCCCTCTCTATTTAGTGGCTCACACCGAAATCTCTGAGAGCATGCTCAATGCTAAAATTTCTGATTTTTAAGATGGGAGTGGCAACTGGCATGGGCAGGTATTCTAACATTATCTCCCCGCCACAGATTGTATGACTATTGCGTCCACCAATACCCACTTTAACGACCGTGAGGACGATACTTTGATATGGGGCCAAACTCTCCATTGGAGATTCACCGTAGCGTCTGCCTACGAGCTTATTAAGAATATCAACACTGACGTCTTAAACAGACATTGGGAGGCCATATGGAAGTGGGCGGGACCACAGTGTATCCGGTTTTTTCTCTGGCTGGTGGCTAAGCGAAAATTGTTAACTAACAAGCAATGTGTGATTCGGCATCTGATCATAGAGGATGGCTGTAATTTCTGTGGCCAGGAGGAATCGACCCTACATACTTTACGGGACTGTACTCGAGTCAAAGCTTTCTGGCACAAATTTCCTACTGCCATGGTTGGTGGGGACTTCTTCAGTCAGGAGGAAGGAACCTGGCTCAGGTCCAATCTTAGTCAACACGTGCAGTTGAATCAGGCGGAGTGGACTACTATTTTTGGTGTCATCCGTTGGTTTTTTTGGAAATGACATAATAACAACATTTTCGAGCCGGGTTTTGTTTGGTCAATAGAAGGCCCCTACCATTGCCATGGATTATACTAATTGGATCATACGAGCCAGTGAGATAGAAAACTGGGTCTTTCAGTTTCAGGGGTTTCCTTTAGGTACTTTAGTCGGCTGGACTAAACCCATAAAAGGATGGGTCAAGCTTAATACGGATGGTGCAGTGAAATTGGGCTTCCATATTGCTTCAACAGGAGGCATTATAAGGAACTGTCAGGGACAATGGTGTGTAGGCTTCTTACAGAATATAGGAGTCGACGATCCCTTATTAGGCGAACTCTGCAGTGTGTATTCAAGTCTCATGCTGGCATGGGATTGGGGTTATAGGCGCGTGATCGTTGAAGTGGACTCACTTGAGGTCATTAAGATTCTATCCTCCTCCCTAAATGATCTGACTGAGCATTCTTTTTTTGTAACACCCCACTCTCGCATGACCTGAACCCGACATCGATGGTGATATCCGAGTCCGTGCCCCGCGAGGGTGACATGTTACATCACTCAGTCAAAACTCAGTATAATTTTTTTTTAACACAAACACACACACATTATAATTTATGCGGAAAATAATTTACATAAACAATTCAATGGCCTCGGGGCCCTTTTCATAAATACAATTTATTTCAGTCTAGTTACCTTACAAATTGACTTAATCATTAATACAAAAATTCAGGAAATAAAATACACTAATGCAGACGCGAACTGATCCTGACCACTGCTCTGCTTCATTTACCAGCAAATGTCATACGCCCGTAGCCTAATGGGGTATTCTTCTGAGTCCTGAAAAATAATTGCAAATTTTGGGTGAGTTTTGTGAACTCAGTGAGAAACCATCATCG
>JANVCQ010000007.1:11282454-11294034 GCA_025531925.1 Erythroxylum plowmanianum
CTCGATCACAATTTGAGCACTAACCACTCTACACTCATAACACTGTACTCATCGCATTGGTAATGGGATGTTACACCTATGGTAACTATATATATATATATTAAGCTTACCTCCTCGATGAATAGCAATGGGCATCCAAAGTTACCATAGGCATCTTTAAACCTCCATTTGTAAGCTTAAAAGATCTTACAACATCTCGCGGACAACAATTGTTGTAATAGTTAATAGTATTCCCTTATGATCGAGGTGTTGAGTCTTACAATTTCTATCCCTTAGTTATCGCAAGTGCACAGGTCGTAAGTTGTAGTATTTGAAGGGTCGATCCCACAAGGAGGGTAAACTAATCTAATCCTAGGTTATCTGAGGCTCAAAAATTAATAAAATGAAATAAAAATGAAACAAGAATATAAACACAGAAATTTGATTGCAGGAATTCAACTCAAGAAATTTACACAAAACAATTGAAATTAAGCAATGTAAAGGGTCACTATGGATATTAATCAAGAGAAATTACCAAGTTATGAAAGAAGAGATTCTACCTATCATCAATGCTAACCTAACCAATTATGTGTTATCAGAGTGTTGGTTCTAGAGTATCGTAGAGGGGATTACTCTCTTAAGTTATAATCCCACGCCCTTAATCATTATCTTTAATTAAATTATAGAATTTGCAATCTCTCAATTAACAAACGACCCATAATTAAAATTATATCAGAAGCTTTCTATTAAACTATCCGGTTTCAAACAAGATCTCTCCCTGCAAAAAAACCAATATGATTAACTACGTGGTGTATTGGATTGCTTAATTCTCGTTAACCCAATCCAATCATTTTATCCAACTCAATCTCTCGGTTTGTTACTGAAATATGCAAAAATTGAAGTTAATCATAACACCTAATCAATAAAGCATAAAATCGACTATATTGACATTAAATCAAAAAAATCCTGAAGGAAGAGTTAGAATATCATCAACAATCCAAAACTCATCATCATACAATCCATTTCAGTCTTATATATTAAACGAACAAAAATGAAATAGAAAGGAAATAAAACTTGAATCGGACAATCCCGGAAGACAGTAGCATCGGGAGAACAACTAATTCGAGAAGCAGCAACGTCGGGACCTGCTTCTTATTCCTCTTCTTCTCTATCTCTCTTCTTCTCTCTCTCTCTCTTGAACTTTCCAAAAGTGGCATAATATAGAAGCTCCACTAGGGTTACATCATAAAGTCTTATATATTATTTCCAATTAGGGCAACCCTAGGGTCTTTTCTGAGTCCAAAAGGTCTGAAAAATCCCTTAAAAATTCAAGTTTGGACTAATGTCTATGTATCTATCACGCAGGTCACAATTGTGGCCCTTAGTTGGGACTGCTCTCTGTGTATCTATCATGCAGGCCACGATCGTGGCCCTTAGTGACACAATCGTGGCCGAGATTTTTTTCCTTCTATCACGATCGTGGCCCATAATGCCACAATTGTGGCTTCCTGTACCAACTTCTGTCACAATCATGGCATATTTTCCACAATTGTGACTCCTTGCTCTTACTTCTGTCACAATCATGACCCTGGGTTATTTCCTGAATCTTCTCTAAATCTTATCCAATTTCTTTGAAACAATAACAAACACATCAAGGCACCTCATAAATATAAATTTGAAGCTCCACATCATGTTCCAACCTACAAAACACTTAAAACTCAAATATTTACTAACACAATTTAGCCTAAACATGCACTAAACAATCAAATTAATAGCTAATCACACACTAAACTACCCATAAAAACACGATGTAATCTACATCTGTCAACATTCCCACACCTAAACATTTGCTTGTCCTTAAGCAAACAAAAAACAAACAAACAAATATCAACAACCAAAACACAAAACACTCAAATGCGATAATAAGATAATGGTATTAGACTTAACGTAATGAATTTAACTTCGAACACAATCCCTTAAGTTGTTTTTACGTATTAACTTGTGAAATCTGTGTCTAAGTACCTTATACTAAGTATACAAACTAATCAAAATTTTAATTTTAAGTTTATTCACCCATATCACTGGCACATACACATTGATAATTATTTGGTCAAATCAAAGGTGTAGTTATTCCTAAGTAAGTTTTGATGAAAAATCAAACTACTAACAAGTTTGGTAGGTTTTTAATTGAAAACATTCTTTTTGTTGATTTTTAAGGATATGAATCTAGCCTTTTTATATGGAGGCAAACATTTGTGATGAATGTCAATCCAGTTACTCAACTAGGTCATGTTATTATTAAGTGGCTTGGTTGGAATGTCATTATAGCCTTTTGATGTGAAGGCACTCATTTGTGATGCGTGTCGATCTGGTTACTAGGCTACATCACATTCTCAACTGGCTACTAGCTCTATTCATAACCCAAAGGCCAGCGGAATAGTTATTTCATTGAAATTTATGCATTTTTACACATTATTTTGCCTCCCTTATTGCTTTTGCTAATTATTCTTATGAAAATATACTAGTAATGCCATTTATTTAATTGACCTAAAATTATAAATGAATATGGCAACTTCCTAGGGTGAATAGACTAACACCGTATCCTAATTAACCAATATATTTAGCCCTAAGTAACTTAGGTCACTAATTTCATGAGCTAATAGATCTTACCAACCTAAGAGACTATGTTCACAACTAAATTAATCTCGTTAAATCCTAACCATTGCCACATTTACACAATTCACACATGCAGACCTAAACAAAATAGCATACGCAATGCAAAATTCACACTGAAAATAAAAAAAAACACACAGTCCTCCCTATACTTGAACAACACATTATCCTCAATATGAGAAGTGTACATACAAACACATTAAGTAAGAATAGAATAAAATAAAAAACATGAAATGTATAAAGACATAATTTAAAAGAGAA
The DNA here is from genome assembly GCA_025531925.1 of Erythroxylum plowmanianum. NCBI lineage: Eukaryota > Viridiplantae > Streptophyta > Magnoliopsida > Malpighiales > Erythroxylaceae > Erythroxylum > Erythroxylum plowmanianum. The sequence continues at coordinate 11,285,368 of JANVCQ010000007.1, forward strand.
AGGGATAGAGCGCAAAACCGTCAAGGTGATGGAGGTGGAAACCAAATTCGTTTGGCGCCCAAGATTGTTGCCCTGTCTTATAATTGCTTAAAAAGAAAATAAGAGAGTTAGCAGTCCAAACCATTCCAAGTCATTAAAAACTTATTTTTCGAGATTCAAAACAAATCTAACTGCACATAAATATTTAAATCTAACTACTGAACGTGCTAATTTAAGGTCATTAGCTTGACCTTATACCTTTGAAACTTGCTCAACTCCCTGAAAGGAAAGAGATTATTTCTTTTTCCTTCCGGATCACTCTACCAAGATATAGTTTGCATCGATGCCCATTAACCTTAAAGGTTTCCTTGTTTGAATTTCTAGTTTGAGGGATCCATGATTAAAAACTCGAATAGCCATAAAAGGTCCATTCCATCACAATTTTAGCTTCCTTGGAAATAGCCTCAACCTCGAATTGTATAGCAACATTGCATCTCCTACCTTAAATTTATTATGCCTAAGATGAGAGTCGTGCCATCTCTTTACCTTTTCCTTGCAAAGTTTAACATTCTCTTATGCGTTGTAATGAAACTCCTCAAGTTCATCAAGTTGCAAAAGTCATTTTTGTCTGCTTGCTTCCAATTAAAATTTAGCAATCTTATTGCCTAATATGCCTAATGCTCTAGCTTAATTGGTAAATGGTAAGCCTTATCGTATACTAGCCTATTGGGAGTTATTCTGAATGATGTCTTAAAAACAGTCCTATAAGCCCATAAGGCATCATTTAGTTTTAACACTCAATCCTTCTTGGAGCTGTGATCGTCTTCTCCAAAATTAGTTTCAGTTCCTAGTAAACAACTTCCACTTGGCCACTGTCTACGAGTGATAAGGAGTGGCAACGCGATGGTGGAATTCGTATCTTTTTAGGAGAGCATCAAAAGATATGTTACAAAAATGCGTGCCCTTATTGCTTATTGTAGTCCTTAGCACTCCAAACTAATTGAATAGCCATTTGATGAATTTTTGCACAACCCTTCCTTCATTAGTTGAAGATGCCACAACTTCGGCCCAACGTGATACATAATCCACCACTACTAAAATGTACATGTTTCTCATGGAGGATGGAAAGGGACCTATAAAGTCGATTCCCCATACGTCGAAGAATTCAACTTCCAAAATGTTGGATAAAGGCATCTTATCCTTTTTTGGAGATGTTGCCTACTCTTTGACAATGATCGTATTGTGCCATGAAAGCTTGAGCATCCTTAGGCAAATATGGCCAATAAAATCCACATTCTAGTACTCGAGCTATTGTTTTGTTTGTTCTATAATGGCCAGCGTATTGAGCTTCAGGACATTGTGTTAATGTATCCAACATTTCGTCATCTGGCATGCATCGTCTTAATAATTCATTAGTATATGTTCGATACAAGATTTGTTCATCCCAGAGATATCAATTACGCTCGTGTAAGAATCTCTTCCTTTGTTGATAAGAGAGGTCAAAAGGAAGCTTACCTCTGGTAACATAATTTGGGATATCGACCAACCATGGTGTAGCTAGACTATCAAGCAACATCAGACTTTTGTCAGAAAATTTCTCATTAATATCTTCACTTTTCTCGCATTCCACTCCTTCCAGAGATGATAAGTGGTTTGTGACCACGTTTGCCTCCCCTTTTTATCTCATACTTCTATATCAAATTTTTGTAGGAGTAGCACCCATCGAATAAGCCTTGGTTTTGCATCCTTATTGCTAAAAAGATATTTTAAAGTTGCATGATCTGTGAATACGATTACCATTGACCCCAAGAGGTATGATCGAAACTTATCACATGCATACACCACAATAAGTAATTCCTTTTCTGTGTTGGTGTAATTAAGTTAAGGTTCAAAAAGGGTTTTGCTTACATAGTAGATTGTATGCAATCTTTTATCTTTCATTTGGTTTAATACACAACCTATAGGTTGGTTCCTTGCATCGTACATGACCTCAAATGGGAGTGTTCAACTAGGTGGTGTTAAAATTAGTGCAGATGTTAATGCCTTCTTTAGTTTATTGAATGTAGACACACACTCTTCATCAAACAGAAAGGGCACATCTTTGAATAATAGGGTTGTCAAAGGTCGGTCTTGTAATTTGCGAGAAATCTTTAATAAATCGACAATAAAGTCCTGCATGGCCTAAGAATCCTCACACACCCTTAACATTACTTGGTGGTGGGAGTTTCTCTATAACTTCTGTTTTTCCTCTGCCAACTTCGAATCCTTGATGCAAAGTTTTATTCCTGAACACTATCCCCTCTTACACCATAAAGTTACACTTCTCTCAGTTCAACACTAAATGTGACTCGTCACATCTTTGGAGCATTCTATCCATATTGGTTAAAAACATTTGAAAAGAGTCTCCATAAACTGAAAAATCATCCATGAACACTTCCATTATATCTTGAATCATATCGGAGAAGATAGCATCATCCATCTTTGAAATGTAGCCGGGCATTGCACAATTCGAAAGGCATCTGTCTATATGCAAAGGTACCATAAGGGAAAGTGAATTTGATCTTTTCTTGGTCCTTGGGGTAGATTTGGATCTGATTGTATCCAGAGTATCTATCTAATAAGCAGTAGAATGAATGACAAACCGCCCTTTCTATCATCTGATCTATGAACGGGAGAGGATAATGATCCTTTTTGATCACTGTGTTAAGTTTGTAATAATCTATGCACACCCTCCATCCAGTGATTATTGTTGTTGAAATTACTTCTCCACTCTCGCTCTCTATTACCGTCATTCCACCCTTCTTGGGTACACATTGTATTAGGCTGACCCATTTACTATCTGATATGGGATAAATTATCCCTACATCTAAAAGTTTAATTATTTCTTTCTTGACCACCTCCTTTATGTTAGGATTCAAACTCTGTTGATGCTCCCTTAATGTTCTACATCCTTTTTCAAGGTTTATTCGATGCACACAAACATTTGGGCTTATACCTTTAATATAAAATTTTTTCCATCTGATGGCCTTCATTCGCTTTCTAACAATTGCTACCACCTTGCTCTATTGTTTCCCGTTCAATTGATTGGGGATGATGATAGGTAACGTTAGGCTTTCACCAAGAAAGGCATATCTAAGACGTGTAAGTAAAGTTTTAAGCTCTAATATAGGTGGTTTCTCTATGAACGGTGGTATGGATGCTTTAGTTCGGACTAATATGTCCTGATTTGTTTGAACACGCTACTCCTTCGTCTTATCATTTCCTTCAAACTCAGCCTTGCTCAACTTCTCATCTCCATTAGCTGTCTTTGCTTTTATCAATTTCACTTTTGCAATGTAACTCTCTACTTGTTCTTGCAAATTTTGATCTATAATTTCAACCTTCATGCACGCATTGCTTTCTGTTGCATTTTTTAAGGCCTTGTTCATATTAAACTTCATTTGGTCTTTACAGATCCTAAATGTTAATTTCCCTTTATAAATGCCAATTATGCTTTCCCTGTATTCATAAATGGTCGAACAAGGATCAACATACAGTTTTTATCCTCTTCAAAGTTGAGAACCATAAAGTCCACAGAAAGAATGAAGTTATCCTTTTGCATCAGAACGTCCTCCACCACTCTAAACGATTTTTATTAGATTTATTGCTAATTGAATTAGCATTGATGTTTGCTTGACCTCACCTAGCCCTAATTTCTTGAATATTGACAAAGGTATAAGATTAATACTTGCTCTTAAATCGCATAAGCACTTTGTGAATTCAAATTTACCAACCACATAGGGTATTGTGAAACTCCCTGGATCATTAAGCTTGGATGGTATCTAGCTAGTGACTATAGAACTATAGGTGCCAGTTAGAGCTACTATTTGGTTTTCTTCCCAAGTATGCTTATTTGATAATATGTCCTTCAAAAACTTAGCATATTTAGGAATATTTTCCAAAGCCTCGATGAATGAAAGATTTGTTTGCAATATCTTTAACTTCTCTACAAATTTTGCAAATTAAGAGTCTAATTTATTATTCTACAATCGTTGAGGATAAGGAACCTTGGGTTGATATTGTGGAGGGGCAATATAAGGAGGATATTCACTCATATCCACTTCTTTCTCCTTTTCTAAGTCTTTTTTTCAAAAGGAGCAGAGTTTACAACTTTTGTCTTTATGGGTTGTTCGAGTTCCTTCTCATTTCGAAGTGTGATAACTTTAAGTCTCTCCCTTGACGTTGTGACAGAACTGCTAGGGAAACTTCCTCCATTTTGTGCAAAATGCGCTTTTGACAATTAGCTCACTTGTACCTCTGGATTATGGATGGAAGAGACATGATTCTTTGTTACTTGTTCGAATCTTCCACCCAGGGTTGTACGTGTTGGAGTAGGGATTATTTCCCCCTCCTTGACCATATTGTGCTCCTATGGCATTCACTTTCTCTGCTTCACCTTCTTGCGTTAGGAAATAGCCGATACTATTATGATTCAAATAACTCACATCTTTGTTGAGTGGCCTTCACGGGAACAAAAGATGATGCTTCATGTTATTTAGTTGTTGTGTGAAGCTGTCAATTTTTGCGTGTATTTTGATCATTTGGTCGACAGCTATAACTCCATTATGTTCTTGAAAAGTTACGGATTGTCTATTTCTCTCATTCGATCACAGACAACTGTTACTAGCCATCTCTTCTAGAAGTTCTTCTGCTTCATCAACGATCCTTCTCATTAACGATCCTCCTGAGGCTGCATCAATTGTGCCTCTTATGGGTGGTGGTACTCTATTATAGAACATTTGCAAAAAGGAACTCCTTGTGTAGGTTATGATATGGGCATTTCCTTTGCAAGTCTTTATATCTTTCCCACGCTTAATAAATCGAGTCCCCATCACCTTGTTGAAAGTTAGTGATCTCCTTAATGATCTATGTAGTCTTGGTAAGGGGGAAGTATTTATCCAAAAAGGCATATACCAATTGGTCCTATGTGGTGAAGTTGGATGGGCCTAGGGAGTGGTACCAAGCCTTCACTCTATCCCTTAAAGTAAAAGGGAAGAGTTTCATTCTTATTGCATCTTCCAACATCTAATGATATCAGAAGGTATAATATATTTCAAGGAAGTTCACGATATGTGCATTAGGGTCTTCATTTGTCAATCCATAAAATTGCACATTCGTTTGTACCATGTTTAGAAGGGCTGGTTTGATTTCGAAAGAGGCAGCTTAGATCGATGACCTAGCTATGCCTTGATTTGCTGCGTTGAAGCCAAGTCTCATAAAGTCCATAAGAGTTCTCGGTTGATGCCCTTAGTTTGCTCCTTGATCGAACTCTTGATTATATTCTTCCATCATTGGTTCCTCAACTACTTCTTGACATTTGGCTCTTCAGATAGCACATTCCAACCGAGTAATATCCAGTGTCAAATCTTCAATTATCTGATTTGTACTTCTTGTGGCTTTTGTGTTCATGCAAGTATATAACCATAAGAGGGGTAAAAGTCTTAAACTAAAATAACTAAAAATGCCTTAGACTAAAAAGAACTAAACTAATCCTATGCCTCCCCAGTAACGGTGCCACAAAACTTCATCGAGGTTTCGAGTATTACAATTTATATCTCTCAATAATCACAAATGCACGGGTCGTTAGTTGTAGTATTTGAAGGGTTCATCCCACAAGGAGGGTAAACTAATGTAATCCTAGGTTATCTAAGGCTCATAAATTTAAAAAAATGAAGTTAAAAATGAAACAAGAATATAAACACAGGAATTTGATTGCAGGAACTTAACTCAAGAAATTAACACAAAACAATAATTGAAATTACCAAGTTATGAGAGAGGGGATTCTACCTATCATTAATGCTAACCTAGCTAATTATGTATTATCAGGGTGTCAGTTCTAGACTATTGTAAGGGGAATTACTCTCTCTCAACTTATAATTCCGCGCCCTAAATCATTAACCTTAATTAAATTATGAAATTTGCAATCTCTCAATTAACAAACAACCCATAATTAAAATTAGATCAAAAGCTCTCTACTAAACTATCAGGTCTCACACAGGATCTCTCTCTGTACAAAAATTGATATGATTAACTACATGGTCTATTGGATCACCTAACTCTCGTTAACCTAATCCAATCATTTTTATCTAGCTCACCCTCTCGGTTTGTTACTGAAATATGAAAAATCCAAGTTAATCACAACACCCAATCAATAAAACACAAAATTGACTATATTGACATTAAATCAAAGTAAAATCCCGAAGGAAGAGTTTGAACATCGTCAACAATCCAAAATCCATCATTATGCAATCCATTTCAATCTTATACATTAAATGAAAAAAATTGAAATGGAAATGAAATAAAACTTGGATCGGACAATCTAGGAAGGCAGTAGTGTCGGGAGACCATCTAATCTAGGAGGTAACAACATCGGGACCCACTTCTTCTTCTGTCTCTCTCTTCTTCTTCTCTCTCTCTCTTGAACTTTCCAAAAATGGCATAATGTAGAAACCCTACTAGGGTTACATTGTTAAGTCTTATAAATTATTTCTGATTAAGGAAACCCTAGGATCTTTTTCAGGTCCGAAAGGTCTGAAAAATCCCTCAAAAACTTAAGTTGGAACTATTGTCTGCGTATTTGTCGCACAGGCCACGATCATGGTTGGGATTCTTTTTCTTATGTCACGATTGTGGCCCATAATGCCATGATTGTGGCTCCTTGCACCGACTTCTATCACAATCAAGACATATTCCCTACGATTGTGGCTTCTTGCTATTACTTCTGTCACAATCATGGCCTTGGGTTATTTCCTAGATCTTCTCTGAATCTCCTTCAATTGCTATGAAAGACTAATAAACACATCAAGGCACCTCATAAATATAAAATTGAAGCTCAACATCATGTTCCAACCTATAAAACACTTAAAACATAAATATTTACTAACTAACACAATTCTAACCTAAACATGCACTAAACAATCAAACTAACAACTAAACACACACTAAACTACCCACAAAAACATGATGTGATCTATACCTATCACCTTATTAACTTTAGCTTTCTTTGTAAAAATTGGTTTAGAATAGACACTAAGATTAAAAAATTTCTCAACTGTAAACAATAGAGGGTAAAATTGTCCTTTTTATCTCCCATTGATAACTGCAAAATTAGGTGTGTACAAAGAAGGCCTATGTTTAAGTATAATTCTAGAAACCTCAACTCTAGTAGTAGACTTAGCATCCTCTGATGTGACCCACTTATCACTTGTAAACATTTGCCTCAACTTCTTTTTTATCTGAACAAAACACTAAAATGATTAGAAATTAGTCACAAACTTGTTATAGTTGGACAATGTAAATTCCTACTATTATTGAAATCCATCCACATCAAATTTATGACTCATATACGATTATAGATAAACTTAGTCACTTTCTTTGCTTTCTACATAATCTCATCAATGATAGGAAAATGTATAGCGTTTATTATATTTTTCAACATCAATGCAATGTACAACACAAGGAATCCAATAAAAAGAATTATACTTACTTTTCATTCTCTTCCCAGTTGCTTTTCAAGTAGAATTATTATCAATAATGAACTGAACAATATTTTCTAACTCAACTTCATTCACAACTTCATCAAAGTTTTGAAATAGAGTATCAACATTTTTAACAAGGTCAAAAGCATCAACTGACTTAAAAAAATTGTCCCCTTAGTAAAATAAACTAAAAAATTTGATACGAGATAGTGAATTGGAAACGAGTAGCTTTTATTGCCAATAACAAACAATATACATTTAGCCTAGTATTGAAGAACAACTAGATGTTGTTATCAATTGTTGTAGTCTATCATTGTAACTATTTGTTGCTTCTGAATTTGTAGGCAGATCATGTGACTCATTGTAATGTTATTTTGTAGTTTTTGTTAGCATTAATACAATTCCTTTCATTTTTCAAGAAAAAAGAATAAACTAAAAAATTTATAATGGATTTATGTCTTCTATTTGTCCAATCATCACACATAATTGAACATCTATAAACTACCTAAGTCATTCTTCTTTCATCCAAATAACTGTTTATTTCATAAACAAATATGCTTAGAAGTTTACCTCTAGGCCTTGTTTGGTCAGCATAGATTCTTGCTTGGGAAAGTAATCTTTTTCCTAAAATTTATATTATCAAGTTTGGTTCATTTTTTGAGTAGTTAGGAAAGTAAAAACTTCCCAATCTAGGGAAAGTAGTAGCACTTTACTTGGATTCTAAATCCCAGCACTCCTTGGTATTTAGATTACTTTCTTCAGGAATTTAATCTAAAAAATATGTTAGTCAATTTAACCTTTTCTCTCTCTCAACTCTACGACAACTCTTTTATGAAACTCTACCTCCCCTTCAACCAATGTTATGAATACCGTGCCGAATTTGATATCGGATTGGGTTCTAGTATGGTACTGTATCGGTACTGGTTAATATCGAGTACCGTTTCTGGTAATTTTTTAAATTTATGAAATAGTCCCTAATTTTTTAAAATTACAAAATTGTCCATTGTCAGATTATATAGTTGTACTGTATGATTTTAACCCTATTTCCAAAAATCATAGTAATAAATAATAATAAAATTTTTAATTTAATAATTATTAATAAATATAATTAAATTTAAAATATATTTTTAAAATATATAAATTTCAAATATATTTTGATTTAATAATTAAA
>JANVCQ010000007.1:11342831-11361367 GCA_025531925.1 Erythroxylum plowmanianum
ATAAAAAAAAAAAAATTTCGGGGCCCAACATAAAATCCAGATGAGCCATGTGTGTATAAGAAGGTTAGTGGGAGTGCAATCGTTTTTCTTGTATTATATGTAGATGACATATTGCTAATAGGAAATGATGTCTCAGCTTTGCAATTAGTCAAAATTTGGTTAGCTAAGAACTTTTCTATAAAAGACCTTGGAGAAGCAACTGCTATTTTGGGGATAAGGATATATAGAGATAGATCTAAGAGGTTGCTTGGTCTTTCTCAGTCTACATACATAGACAAGATGTTAAAAAGATTTAGCATAGAGCAGTCTAAGAGAGGTTATCTTCCTATGGCACATGGGATTACACTCTCTAAATTTATGTGTCCAAAGACACAAGATGAGAGGACTCGCATGAGTTTAATTCCTTATGCTTCGACTATAGGATCAATCATGTATGCTATGTTATGTATTAGACCCGCTGTATCTAATGCTCTAAATGTTACCAGCAGATACCAGTTGGACCCTAGTGAGGGTCATTGGGTGGCTGTCAAGAATATCCTTAAGTACTTGAGAAGAACTAAGGATGTATTCTTGGTATATGGAGAAGGTGATCTTGTAGTAAGCAGGTATACTGATGCACGTTTCCAATCTAATAGGGATGACTCCAGATCCTAGTCTATAATGTATTCAAACTTAATGGTGTTATAGCCAGTTAGAAAAGTTTCAAACAAGAGATGATTGCAGATTCGACGACAAAGGCAGAGTACAATGTAGCATTAGAAGCGGTTTGGATCAAGAAGTTCATCATGGAACTTGGTGTGGTTTTGAGCATCATTGACCCAGTGCAGTTGTATTGTGACAACAACGAGGCTATAGTGCAGGCGAAGGAGCTGAGGTCTCATCAGAAGTCCAAACATATACTTAGGTGCTACCATTTTATTAGAAAAATCATTGGTAGAAATGATGTCAAGTTAGAGAGAGTTTCTACCGATTAGAATATAGCTAATTCGTTGACTAAGCCTATTTTCCAAAAAAGTTTTGTGTCACATGTGTACACCTATGGTATTAGATATTAAGGCGATTGACTTTAGTGCAGAAAAGCTCTAAAGGCAATCACCTTTATCACTTATTTTATAAATCATTTTATGATTAATAAAGGCAGCTTTCATTAGTTCGAAGTTTATACATTTATGGATTTGATGTTGATCTTAAATTGATTTAATGAAGTCCTTGATACAAAACAAGCATGGAGGAAATCATGACGAGATCATGATAATGAGATTCCTATAATGTGTAATTGTGTTAGTATCTAAACTTTCCCTAGTCATAGGATTAATGAGATAGGATATCATTAATCCGGATAGACTAGCACATGTTATACTCTTTGATTGGATCAAGCATTAAATCTCATAAGTTGTAGACATAAGTTGTTTAGAGTTAACATGTGGATGCTTACTAAGGGTAGTAAGTACATTGGATTGACCTACTATGAGACAATCATATGGATATTCTATTCCGATGTCAATGATAGTCTCATCATAGTAATAGTGCAAGTATTCTTTAACTTGAGGTGCTCAAGGATATCTCAGATACTGATCCTATACTTTGACTCCATTCATCGATGCCTTTCAGGGGTTACTCATAAGGTGGTGATTGGGTACATCTTGAGGTATTCGGAGGTAACTGAGTCGTCAATAAAGGATTCACCACTCCTCATAGAAGGAGATGATACCCATGGCTTCTTATCGGGGTCATTACTCAGAAGTCTCTGGCTAGAGTAGATATGTTCCATGAAGAGAGTCTTCAATGATATATAGAGTAATAAGATCCTTAGTACAAGATCTAATATCACTTGAACTAGATGTGACGTAGTCAGTTTAGTGGGAGTTAACAGTTTGACCATAATCTAAACCAAGTGGGGTATAGATGGTGAATGGATGAATTGCATGGCAACATTATGTATGGAAGAGTTTGTAATCAAACCAAATTGGGGGTCATGACGTGTTGCTAGATATCACCCTTGACTTGCTTAAATTAAATGTTAATTTAAGTGGCTAACATAACCGGGAACCTAATGGGTCATACACATAGGAGATCAAAAGGATAAGTAAAATGGTCTTGAATGGTGATTCAATATATGAGAGAGTGTTTCGGGATTGTATCACGATGTGATTGTAGTAGAAAACGTTGCATGGAATGGATTAGAAACAACTGTTGTTGGTTGCCAATTTGGCCATTAACCTCCCAAGATTCCATTAATGCATGCTATTCATGGTCATTAACTTCCCATAACTCTTCATTAGTGAAGGGGGTTATGGAAGGCCACATGGTTCAAAAAATAGAAATGATTTTCATGCACCTTGTGTAAGATACATGAAAAGAAAAAGAAGTAAAAAAAGAAAGGTTCTTTTTCTTACACACAATTTTTCTCTCTAACTCTTTCAAAGGTTCTTGTCTTTACTAGCAGAAAGAAAGAATTCTAGCTATCTCCTAGTAAGGTTTTATCCTTCTATCTTCGTGTGAATTTTCATTATAGATAGTCTGCATTGATCATTGTAGTTTACAACAATCCAACACGGAGAAGATTAAAGAATGAAGGAAATCGTCAGAAAGGTATATAAATATCTTATATTTCATGTTTTTGTTTTTCTTTATCTATATGTATGAGTAGATCTAGTTTTTGAGGTTCCGTTTTATTTCCACTACATATATTTGATATATATTATGTATGATATGCATGATCGAAACCTAACAGATTCTAATTATTGATTTGATAATAAATTTAATTTAATAATTCAACTCTTGAAAATTTAAATTAAATTCTAAAACTTTTCCTAATAACAATTCCTGTGAAAACAAATTTTCAAAATTGGAAACACTTCATTTAATTTTATTAGGAGTATACAAAAATTAGGTTTCTTTTAAAATATTAAATCAATTAATTGCACGTGCCAGACACTCTCCAATCTCTCTTTTAATTGATTTAATATTTTAAAAATAAACCTACACGCCAGATGATGACATGCGGGTGCGTGTATTGCATGCGCCCACGGTCAACAAGGAGGGTTGACTGGTGTGTGCATTGCTACAGACGCACTCCGATGATAGTGGGCATGTGACTTACACGTGCCCATCATCTTCTCTAGAATCTTCCACCTGCTTCTGCAACTGCCTCCCTACCACAATTCTTAAACCACCTCTCCAACATTTGCTTCCCTCACATCATTGTCCCACATTTCCCTAACTTGTCTCCAATTGACACCCATCTCCCATGTTTCTCAAATCATTGGGTAACATTTTAGATTATTAAACCATCGCCTATCGAACCACCTTCGCCTGTGTTTCCACCTCTTCACTCCCTTAGTCTCCACCGATAACCCAATCGACATCAACGACGCCCTCCATAGCATCGACTGTAGCATCACAAGCGATGTCTAGCAAGCGTCGAGTCGCAAGCGACCCACTGGGTCGCCAAATGCGAAATTTAGATGGGCAATAATCGCCTATCTGATTCGTGTACACACAAGGCAGTAAATTGATATCAGAGAAAAAACAATCGGGAGGAAAAACACGCAAAATCCAGAACCAAAATAAGGCAGAAACATACAAGATTTTAAAAAATGCAATCTCAGAACATGTACAGAGGAAGTTATAGTAAAAAACAATTCAAGGCTAGTTTCTTTGCAATCAACAAACGTACAAGTGATGGAAAACATTTTTAAGACACTGGCATTCATAAGTCATTTTAACTTTTCACAACAAATAACCAAATTTTGTTTTAAGGAATTAATTGTGCAAAGCTAGAACATAAAACATGTCCATGAATAATAAAACTCCAAAGCAGACAAAAGAATAGCTTCGGAAAAAGACAAAACCAGAAGCATAACACAATAATTTTTATCAAAATCAACAACAATCAAACACCTAATCTAAGTTAAGCAAGTAAATGGAGACTCTGATACCATTGTTGGAATCCAACTGTGATCGAATCATGGATGCAGAGGAAAACAAACAATTTTACAGATTCCAAGCGGATTTCAATAACTGAATTAACTTGAATAAAACATGAATTTAAATAAGATATCATATCTTAGAGTTCCAGTTGAAAAACCTTTGAAATTGTTTCCGATTTGTTAATCGCGAGCTCTTCAACTACAGAGTAATTCTCAATACTTCTTTTCAGAGGAAGAAGACAAAGTGCTTGCTTCTAAATGTTCTTTCTTTATTTAAATATAGAAATCAATAGGGTCTTTATTTATAATTAAAATCAAATTTTAATTTTAATTAATTTAATTTTAATAAAATCAAATATCTCATATTTAATCCCCAAAGTTTCTCAAACTTTATAATTAAGTATAAATTAAATTAAATTGATTTTTCTTTCATAAATTGCTCTTTGATGATGACCTATTAAGTTTATAATAAATTGACAATGATTATAAATTACAATTCTAATTCACAATTTATCTTTAATTCTCCAATTAAACAATTCATAATCATAAATCATAATTGAGGTATAACAACATGTCATGATTACTCAAATATCAGGAATGTCAAAGTGATTGACTTAACCTATCCATGCATAGTTATGATGTATAATTTAATCCTTTTGTCATTCAATATTCTAAGTGGACGGGGTATAGATATAGTGTCTACTCTTTTGGTCCAATTATGTTTGTTATTGTTAATTAGTGATTGATTTATAATTGAAATTTGAAAACGCCTAGTAAATTGATATTTGAAAATGCCTTCTCAAATATCAATTCACTCTGACAAGAGAATTTCATAAATCATTACTAATCAAGAATAGTATACTGTTCTCTCTAATTACTTTAAAGTAACGAATCCTATATTGACTTGCTTAACTATCTCCATACGGTTTATACTGTATCCAATTACTACCGACTAAATTATCCTAGGACGATTCATAAGTAATATCAAAATATATTAATTCCCATACGAGATACCTTGATAATCTCAAATCTGATGATCAATTATACAACCATCGTTATGAGATAATCCACAGACACATAAGTATTATTTTATTCGAAATTCTCATAATCGGGTCAGTTCAGTGACTTATTCTTTAATAATCACCCACACATTAATTTAAATATCTCTATACTTTAATTTATGAGATCAATTACTTTCTTCATAAAAAAGAAACATAATATGTGCTAATTTTACCGCTTCAATAATATCCCGTTTTGATGAAACTACAACTAGGAACATTATAAATAATACATGTGTAAATTGAATCTCATAATTATGATTTGATCATAATTTAATTACACAGTAATTATTCCAAAGATTTTACCTTTAGTAATAAAATATCAAAATTTAATTAAATTAATACACAAAGATAAATAAAACCTTTTTCATTAATTAAAAATAATGTCATACATTAATTTGCATATAATTGATTGATTACAAGGGCGTAAACTAATAGTTTTTATCAAAATAGAAGAAGAAAATGAAAATAAAAATCCATGTCGAAACCAACAAATACATATATATGTATAACTGTATAATAGGACAAGCGTTTTGTGAAAGAACTAAAAATCAGAGACAGTACCAAAAGTAATTATGATCCATCTTGCAGCGCATCTTGATGCAAACAGCAGTGGTCAACCTGTCTCCAGATAATAGTCAAGGATTCTTGCGGGTTCAAATAAACTGAGGATTTATGAGGTACAATGAATGTATCCGAAGATGTGATACTATCTAGCTTTTATTCAGTGTCACCAATAATCCCCACAAGAGCATGAACCCTCGTTAAAGTGGTGAAAACGATTATTATCTCGCAAAATTATCAATCGCCCCACAATCTTGGACATGTACTTTATGGCATTATGACAGTCTTCACAAACTCTCAAGTTTTTAATAACACGAATAGGTCTCCCAACAGGAATGGAAAGAATCCCATATGCCACAGCTAATCTCTCACTATGATACTTGAGCATATGCTCTTTCTCTTCTTCTTCAACATCATGTAAAACTACTTTGGTAGAAGAGACATATCCCTCATTTTTCATTTTCAAATCCATTTCTTCCAGAAAAGCATGTAACTTTTCCTTCTCAGGATGGGAAGAATCACCAACTGTAAATGTGTGAATTTTATTTTGTGCTTCAAGCCAACTATACCCAGGCACTTTTTTCACACCTTTGTTCCTCATTTTCAATCTCATTTTACCAACATCAGGCCATCTACCTTTAGCTGCATACAAGTTTGAGAGAAGAACATACATTCCTGAATTATCAGGTTCCATTTCATTAACAACCTGAGCAGCCTTTTCACCTAATTCTATATGGCAATGCATCCTGCTTGCACCAAGTAAAGCACCCCATGTTGATGCATCTGGTTCAAAAGGCATGTTTCTTATTAAATTCTCAGCTTCTTCCAGGCGACCAGCACGGCCAAGTAGATCAACCATGCAAGTATAGTGTACTGAATTTGCAACTATACCAAAATCTTGACTCATTGAATAAAAATATTCGGTCCCCTTCCCTACTAAGCCAGTGTGACCACATGCAGATAATACGCCAACCTGAGAAACCAAAGTGAAACCAATATTGACAAATAGATGATAAAGAAATGCAAACAGTTAATTTTTTCTGCTATTTCTGTTAAGATGGTGTATGTTAAAATAGTATTTGATTCATCATGGAGTATCACTCAGTAGCTTACTTTTAGTCGACTTTCTAGTTGACAATATTGATGTTTAGTTGATAGATCCCTCCTCAATCACATCTTTGTTAAGGAAAATCTTTTGCAGATTGATATACAAAGAGAAACAGTAACAGATACGCACTACAAAAGAATGTCGATAGAACTACAAAACTCCTCCAGACTAAAAAATTAACTCTCTTCTTTCCCAAGTCATCTATAAATGGAAAAAAAATATTTCAAGATACCACATAACCTCTGGTTTTTAGTATATAAAACCAAACCTCCTCCAATATTTGAACATGCTGACTACTGTATTATGGTATTGATGGAGGATCAACTAATAGAAGAATCAATTGAATTTAAATGTAGAACTTCAATTGTCTAGTTAAGAGTTATAGTCTTACTTGAGCTATTGGTTTACTTTTAATTATTCTTCATTCTTAGGATAAACTTTTGATTTGATTTTGGTCATTAACCAGAGGTACACTGCTATACCGATGTTTTTGTCACTTTGTAGGAGTATTTTTTTTCCTCAAAAAACAAAAAGAAGAGATGTCTCACGATGGTGGGTGTCCCAAAACATATCTGGAAGTCCAACTAAATGAATAAATAAACTCACCATAGTGGTAGCATCTGGCCTGATACCTGATGTCTTCATTGACTCAAAAACTGCTAAGGCTTCCTCACCAAACCCGTGCCTTGCATAACCATAGATTATTGTGTTCCATGAGACTACATCCTTGTCGGCTATTTCTTGAAATGCATCACGTGCTTCATCTATGCTTCCACACTTGCAATACATTGCAAGAACAGCATTTCCCACAAAGCATCCAGTGTGAAAACCAGCCTTCACCAGACGACCATGCAATTGCTTTCCCAGCTCTAAAGCAGCAATATCAGCACAAGCTGTCAAAGAACAGGTAAATGATGACCTGTTCAATCTTTCTCCATCTCTTTCCATTTCTAGAAAAAGTTGTAAAGCTTCTTCACTACGGCCATTCTGAGCATAGCCAGCAATCATAGCTGACCAAGAGATGGAATCACGCTCTGGCATGCTATCAAACATACTTCTGGCACGATCAATATCTCCAGCTTGAGCATATCCTGTGATCATTGTATTCCAAGAGCTAGTGTTCCTGGAAGGCATAGCATCAAACAAATCTCTTGCCATTTCCATTCTCCGATACTTCACATATCCACCAATCATTGCATTCCATGAAGTTGAATTCTTATCTGGCATCTGATTAAATATACTTCTTGCTTCATTCAACATCCCATGTTGAGCATACCCAGAAACCATCGCTGTCCATGTGAACAAATCCCGACTAGGGGACAATTCAAACAATTTATGAGCTTCTTCCATGTCTCCATTCTGAGCATAACCTGTAATCATGATGTTCCATGAGACCTCATCTCTCACAGGCATTGTATTGAAAAGCCTCCTGGCCTCCAATACCCTCTTTGATTTCACAAACCCACCCATCAAACAGTTCCAAGAAACAACCTCCCAATCCATCTTCGACTGAAACAAACTTCTCGCGTCCTCTATCCTCCCATTCTGCACATACGCTGAAAGCATCCCATTCCATGAAATCTCATTCTTACAGGGCATTTTATCAAAAATGTCCCTAGCCTCATCGACAAATCCGTTCTGTGCATACCCCGATAACATTGCATTCCAGGATACAACATCTTTCTCAGGCATTCTCACAAACAAGGCTCGAGCACCACTCAAATCTTTATGCCTGACAAACCCACTAAGCATGACGTTCCAAGAAAATAAATCTCTATCTGACATTTTATCAAACAAGTCCTTGGCAAGACCAAACTTGTTATTTGCTATATACCCAGAAATCATCGCATTGCAGGAGACCGAGCTTCGACGAGGCATAGAGTTGAAGACTCGAAGAGCGGCTTGGCAATCCCCGTTCCGCATGTGGGCGGAGATTGTCATGTTCCAGCTGACCACGTCCATGTCAGCAGCGGCTCGTGATTGTTGTTTTCGTGGTAATGATTTCTTGGAAGAATATGCTGTTGATTGGATTTGGAGCTCATTGATGGGTTGTGGTAGGTAATTCAACTTCTGCATATGTATGCAGTCAATGTACAATTGTCTTCTCCAACGATGAGTCCCGCGCATTGCTCAAAACTTCGTAAAGTCTGGCTTTCTGATGCCCACTGGCCACTACTCCTGCTTCTCCTTAAATAACATCACATCCATTATCCTCAACAACAATCTACTTCTTTCATACTCATCTTGGTGAAGAAAGAAATAAAAATCTTGTCTACAAGCTGAATGTGGACAATCCTCATAAAAATGAACCAGGTATAAAACTTCTAACTGCAATCGCTTGGCAGCAGGTTGGCTCCAATTACGAATTAAAAGAATCATCAAGAGGAGACGACTTCTTCTTTATGTAATACTAATATGGATTTTAAAAAGTAACACTAAGACACAAATTTTCAATTTATTGTAAAAATTAATGACGTGCTCATGTGGCTACTTTAGAAGATAAAACCTTTCTTCTCTGATAAGTGATAACCATTTGCTTTTAGTTCTGATATTTAAGTCTTCCCGGTAACCCAATTCCCTGGTAACTCGTAAAGGATGGCCAGAGAGGTGGGTTATGGTTGCCATCATACATCCTTGAAATAGTTGTGGTGGCAAAGAAATAGGTTTAAGCCGTTGCTTCTGCTTTGATATTGTGTAAGCTGCTGGGGCGGGTTTAGTGTTTTTTTTTTTTATTACAAGGAAAAGAAAAAACAAAACAGAAACTAGCGTGATAGGCGGGGGTATGCCACTCCTTGCGCGTCGCGGTGGATGAGCTCCTGAAGAAACTCCAGAGGGTCCTAGAGGAAGTGCAGTCCCAGGCTTAAAACTCGTGCATAAGCCACCAATTTGTTAGCACACTGGTTGGCCTCTCAAAAGGCATGATGCAGTTGGACCTCCCAGTTCCGTTGCAGTAATCCCCGGATACCTGCAATCAAAGAAAGTTCCTCAGTTAGTGGTCCGTGGGAGGCAGACAGTATGTTAATGACCTCGAGCGAATCGACTTCGACGACTATACGTCTGAATCCCAGATCCCAGGCCAACTAGAAGCCGGTGTACACGCCTCAACATTCGGCAGAAAAAGGCAATCCCCTCCCAAGAAGTTGCTGAAACCCACCAAGCCACCGTCCATGGCTATCGCGAATTAATCCTCCAACTGTGATCGCGGCAGATCCAACGTTGAAAGCTCTGTCCGCATTTAATTTCACCCAACCCTCCGACGGTTTAGTTGAGCCCACTAGATTTCCCACATCTAGACCTTGGGTCGGAAAAACCTGCTTTTCCATAATGCGAGCGCGATCAATCCATTCCATGTAGTCCCAAACAATCAGTGTACCATCCTCCGACTAGACAAAACCGCTTTCGAACAGGTTGTTGTTTCGCCATTTCCATAAAACCCAAACAGCAACGCTATATATCGAGGCCTAGGCAACCTGGTGGATTTGCGAGTGTGTGCTAAGGTTTGTCACCAACCAAGTCCGCTCATCCTGTTAGAAGAAGGTCGTATCAACCACATCCCTGGGAAATTTACGCCAAAAGGTACTCACTCGCGGACAGTCACGAATTGCATGGATGGTGGTCTCTTCCTGGCCACAAAAATGCCATCCACTATCCATGGCGATGTGTCGGACAACGCACTGCTGATTAGTCATAAGCTTGTGATTGGCCAGTAACCACAGGTAAGAGCGAATACGCTAGGGTCCAGGCCAAGTCCATATAACCTTCCACATCGTATGATTCGTGACTATGTAAGGGCCTTCCTGGATATCATATGCGGAAGCCACTGTGGACCTCCCATTGGGGGTAGGCCCCCAGGTTAGTTTACCGTCCCCTTGTCCCTCTGTAGTGGTAGTGAGGGACGCAATCACCAGGCAGACTACAGATGGCAGGAATTGCTGAAACTCCTGCCAGAGCCAGTGTCCCGCATTACTCACATAATCAACGACCGTGGTGGCCAGTCGATGGTCGGAATTTGGGAAGTCGCCACATAGAATCTTAGAAAAAGACTACTGAAAAGTTGAAACTTTTTGGTTTGGACTGAAAGAGCATTTGAACCTTAATAATTATACCAGAATAGTTCACAACTTTGTCGTATGTACTGAATTTCTAGGAAACACGAGAACGATAATAGGAAACACAAGATGATAAAAGAACGATAATCTTGATTGCCTTATAGTCTGCTTGATTCAACAGTTTCAGTCTCCCTAGCCAACTGATGCATTCCTCCTAAGAAGAAGCAGGACTAGTAATGCTTAGCAGGGACCAAAGTCGTGCCCAAACCTCCTTGGAGAAACCCAAACAACAAATGCTCCTGACTCTCCTACTATGCTATGCATAATTCACAATTTGCTGAGTTAATTTGGAAATTAAGTCTATCTTTGGTGAGCAGCCCTCAATTCATGCCTAAACAACAAATAAATGCATGAACCGGTTTGATGTCTGACTCCTAGACCAACTTTGCCCATCTTACTCTTAAATTCTGATCCTTCTGTAACATGGACTTGCAAGCATTAGTGCCAAACAATCCAAAGTTATCAGCTGTCCATTGAATTTTATATTCGTCATCTTCCTACCATCTAGGCATTTGGTTCAGTACCATGCTTGAGTATCTGCAGCTAAGATATGCCAAACTCATTGACTACCTCTTATAAATTTGCTTACTTTGGTCTCATTGTTCACAAGCCTTCTCAACTATTATAGTTCACTCACTTCATAAAGAGGACCCCTACTGTCAATTATCAAACCAAAAATAAGTGTTTTCACCATTTCCAATTTGATGGAACACTAAATTTTGCATCCATAGTCGAGTTCTTAAGATCTCCTTTAGCATCCCTGACATGTTTTGCTTGAGTTTCAAAACTCAAGTGCTACTAGGCTTGATGAATGTATTGTGAATCCATTTAGCCCAAAGATCGCCCTTCTTACTACATAACCATCACAAGCATTTGCCTAAACTAACCTTACTGAGTAGTCAGGTTAAGCAGAGGCCTAATAATCACACATATTGCTTTATTTTTTTGGAGACATCCATTTGGGAACATGTTTTCTCCTCATCCGAAGAAAAGAATTGTAATATTGATGTAGTCGATAATAATGATCCCTGGTCCTTTGTTTCAATAATGAAGTCACATAGTTTGAAACATCAGGGTTGTCAATATCGACGATATTGAGCTTCATCTATAAACAATAAGTAAAAGTGACATTAATCTTTAAATAAGTAAAAAATATTGAATATAATTCAATAAATTGAAAATTTGCCGCATCTGTATCCAAAGCATTCTTTAGCAGGTTGTCTTCTTTTAAATGCTTCGCATGCTTAATGTAAGGTAATTCAGTTCTGGCAATTACCCACAACTGTTGGGCCCCGTTTTCGAAGCCCAACAATCGATCCAGAATCATAAACCTTGAGGTTAAAACCTATAGGGTTATTCCAAAAAACCCTCTTTGGTCGTCATCTCACAAGGATGGTGAGCCCACACTAGTCAATCACCAAAATCATAATTTGATTTCTTCACAACAATTGAGGTTCTAAGTCTCAAGTTTAATTTGAAGTAAGAACTATCTCAATTGGAGCTCTAAAGATCAAGATATGCTTGAAAAGTCAAAGTATGTTCATACTCCAATCATGCTTTCTAAATCAACCCCTCACTATCTTTCCATTAATTCCAAAAAATATCAATTTTTATAGACAGATAGATACATGTGTTAGGAAGCTATCGCTTCAAGAATCACTTCATTCAGAGATTGGATGAGGAAGTTATGACCAAAAGAAACCAACATGTTTATGTCCTTAATCATTCTGCACCTCTCTTGGAGAAATTGTCATAAAGTTTTCTAAAAATGTCTGATTGAGTTCGTTCTTAGACCATTTGAAAGTAGACTTCTAGATCTACAATTTCATGACTTCTAGATCTACAATTTCATGAAGACCACAAAGCGAGATTCTACCTCTAAAAGGGTCAAAAATTGCAATTTACTGAAGCTGACCTGTGAATGTCCATTTAATGGACATTGTCGCGGTTGGAAGTCCTTTTTGATCGAGAAGGTCCATTTAACGGACATCCATGTCCATTAAACGGACATTGGTGAGGCTGGGGGTCATTTTCTAACCCAAAAAGGTCCGTTAAATAGACATTGGGGTTCTCCAAACTCCCCAATGCCTCTCCAAAGCTTCCAACAACCTTTCTAACATCATATTCACTCATAATCTTCCTAAATTCACTTCTTATAAAGCAAAAACACTCCCAAAACATTCAATTACCAATTTGAGTGCATCAAACTCCCAAAATTCAACTCAAATGACTCATCACAAACACAAACTCTCATCATTCACTATGACTATTATGCTCATAACTCCTATGCAGCATCATCACTTATAACGCTCATATCTCTTGACTCCCATACCCAAAATTTACAAACCTTATAGCATTGGAAAGCTAAGAGAATAAGCTACAACTTTTCTTAAGACAACTTGGTATAATTCTACCTAAATCAATACATCTTTCCCCCTTGACTTCAGAACACAATTCTTACTCTATGAAAAACTTTAAAAAATGCAATTTAAAGACTTAGAGAATGATAAGCAATACATAATGCATATGTATTTCATTAACATCAAAACCAATCAGAGTTTTACAATGCTTTGGCAGGCATTTCGAGCCACTTACATCATAATCCAAACATATAACCTTTACAAAAAACTAAAATCGCTCAAAATGCGACTAAAGCATTGTTTTACAAAAACTAACTTAAAATACAAAATAAGCCAATTTTGGAGTAATGTCTTTATGCTCAATCACTCGATCTCATGCTCCTCACCTAGAGATGGGATGGAATGGGAGGGGGTGAGCTTAAAGCTTGTGGGTAACAGTTTCATAAACGATAATAAGCAAAAACCATTTGAAACTTTCATAATTGTTGCAAAACCTCATTGAAATCCATAAAACATTCATTTCTCAAAATTGTCAACTTGTCAACCAAATTCACAATTCACACAAGTCAAACAATCATGAAACTTATCAACACATGTAGAAACATAAACACATCATAATGGTTTGGGTGCATCCAAAACAGAACGTATTACACATTTCCCATATGGCTCCTGTGTAGCCGTGAACAGAATGTACTGTCGCAATCCCACAAAATGGTCTTGCATAGTTGTGAACTTATGGGAGTCTGCGAGGGAGCTCCATGCCACTAGCAGGCAGGCGGGAGAAGCCTTTAGACAAGTGCACTTGGCATTCTTAGGGGACCACCACAAACCCACATAATCATGTATCTCATAACTTGCAAACCATTTGCCCAAATGGCACATTTTGAAATCTTGTCTTTCATGTGCATGAACTATTTCGTATACTTGCTATTCTTTCAAAATCATTTCATAATTTCACAACCAAAAATTCTATACCATACATATAACAATTTCCCAAATCATTCAAAAACCAAAAATACAACAATTGTAGAGCAATTTGAAATCATTCCCATATCACTCAAAATTCATTCACAAAACTCATATACAAAAAGCATGTAGCACATTCTCAAGCATTTAAAGATCAATAAATGCACTTTTATAAGGTAGTTGGAAAATCAATTAGTTACCTTTATTGAAGAACATTTAATAGCTTATTAACTCAATTATAAAAATGTCATCCACCTTAATTTCCTTGCTTGAAAAGCTTGCTCAAGAAGCCTCTACTCTTGCTCCTCTTGCCTCTCTTGATTCTCTTCAACATTGACAAAAACTCCAAATCAAAAGGAATTCCAATTGGACAACCCAAAGAAATATACTCATAAAATTGACCTTAGAATACTTAAACCCATGCATTTCCTAAGCTCTTTGAACCAAAACCCTTCCAAAAATCCCAATATCAAAACACAAACTTACCTTGAATCTCCACCAAACAATGGATTTCTTGGCTCTAATGGAAGCTCTAATCTTCCTCTTCCTTTTTCCCTTCTTGCTTAACCCCAAAATCCCTCTTGAAGGTTAAGAAAAGTTGAAACCTAGCTTAGCCCTCTTTTTCCTCTCTTTTTCTCCTTATATGACACTCTCTCTCCTCTCTTTTCTCTAATTTTCATTCTCCCTCTGTTCCCATGTAAGATAAGCCTTTTCTTCTCCCTTTTATACCCTTAATGAATGCACAATGTCCATATTGCCCTTCCTTTAAAGCCTTAAGACTTTCCCACTTAAGTGATCTTCCTAAACTACCCCTTATGCATAAGTTACCACCTTAACACTTTAATTCCCTTAACATAAGTCACCTAATCTCATTCACATTAACATGTCAATTAATTCCAACATAAATTTAACTAGCAAGACCCCAAAATTATCTAATCATGCTTATTTATCAAGACAAAAAATTTTGGGCGTCAACAGTAGCCTTCTCCCGGCTGCTCGCTTGAGGCCACGAGATCCTGAGAAATTGAACTCGTTTTGTTCACGGAATAAACTTTGGTTTCTTTGTTTCTTTTCACAGAACTCTTGAGCCATTTGTTTGTGCATTGCATCTTTAAATTTTCAAGTATGGTGTATAGTTGAGTGTTATGTTTAATGGCTGAAGTTTATGTTGTGTGTTACAAGTTTGAGTTAAATTGATGAAATGCTTAAATTGCTTAAATAAAGTGTGAATGCTTGAATTGCTAGATATACATTTACATATGCTTGAATATGTGGCCATTGCCAATGGCTAGAAATATATTAGCCACTGAGCTATATAGCTCACCCCTTATTCCCTCCTCAGGTGCAGAACGAGAAGATTACAATCATTGCAAGGCATCGGAAACTCCAAGATTTTAGAAACTTTTGTAACTAAGTTAGTTCGATCACTTTTGGATAGTTTCACAAGCATGTTAAACATTGAACATCCTATATATGTTGTAATTTGTGTTAAGCCCTCTTTTATAATGTTATTATATAATTAAAGTTATGTATAGGCTTCTATTAATTTGGAAAATAGTTTAGAATTGAAAAATTCTCCAGGTGTATGTGCATGTTTCTTTTGTAGTTGTACATTTCATAATCTAAGTCTTCTATAGGTGTATAAATTGTGGGCTAATGTTAGAGGAAAAACTAGACTAATTTAGGCTAAATTAGTCAAAGTTGTCTTCTAAAAAGTTGTAGCTATTCTTTCTAGCTTTTCAATGGTGTAAAGTATGAAATTTTTGGCTATCAGAGTCAAAAGTTATGGTCCTTATAAGTAAAGATGCTCAGGAGTATAGGATGTATCATCTGGTGAAGACGTATCGTCTTATGATGACGTGTTGTCTAGTGAGGATGCATCATCTTGTGAGGACGCTTCATCTAGTGATGACGTGTCATCTAGTGAGGATGCATCATCTTGTGAGGACGCTTCGTATGGTGAGGACGTGTCGTCTTCTGAGGATGCTTCATTTGGTGAGGACATATCATCTTGTAAGGACGTTTTGTCTAGTGAGGGCGCTTCGTCTGGCAAGGACGCTTCCTCTAGTGAGGACGCTTCGTCTAATGAGGATGCTTCGTTTGGTGAGGACGTATCGTTTGGTGAGGACGTATCGTTTGATGATGATGTCATATCGTCTGATGCACTATTCATTTGATCCTATCGTCTGGTCCCAACTTTGACCCTGTAGATGATAGAATTTGCCTTTGAGGTTTGCATAAAAGTTGTAGATCTAGAAGTCCTCTTCAAAACCATTCAAAGAAAACCTTAATCTGAAATCTTTAGTGAAAGTTATGCTAATTGTTTCGAGATAGCAACAACTTGATTAAGTATATGAGCATGGTTGATTATTTTAGGCATAACCTCATAACCCGACCTCCAAATTAAGTGACTTTTTAAGCAATAGATTCCCGACACATTTTCCTATCTCTCAATGAAATTTGTAGCTTTTGGGGTCGATTGGAAAGAGATCGATGGAAGGAAAATGAGGGATCAGTCGGAGGGGCATAACTAAGTTATGAACACACTTTGGATTTTTAAGCATATCTTGAGCTATAGAGCTCCAATGAGAAGGTTCTTGTTTCAAAATAAACTAGAGGCATAGAGCTATAATTGGCTTGAAGAAGTCGAATTGTGATGTTGGTGATGGGTTGCTATGGGCAAGCCACCCTTGTGAGATGACAGCAAAGTGATGGTTCATTGGAATAACCCTACAAGGAAACCCCACTCATGCTTTTCGACTCTGAAACAATAGTTGGACTTCGAAAATGTTGGGACCCGATTTTGAAACCGGAGCGCAACCGCAAAACGGAATCATAAACGGAAACAGAAAGCAAAACAAAGAGGGCGAAAGTGAGAGAGATCAAATCGGATCAAAAGCGAAGGAATCGAAAGCAAATTGAATGGCTCGGAAAGCATAAAGTTAAAACAAATTAGAAGCGGAATCGAAGGAACGGATTTACAAAACCTCAGAAACAAAGAAACCAAAACGGTTCAATTACACAGAAGGTCAAATTCCGACATCCGGTAACGCATACCTTAGAAAAACTAACGTTGGAACCTCAAGACACACTTGGTCTAAACTAATCCAAATTGGTATAATTTTTTTTTCATTCTTTAATCAAAGCAAAATTCAATTTCCCCTTTTTGGAATTCATCAATTCCATAAACTCAATTCATTTGATTTTTCACATTCATGCATATCCCATAAATCATCTTTTAACAAGATCTTATTTTTATTTTATTTCTTTGCCATAAAGTCTCACACATACAAAACTAAATACCATCAAAGAGCACTTCAATATTTCGAATCAATCAACACAATCATCGGACTTCCTGTTCGGAATCCCAACACAAACAAACACATTCGTATTACCCATAGCACTTCAATAATTCTCAATCATCCAAATTCATTGGACCTCCTGTCTGGAATCCAAACACAATCAATCATAATCATATACATATAAGATCTCAATAGCCAAATCACATACACATTCATCTCATCCATATACCATACACAAATTTATATCCCAATTCCATACGTAAAAATCCATAATTCATTTACATGCCAAAAATAATTGCATTACAAACTTTAATGACATTTTCAAGCCACAATACAACATCAATCTCAAAATCGAAATACAAAGATGCAAAAATCCCTACAATACTCAACATAAGCCTAAGCTCTTATTTTTACAATAATATAACTTAAAAATACAATCATAAACATAACGAACGAACTTCTTGACTTTCTTTCATCCGATCTCCTTCTTGATACCTGGAGATAGGGATGAAAAGGGGTGAGCTTTATAGCTCGTGGATAACATGTTTATAACCGAAAAATAAACAAAAATCATTTTCCAAAAATTTGTTGTCATTTTATAAAATTTCACGGATGAAACATCAATTACTTATTTCTCCAAAATCTCAATTTTTCAAAAATTCACGAACAATTTTAAATCATGTAAGCATCAAATTTATAACACAACAAGCACATAACACATCAGAAATGGTTTGGGTCGGTCCAGAAAATAGAACGTACTACACATTCCAGCATAGTGTTCCTGTGTAGCCGTAAACAGAATGTACTATACCTTCTCGCATAGTGGTCCAGTGTAGCTGTGAACTTAGGGGAGTCCTTAACGGAGCTTCAATGTCACTAGCGGGCAGTCGAGCGAAGTCTTTGACAAGTGCACTTGACAACTTAAGGGACCTAACCAAACCCACATAACAGACATTTCACACTTGAAAACAGATTTGCCCGAAGGCACATTTCCAAAACTGAGTTTTCATATCATGTCATATTCAAACACAATGTCAGTCATAATTTCAACCAAAATTCGCATAACAATTTTCCAATCATTCAAATATCAAACAAATTTCCATTCGCAATTTCCACAATTTCAAATTCACATAACAA
>JANVCQ010000007.1:11375178-11390316 GCA_025531925.1 Erythroxylum plowmanianum
TGCATGTATACCATGTGCATGTGCAAAACAATCATCATTATAGAGGCTATATGATGTATGTTCATGCCGAACTATAAGTCAATACTCCTAACCCGTCCCAATTTACTAAAATACCCTTCCCATCGGTGATGGGATGTTACAATATTACTTTTGAACTTAACTCTAGGTTAATACATTTGTTGCTTGATTTTTGTGGTCTTGTAGGTAAGGATATGCATAAGCATCTCAAGGAGTTTGATGTGGTATGTCTAAGTATGAAGTCTCGAGGGCTAACAGACGAGAAAATCATATTAGGGGCTTCACCATTCTCACTGAAAGATGTAGCAAAGAATTGATTGTTTAATCTATCTGTTGGGAGTGTGAACACTTAGATAGAAATAAAGCGATTATTTTTAGAAAAATATTTTCTCGCATCATAGTAAGTATACAGAAGGAAATCAGTGATATAAAGCAACCTAACAGAGAATCCCTTTATGAGTACTGGGAATGCATTAAGAAGTTTTGTGTTAGTTTTCCCCATCACAACACACCTGACCAACTTCTTATATAGTATTTCTACAAAGGATTGCTACCGATAAAGAGGAGTCTACTTGATGTAGCGAGTACTGGAGCATTATGTAAGAAGACTCCTATCGAAGCCAAGGTTTTACTTGAGCACATGACCACTAATACCTAACAATTTAGCACTCGCAATGATGTTCATCAGGTAAACAAGGTAAGTATTTCATCTATCAAACATTGTTTAAATGAGCTAACATCTTTTTTAGACAAATTGTAGATGGTCAGGAATAAGTAAAGGCATACAGGAATATGTGCAAACCTGAGCAATCCGATTAATGAGTGTCCGACATTACAGAAGGGAAGTATGGAATATGTGAATGCTATAGGAGGAAAATTTTCCTAACCGGTACAACCCATAGATGTAGAACCCAAGCTTGAGGGATCATCCCAACTTCAGTTACAGGGGGAATAGTCAGTAAACTTACTTTAGAATATGCCATAATGAGCACAACACTTCTAACCAAGGCCACAAACTTCTTCTTCCAGTTCAGGTACATCTCTCAAAGACTTGATCAATACCCTTACCGATAACATTATTCAATTTTAGCTAGATGTCAAATCGAGTATATAGAATATAAAATACCAAATAGGTCAGTTGGCTGTAAGGATTAACCGTATACAATCACAAAGTGGAGGAAAGTTATCATCTCAACTTGAGGTGAACCCCAAGAATGTTAGTGCTATAACTTTGAGGAGTATAAAGGAGATTGAGGTTCCCAAGAAGGCCTCACTGAGGATTGCAAATGAAAAAGAAATTAAGGAGTTAGAAAAGGGAAAAAAAACTCCTCATCTAGCACAAAGGTCAACTTCGAAAAACCTAATATCATTAAGACTAACCCTCTACCTTTTCCTAGCAGATTGATAAGACTAAACAAGAGGAGAAACAAAAGGAGATATTAGGGAGTTTCTGGAAGGTGGAAGTGAACATTCCTTTGCTAGATGCAATTAAGCAAGTATCGAGGTATGCAAAATTTCTCAAGGAACTATATACGTATAAAAGAAAGTAGAAAGCTATTGAAAAGGTGATGATGGGTGAGAATGTGTATGCGGTTTTTAAGAAGAAGATGCCTCTAAAATGTCAGGATCTAGGTGTGTTTGCTATTCCCTGCAAAATTGGTAACATTGTGATTAATAGAGCTATGTTGGATTTTGTAACTTCAATTAATGTTATGTCTCATTCAATTTATGTTTCCTTGAATCTAGGCTTTTTAAAAGAAACAAGTGTCTTTATATAATTAGCTGACCGTACTAATACTTACCCTAATGGTGTAGTTGAGGATGTTTTGTTACAGGTAAATAAGTTCATATTTCCTGCTAATTTTTATGTTGTTGCTACAAATGATGAAACTTTATACAATCTAATACCTATTTTATAGGGGAGATTGTTTCTCAATACAGCTTAGACAAAAATAGATATTCATATGGGCACCCTCACAATGGAATTTGATGGAGAAATGATTCATTTTAACATTTTTATCCCATAAAACATCCTTATGATGATAAGTTTGTTTGCTATGTTGATGTGATTGATCCTCTAGTGCAGGAATTGTTTAAGTACGCCTATTTAAGAGATAAGTAGACTCTCCTAGTTATCATTTCGGCAGAGTTGACTTTGGATCGAGAAGACAGGCTGGTTTGAATATTGAGAGAGCATAAGAAGGCCATCGGATGGATGATCGCAGATGTCTAAGGAATAAGCCCTTCTATATCCATGCATCATTTTTTGTTGGAGGAAGATGCTAAGTGCATAATGCAAGCTCAACGTAGGTTAAATCCTTCAATGATGGAAGTTGTGAAGAAGGAAGTGTTGAAGCTTCTTGATGTTGGGCTTTTTTACCCAATCTTCGATAATAAGTGGGCAAGTCCTATTCAAGTGATTCCAAAGAAGTTTGGAATCATAGTTGAGACCAATTAGGAAGGTGAGTTGGTTCCCACCCAAGTCCAAATCATGTGGAGAGTTTGTATTGATTATAGGAAATTGAACTTAGTAACTCATAAAGACCATTTTTTTCTCCCCTTTATTAATCAAATGCTTAAGAGATTGGCTAGTTATGAGTATTATTATTTTCTAGATGGCTTTTCAAGTTATCTTCAAATATTGATTACACTGAGAGATTATGAAAAGACCATCTTCATATGCCCATTCGGTACAATTACGTACCAAAAGGATTCCTTTCGAATGATGCAAAACACCTGCCACATTTCAAAGATGTGTAGTAAGCATTTTTCTGAGTATATTGAGAAAATCATTGATGTATTCATAGATGATTTTAGTGTTTATGGTTCTTCCTTTGATGAATGCCTTGAGAATCTTGCTCTTATCTTCAAACGATGCATTTAAATTAACCTTGTGCTTAATTAGGAAAATGTCACTTCATGATAGATCAAGATATAATTTTAGGGCATGTTATATCTACTAGGGGTATAGACGTCAATAAATCTAGAGTTATTTCCTCTTTACCTTACCCCTCAAATGTGTGAGAAGTGCGTTCTTTTCTTAGTAATGCAGGTTTCTATCATAAATTCATCAAGGACTTTTTAAAGATAGCCACACCGTTATGCAAGTTGTTATAACAAGATGTCTATTTTAAGTTTGGTGGTAAGTGTAAAGATGCCTTCAACAAACTTAAGGAGCTCTTAACATCCCCACTGATTATTCAACTTCCAAATTGAAGCCTGCCCTTCAAAATCATTGTAATGCAAGGGATTATGCAATGGGGGTGGTTCTAATATAAATAGTGGACAAAGCTTTGCATGCCATATATTATGCTTCAAAGACTCTCATTCCAGCTCAATTAAACTACTTTACATCTGAAAAAGAACTTTATTCGTGCTTTTTACTTTAGAAAAATTTTGGTCATATTTGCTTGGTGCTAAAGTAATTGTTTATTATGATCATGTAGCTTTATGATACATACTTTCAAAGAAAGAAGCAAAATCGAGGTTAATCAGATAGATTCTCCTTCTTAAAGAGTTCAACTTGAAGATAAGAGATAAAAAGGGGGTAGAAAATTGGTTCTTGATCACCTCTGTCACTTGATTAGAGAAGGAGATGAAATCACTCTACAAGAGACATTTCCAGATGAACAAATGTTTTCTACCAATTTGACACCAAAATGATATGTAGATAATGTGAATTTCTTGGTTGCTAACAAATTACCTACTGGTTTGTCAACAACTCAGAGGGATAAGTTGAAGAATTAAATGAAGTATTATGTTTGGGATGACCCATATTTATGGAGGCATTGTGTATATCAAGCCATAAGAAAGTGTATGCCTGAAAGTGAAACACCTTTGATCTTAGCCTTTTGTCTTTCATATGTATATAGAGGACACTTTGGAGTAAAGAGGACAGACTATAAAGTTTTAGAGAGTGGTTTCTACTAGTGCTCATTGTTCAAGGATGCATACACCTTTTACAAGTCATTTGATAAGTACTAACGGTCAGGTAACTTGTCCCGTAAGGGTCAATTACCACAAACTCCTATTCTTTTCTATGAAATTTTTATATTTTAGGTATTGACTTTATGGGACCTTTCCCTCTATCTCTTGGTTTTAATTATATATTGATTGTAGTCTATTATGTTTCCAAATGGGTGGAAGCTAAAGCCACCAAAACTAATGATGCCAAAGTTGTTGCAGATTTTAATCCTTTCTAGGTTCGGGATGCCAAAGGAAATCATCAACAACAGGGGAACCCTTTTTTGTAATAGGGTGATGGAAGCACTATTCAGGAAATATCACATCATGCACAAGGTTTTCACCTCTTACAATCCCTAAACCAATGAACAAGCTAAAATGGCAAATTAAGAAATCAAATTAATCCTGGAGAAAACAATTCAGCCTAATAGAAAGGATTGGAGTGTGAGGTTGGAAGACACACTATGGGCTTACAAGATAGCTTATAAAACATTAATCGGGAAGTCTCCGTATAGATTGGTGTTTGGGAAGCTGTGTCACATTCTGATGGAGTTACAACATAAGGCATATTGGGCTACAAAAAGATGCAATATGAATTTGGATGATGCAGGTGTATATAGGAAGTTGCAATTACAAGAGTTAAAGGAGATGTAGACTTCTATCAAAATGCAATGATAGATAAGGAAAAGACGAAGGCTTTTCATGACAAGATGATCTTAAGGAAAAGTTTCGCAGTGGGTCAGAAAGTGTTGCTCTATCACTTCAAGTTTAAATTCTTCCTAGTTAAGTTGCATTCCCATTGGGTTGGTCCGTTTGTTATTACTCGTGTCTTTTTTTTTGGTGCAATAGAGATATGGAATCTGAAAACAGACAAGACATTCAAAGTGAATGGCCATCACCTAAAACTATACTATGAAGACTTCCAAACGGAGGATATGGAAGTGTTAATGCTTGAAGATGCGAATGGCATCACTTAATGAGAGCAAAATGGAGTCGAGCCAAAGATGGTAAGCAAAGACGCTGATTGGGAGGCAACCCAAGGGAAGTCGATTTCTTTTAATTTACATTTTTGTATTTACTATTTTTATTAAATTCTCCTTTTCTTTCATTTGATTATACATTGGGGACAATGTAAATTTTAAAGTATAGGGGTGGGGTTCTCTATTTTTATACTTGTTTTTTAACTTAATTGTTGCTTATATAGCTTCTTAGGAGCTTTCAAAATCAAACAAATAAAAAAAATTCTCTTTTTTATTTCTTTTAAGACTATGTAGTCATAATTAGAGTGTAAATTGACTACAAAAATCCATGGAAACTTTAGCATACTTTTTTGTGATTGGTCAAAATGCATTATCTTTAGAAGAGTAGTTACTAGTGGTAGACAAAAGCTAGTAAGATTTTGAGCCTTATTAGACTGACACATCTATATCAGTCTCATTGTCTTTTGTTTATATGTGACCTTCATGACATGTAGATCTTGACTTTGGTTTAATTTTCTATTCAAGGTCACATTTTTATCATATGAACTAATATGAAAATGATATAGGCATTCTTTGTTTTTACAAACTACATTAGCTAAATAACCTACCTATTAATATAAATTTTCCTTTGTTAAACCCCTTGATCTGTATTAGTCTTTCTTTTTGTAGTAACCACATTACATGCTTTTAAACTTAACCAAATGTCCTACCTAAGCTATAAAGCTAGTGGAGCATTTATCAACTGTTGATGATTGTGGATGTACAAAAGTATAAGTATGGGGGTATGCATATGTGTGGGATGGTTATAATTGTTGGGATCCCATTTTTTTTCTTATCAATGAAATTCCCATATTGATGTAGCTTTTTTCAATTTTTAATAAAAAAGAGAAAAAGAAAAGGAGAAAAAAGAAAAAATGTTTGAATAAAAGTCTCAAGGAGGAAATACATTTGTTTTGAAATGTTGTCAATTATTAATTTCTCCTCCTAAAGTTATATTGAATGGGTGATTTGAGTATGTTGCAAATGAGGTAGATGTTGTTTTGGAAGGATCACTCCTTATATAGTTTCGACGTATTATTATCAATGGTTTTTACAAGTGATTTCTTCTGATTGGTTATGCTTCATATGGTCTATGGTGTGAGAGCATGAATTTGAGCTGTGAAATACAATTGTTGCATTCATCATAGTTGATGGTACCTAGTTTTGAATGAATGTGGCTTTGTGCGCTTAATGTTTCATTGAGTGTTACTTTTGCTTTACTAGCTTGATAGCTTTTATGCTACATTACTAAAAATACATCTCACCTTACCCTTGCCCACAATAAAACCTTAGAAAAGTCCTTTGATTCATGATTATACATGTGACTCTTAGGGGTGGAGAAATGAAATGATATGCAAAGTTGTGAAATGTCATGATCATGAATGGTGTTTTAGTGTACCTATAGATCTATCTTATTTAAACACATTTTATCCAAGTCTACCTCTAGATTGCTCAGTTTCTAAGGGTGATGAATGTTTATTGAACATAAGTAGAAGCGTTGAATGTTGAGCTCTTACTATGGTTTTTGAAAATTATTCATCTTTGCTTATGACTATCAACTCTTGGGAAATATGATAAATGAGTAAGTATTTTAGTTTGTGACTTTGATTTTGATTATTTACCCAAGGATGATCAAAAGCTAAGTATGGGGGAACTTTATATGTTTTTAATTGTTGATATATTTAATCCATTACATTTAGTGATTAATTCTTTCAAATGCTTAAGACATTCAGTTTAGGTTATATTTAGTTTTAGGTACAATTTGGAAGCATATTGGCTAAGAGTTTAAAACACACTCTTTGAGTCATCTTCTTATGATTCACACTCAATTGTATTCATGAAACAAGAAGGAGAAGGACTAGAGAAAGAGAAGACAAGAAAATTCCAAGGAAGATAAGAGTATAAGATGAAAATATCAAATGATAAAATTGCCAACAGTTATTGGATAAAATTGATACTAGGATCAGCAAATGGACTCATAAAAGTCTTTCTTATGCTAGTAGGCTCCAATTGGTGATATATGTTCTTTCTTCTTTCCAAGTGTACTGGTCTTCTCATTTTATTCTCCCCTCGTCCATTCTGAGGGATATATAGTCTAAGCTTAGGAATTTTTTATGGCCTAGGAAGGTGGACTCTGCTATTAATGCTAAAGTTAAATGGAGTGATATTTGTAGATCGAAAAAAGAAGGAGGTTTAGGGATTAAACATTTTTCTACCTGGAATCAAGTCTTGTTAGGTAAAAGGATTTGGTATATGTTTGAGGATAGGGAGGCTTTGTAGGTTTAATGGGTTCATACCATCATTTTAAGAAGGAAAACCTTTTGGGGTGCCCAACCAACCTCTAACAGCTTTTGGAGTTAGAGGAAAATTTTAATTGTGAGGGACAAACTAGGGAACCAATTTAGGTTTAGGATAGGTAATGGCATTTCTACTCTTTTATGGCAGGACCGGCGGCATCCAAGAGGAATCCTGAAGAACTTAACTTCCCCGAGAGAGATCAATGCTTCAAAATTCCTTTGTTAGTAAGGGTATCTGCATTGATAAGCAATGATGAATGGAGACGGCAAGAGGCATCTATAGAGATCCTTAGGAAATTTAAGCCCCTTCGATATTCTCAACCTGATCGTTTGGGATGGCTCGCTAGTCCTACAAAAAAGTTTACTAATGGATTAGCATACCTTATATTGAGACCTCCTTTACAGGAAGTTTCTTAGCATAAGCTTGTTTGGTTTAAAAATAGCAGGCCTAGGTGTTCCTTTATCCTATGGCTAGCTTTCCTTCAGAAGTTAAAAACCCGAGACAAACTGTTCTACCTACAAACCCCTAACTACTGTTTGTGTTTCTCAGATAATGAAACAATTGATCACTTGTTTTTTGAGTGTCAATTCTCTAATCCGTTTGGGACCATTGTCTCTACCATTTTCATCTACACCTTCCACTTCAGCAAAACCTCATATCCATTCTCACTTGGTTTAATACTACCCCAACTATCAGAACCTCAAATATTCCTACTTTCCCTATCCTTCTTTTAACTACAGTCTATAACATTTGGACTGAACGGAATAATAGAACCTTTAAAGATGAAGCCAGGGATGCTGGGAGTGTGATCTCTATAATTATCTTCCAAGCTACGGAAAATATCCGCTCCACCCCAGTGAGGAGGTAATTGGCGAGGTTTTTTCTCTAACATATTTTTCTATAGGTTAATAGATCAGGAAAGCCAGCTGGTGTTGCAATTTTAGAGAGTAGAAAGAGTTAGGCATCTTCTTCAGTACAGCAGTCAAGAAGTTAACAATTGGAACTCCTTGTTTGGAAAGCATGCTCAGTTAACATGCAGTGATTTTGACAACAGTTTCTCACATTGACGTTCACGGTTCACAATATATGGAGGCATCAAAACTAACCACATTTATTGTACTGAAGATATAAGCAATTGGCAGCGAACAAGTGCATATGAAGAATCTTAATTTGCTTAGAGTGTTGATAGTAAATTGATTTTTACATTGTGTCGCTATTCCTTTACTAGCAGCAGGAAGGTTAGTAGTAACTTGAGCTTTTGTGTATTCTGATAGTTTGCTAAAGCTTGTATGACAGCAAATTGTGACAATTGGTGAGTGTAATTGCCTAAAGATTAGCTGACAAGGAATGCTGTAGGTATCACTGAATCTCCGTAGTTGCCAAGAGGTTCAAGTGTGGGACTCTCAAGTTTTATACATAATTTTTATCATCTGTATAAAGTCTTCTGAGTTATCAAAAAAAATATCAACATGAAGAATGCAGAAAAGTGGCTTACAGCCATACATAAATTGTCACAGCTGTGAGGCATCCCTTAAGGCCATGACAAATATGTCATAGGCGTAAGACTCATCTCATGCCCGTGACACATGTGTCGGTGACACTACAAGTCACCATTGTGACTTTTTGCCAACTCACCCAAAAATCTAGTTTTCTTTATAAATACATTATGTTGACGACATAAACATTTCATTCTTCATTTTTGGGGTTTCGGGATGGTAGAAGCGATAGAGAGAGCTACTTTTTAGAAATCTATGGAGAAGATGGAGGGCTAGGCTTCTCGATACCGATTTGAAGGTGAAATTGACACCTAAGTCATTGTTAAGCATATTTTCTCTTTGTTTAATGTTGAATCTCTCTTTAAGGATTGTTATTGTTGTTCTACGTTGAATAATTTGGGTATTGTAAAGATAATCTTTATGTGTTCATTAGATTGTTCTATTACGAACCCATTGCTAGAATTTTGAATATAATCCGTAATTGTTATATTTAAGATTCGTTAGTAGCCACTAATAACCTTGAATCATTAGGAACAACGTAACCTAGG
Organism: Erythroxylum plowmanianum; assembly: GCA_025531925.1. Lineage (NCBI taxonomy): Eukaryota > Viridiplantae > Streptophyta > Magnoliopsida > Malpighiales > Erythroxylaceae > Erythroxylum > Erythroxylum plowmanianum. The sequence goes on from JANVCQ010000007.1 coordinate 11,384,521, forward strand.
TAAGATAACCCGATCTTGTGAGGTTACTGCCTACATTGATCCATTTTCTCTTTCATAATGCCACTACCCAATTAAATCTAGAGAACGTGTTCTAAGTTATTCAGTAGTTAGGTTTAATTAACAAGTGTCTCTTAATTAAACACAATATAAGGGAAAATCGAGATTAACAGAACGTGTTATTAGTCCACAATCAATAGTCCTAGGCTAGGTGTGAAAGCATTATAACAAGGAAATGTGTTCAATCATGTGTAGGCCAAGATTGATCTGAGAACCAGGTTTTACACATTTTTGACACTTTTTCATTTTTGATTATTTTCTACAAGTTGCGTGTGTAGTTTAATTTTATTTTGTTTCTCAATTGAATCAACTCAAACCTCCCTTTTTATTTTTTTGCATAAACTATTATTGAACATTTCCTGTAGATACAATCCCACTCACCACAACTACAAACTTTTAGTGTGCAGAGTCAAGTAAATTTTGCAATGTACTCTATCTGTGTTGTCATTCAACAATCAATATTCCACTCATTTATGGAGGAAACTTCAAACTCTTTCTTAAGCCCAGTGCAGCAGCCCCTGTTGGCACCTAAACATGGAATGGGTTAGCAACATTTCCTTTCTACGTGTAAAGGTGATATGGTAATTTTTAAAATAGCTTTAAGAAACTATAGGAAATTCAGAAAAAAGAAGAAAAATGCAGAAGACCTTAGCGTCTGTGTATTCTCAGGGATAAGAGAGATCATCATTGCGAAAAGTGTGTCCAAGATTAGTGCCGCGCTCACCGTCAATGGAACATTTCTAAAGTTGATGCCGCTGAATACAATCCTTCAGCTCCACAAGGCTAAACCCAAGACCGTCATCTACTGGAGCACCAATCAGGGCGAGTACATGCTTGACCAAGAACCAATGGTTGGATAAGGGACGCAATTAGTGCAAGGGAAACGAAAACAATATAGAACTCCCTATTAGCAAGTAACTGAACTGGAACTAGTATCAACATATTCTATTGGTCTAAAGCTTTACAAATTCAAATGATTCCAGCCTTGAGACAAGTGTTTGAGTGACTAGTAATACTGTTGTGAAGTTTGATGAAATGTGACCAAGGCATGATAACAACTCTCTCTTTTTCGAACTTGTCTTATATTTAATCTTGCTATGGTTAAACAAATTTTGATCGCATATCTTGACATTGGGCTTTCTCAGCCTATGTACTTGTCTTTGGATTTTGAATATATTCATGATATATTAACAAGATGTAAGAGTCATACTATACGTGTAATATTGACTAAAGTGAAGACAAGCTTTGCAGCCTTCCACTTACGGGTGAAGAGAACCAAACTTCAAGTTGATAGTAGTACTGTGTTAAATTATTATTAAAAAAAAGGAGGTAATTATCAAGGTTGGGTCCATCAATTTAATGCCTTAATTAAAAATTCATAATTTAGGGCAGTTGGCTTGTATTAAATTAATAAATTTAAGAAAAATTGAAGATAGAATAGATGGTCCATAGGACGTGAGACACTGCACTGACCTATACATAAAATTCCCGTGAACCTGCCCGAATAGGTTGGCAGAAACCACGAATTGTCTGCCCCGAGAAAAGCAGCGTTGCCTTATGCCCACATGCTGGTGGACTCCCACCACTACAATGCCTACTTCTAGTTTAACAAAAACTACATACTCGTCTTGAACTTTTATGAAGGAAAATGCTTCGGCCGTACAATAGCCTATTTTATAATTCCCAGCAGACACAGAACTTAAAACAAGAAAGAATTAGACAATGTCAGAGCAATTTATGTAACAAGTAAATGAAAGCAATACATAGATGGACAGATGCTGACTGCTTGGTGATTGACCAAGAACTGTTGGAGATTTCCGAAGAATCAACAGCTAGGGGCATTCCATCGCTGTTTAAAGCGCAGGTGTGAGGATCAGAACCGTCTCTATTCAGCATCATAGCTCGTAAGACATTTGAAACTGTATGAATGTAAGCAGTCCGATTTTTGGCAAGAAGCCATGTGAGACCCATCAACTGGCAATCTTTGTTTCGCATTTTTGTGGCCCTGTCTGCTGATTTGCTTGAACTCGAAGACATGTTGTTAAGCTGCATTACATAAATTTTATGACTTGCATCAAGCCAAGTCAAAAACAAAAGAGACCAAAGCATAATGAGACTTAGATAATAAACTTGACGGTTAGGAGATTGGTTGGATAGTACCAAACTGCAGGGACTGCTCGTGTTAGTGTATTAATCAACTCCACCTTTGTAGTAAAGGAATGGAAATAACTAAACAAGTCCTATTAAGTACTATTATAGTTATAATTTCTAGTTGAAGAATTCAACAATATCTCGACAGATGAGGAACTTCAGCAGTCATTACAGGCTTAGTATCTTGATCCTATTGCAGGCAAGCGATTCTCGACTTAACGAAGTTAAACTACCTATATATGGCAAAGAGAAAATGACTGTTAGTGATCATTTCATCTATAGTACTCTTCACTTTCCAGACTGGTTAGTTATTTGCTCTTAAGATCGCACCTTTACCAATTGACAGTTCTATTGGACGAAGAAAGATATGACTTTGGTCGATTCAAGACCAACTAAAGAAAATGTAGAACAGAAAAAGAAACATTATATTAGAGAAGCAAACGGATGAATTTGTCACATATATAGAGAGATAGAGAACTCACAAGATAGAGACTGTTCAAGCAATTGGAGCACCCACCAAGACCGGGGAATCCATCAACATTGCTACTACTGCTCAGGCAATCTCTTTCTAATCTCTTCACACCCTTCTCACCAACAAGCTTTCCCTTTCGGTTCAACGAAAATGCTTCAGGACAGCTTAACGGATGCAATCTGATCCCACAATAACAATACACTAAATCACAGGTCTCGTTGGGTTTAATCAATTCCATGCCTTTCTTTCTTAACGCTTTTCCAAGTGTATCCACGCATGTCTCCGAGTCATCTGGCAATAATGGCAAATCATCGAACGAAGAAGGTGGAGCGCCGCCTGCCGAAGGGGCCACCCCTTCGGCCCTGCCAAGCGCCGTACCGGAGTAAGCATAGTGCAACCAAGCTGCCAGCACGGGGCAGCATCGTGTTTTCTGGAGCTGTCCGTGGCCGCCATTTCCGCTGCCACATGCGGATTCTATGCCCTGGAGGAGCTCGTCAGGCAGGTCCAAGGGGCAGCCCGCGACATTGGATTGCTCGGGGAAGGCAGGGATTGTTGCTGGCGGCGATCGGGCTGGCAAAAATGACTGCACATTTACCGGGTCTGGATCATGTAGACCCAGAACAAGACTTGTAGAGAAGATGACAAAGAAGGGAAAGATGAAGAAAAGATTACTTGGAAGCGTCATTATAGGGAAAAAGAATTTTGGTGGGTTATGTGTTTTGTTCTTCACTTCTTTAAGACGTGTTGATTAAGAGAGAGGGTGTGGAGAAAAGGTAGGCATCGGGGGTTGGAGAAAAAGAAGGAAAAGGGGACGGGAAAGAAGATGGTGGGGTGGGGTGGGATGAATATGAATTCCTTTGGGTTCTTGTTATTATTTGGTTAGATCATAAAAATGAGGTACTTCTACTACGTTAGGAGACGCAGTGAGTGTATGATGGAGAAATCATTCTTGTCTAAAAGTTATCGTTTACGAGGTCATACTGTGTATTCGCATGTGCATGTGTGTGCACATTGTCACGTTGTCGTTTATGAGAGATCTTAGTATGTGCTTAAGATAAGCTAGAGATGCAATACACCTGCTTTATCTAGACGAGTACATTACACATTGGCCTTTTCTCTGTGTAGGAAATTAGTATAGCTTTCTAAATGGCTTCCTTGACGTTCACATAGTGTTTATTCGGAATGAAAACTTGGAAGTTGGAAGTTGGAAGTTGGTGATATGTCAATGGTTTCGAATTCAACTTGACACGCTATCACATTAAGCTTTGATATATTTAAAGTTTTCATAGTAAACCAATCCATTAAGAAAATTTGTGGTGGAGAATCAATATCAAACTATGGTTAAAATTCGCCTAAAATATCCATATATGCATTTTGTATCTTCTAAATTCCTTATTATGCAATAATAAGGTTACAAATTTAACATCTGCATTCAACATATGGTCTCTAATTCAAGAACCCAGCATCAAGGAAAGCTGCGTTGGATGGTTAAAAGGTTTCTTTCCCCATGCTAAGTAGTTTACAATCGTACTATGCTCGAGACAACTGCCCAATTATGTTTTCTCTTTATGGTCCACTGCAGCAAAATAGACATTTAATTACATTTTATAATTCATAACTAAAAGTAAATATGTAACGATGATTTTTAAAATTGTCACTAAAAAATAGCTCTTCAAATTTCGTCACCAAAAGCTTTTGTCATTGTAGAAGGTTAGATTTTGTAAAATTAATTTCGCGATGGTAGTAGATTTTTGGTGATGATTTCAACAATTGTAGCCAAATAATAGTTAAAACTAGGAAATAATAACGCTAAAGTTTAGAGGGAAATGAAAGCGAAAACCTTTTTATGCCTCTTCCGCTTCTTCTCAAGAAAAAATACCTCACTTTAGTGGTGACTAGGTTTTATGCCTTCTTCAATCGTGTTTTGTAGCAAAAATTGACTTCAATTGAAAATTCAAGAAGTGGGTTTCTTATGGGTTCTCTCTGGTATTAGCTTTATAGTGAAGTTTCATTTAATGCGAACTCTTTCTTTTGTGATCGATTAATATTTGAAAATTTTGAGGCCTAGTTGGGTTTTGAAGCGAAAGGATAAAAATTAAGGCACGGTATCGTGTAAAGAGTAGGGGATGAGTTAATGAACTATTTAATGATATCGACATGCTCTTAAGCTCGATCACCATACAACACATTGTATATAAAATTAATCCCCTCTATCTTATATCTCATGTTTAATACAAATAAGAGCGTAATGACAATATGTCTAACCATATATTGATAAGAATTCAGTTTCTCCATCATCTGCTCTGTCATAACTTAAATAACCTTATTGGAATCAAACATCCAATCAAATAAAGCTTTCATTATCTCACATATAGTGCTAAACACAAAAGTGCATAGTTGCTTATTTTGTTCATGAGAACAATTCAGTCGCATTATAAAAATAATTCCAGCTTCATACAAAGTTCTCTAGCCAACTCTTATTGGTCTTCTATAGGCATGCAAGTGTAAAGAGAATCTCTTTGTCTCAATCTGGTAAACATATAAACATATTAGATTGTCGTCTTCAACATTTTGAGGGTTGAGCTCCATCAATTTGAACAATCCAAAACCAACATCTTCATACTCGCATTGCATATTAGTCCTGTAGTTTTTTTAAATTTCTCAACTCTTTTAGATGTTGCACTCCAATATACTACACTATTTCAAATCAAATCTATTGCTTCCTTTATCATATCCAATCTATTATTCACAATCAAATTTAGAATATGCACAAAAAACACATATGGAATAACCTTTCACCATTCAATAAGCTCCCGACCTATATCTTATTTTTCAACTTTTCAATTATTGCATCACTCGCTCTAAAATTATTGACTATTATGGTAGATAATTTGGTGTTGATATTAAAATTGATCAAACATTCTTCCAATACGGTTGTCAACCTGTTGCTTGTTTGTGGTGCTGGCATATAAATGAACCTATCATGTACAATACGACTAACATCAATCATAACATAATCAAAAAGTAAATTTTAATAAAGAATACAAATTACCTCAAAAGTTTATTACGTAGAGTCTAGTCATTATCAACATAATGTAACATAAACTCCATATAAC
>JANVCQ010000007.1:11489552-11500671 GCA_025531925.1 Erythroxylum plowmanianum
GCACCCTTATCGTATGGTGTGTATCGGAATAACCTACGGGTGTCCCGGTACATACCCTATGGTAAGGGGGTGCTACAGGGAGGCCTAGGCATTACCCCTATTAGAGTAATCAACAAAGTTTTAATAATGAGAAAGAATTGGAGAATTTTAACTAAAAATGATGCTTAATAGGTGAAATGGATTCACATTTAGTTTTTAAGAGAGAAAGTTTTTAGTATCTTCTAAATCCACTTCATCTTGTAAAATGTGGAAATCCTGAACTTAAAAGAGCAAGTTTATAAGGATATTAAATGTAAAATAGGCTACAAAAACTCCTAATTTTGGTGTGACTTTTGGAATAAGTTAGGGGAACTACATCGAATTATTGGAATGCTAAATTGAAGAAGTTATGTACTAGTTGATACCAAAGTTAACGTAATAATTAGATATAATTGGTGGAGTTATGGCTTTAGAGAAGCCAAATGCAAGCAAAGATGATTCAGTTACCTAGTTAAGGAATTCGTCAAGAGTCACAAATAAATCGTATAAAGATTTGTTCAGAAACCAAAGAGTCACAAATAAATCCTATAAAGACTTATTCAGAAACCAAACTAAAAAATTTAATTGGTTTAAGACATTATAGTTTAAGTGAGGTCTCCCTATAGTCCCTTTTACTTAATAGCTTGCAGTGAGTCAAAGAATAACATCATTTTACAGGATAAAGGGAAAGATAACATCAATATATGTTATGCTATATAAGAAACAACCTAAAGCTATATATCATTTGTTTTCTTAATGCACAATCTCATCAAGGTTATGGCTCAAGGTTTAATAGTTTTACAACTTAGGATGTTCCTTGTTAGATTAGTCTAAGATGAATATTTGGTGCCATAGTGATCACAATATGTACAAAGGAGATATCTTGGTCTTTAAAATTTTTTTCAAAATTACTATTTATACCATCTAACAAGAAAAAGCTATATATTTTTTTAAGGCTAGGAAAACCTAGGTCATCAAATCTTTCATAAACTAGTGGTGCCATGGATAAGGGAATAGCTAATAAATGTTAAAACATTCATGTTTAATATAGTATCTATATAGATGATAGATGGACAATTATATTTGTAGATTAGTAGAACAATGAACAAATAAAAACTAATAAGCCTCCACATATGCTATAACTAATATTTGATTGAAAAACCAAGCTTCGAACAATAATAGAGATGATGTGCTTAAACTTGAAAGTTGAGAGATGATCCCTTAAAATTCTTTCAACTAGAAACTGGTGCCAACTTATTTGTATATTTAGTTACAATTATCAAATATTGGTTTCTTAATTAAATCCCTTATGAACTTTGGATGTAGAATATTGTATAGACTTAGATGTAATCTCTTGATTCGTACTCTTATTTCATTAATATAATTGTTTAACTTTTTAAACAAATATTTATCAGCGAACTAAAGGTCTTCGTATAATTAGGAACAATCCCTTCATATAACAATTTTAACAAGGATTCATTAGCAACACATAATGTGTAATGAAATGCATAAAATATGCATGTATTTCATTTGATTTTTATATCAACTTATTTTACTTATTTGTATATATTTTACGGTAATTATGCATGTTTGATCTTGGGATGAGATTAATTAAGAATTGGAGGATATTTTAAGAAAAAAATGGCAAAAATTATAATAATTATAGGGCTGCAGTTTGGCCCATGCATGAGTGTCACCCTTTGCGTAATATGGAATAAGTGCAAGAAGATACATAACCTAGAACACAAAATTGGTAGGGACCTTGTGGTGTTAAAGAAAATTTGAAAAGTAATAACAAGATCTATAGGCTAAAGCATAGACATACTAAAGATTTTGTATTTGTATAGGAAACACGAAGATCTATGATTGTGGCAAAACCATGTCTAAGGGAGTTAAAACATATTAAAAGCATGAAAACCTAAATTTTTAAAAACTTTTGGATACTTTACACATTTAACATAACTTTTTCACCCTAAAAATTAGAATTAGCCATTAAAAAGTTCATAAACCCTCAATAGGTTGGTTATTAAGTTATTTTTCATTGGGGCATTAAGATGTGAAGTTATCTAAAAGAATAAATTTGTAAATATCATCATGATTTTCATCTAGAACTATCCTTATTATGATGCCATTAGATTTGTTTATTGTTTTCATTATTTATCCGTGGATGAATATTTTCTATGTTTAAATAGAAAAAGCATTAGTATTTACCCTTATATGGAATGATGTGTTTTGATTTATAAATTTTGATATATATCTATAAGATATCTCTAATTAACCTTAATGTATAGTTAATTATGTCAGTGATGAAAATAAAGATAAAATTTGCCACAATAAAGCCTCTTTATGAGTGGACCATGACTTCTATAAAAATGGTTAGATGGGGTGCTAGAGATAGACGATATGATCTCTCTAGTGATAAGGTGAACCATTTTATGGCATTTCATATATCTTAATGTATTCAAAGGGGTGTCAACTTGATAAGGATACGGGTTAACCAAATTGGACAAGAAATGGTTAAAGCTCTAGTGAATTCCAATTTATTGTATAAAAATTATACTACTCCAAATAATATATTTGTTAATCAAATTATAAAATCAAGTTTTTTAATAAGGGAGGAACTTATCTAAGCATTAATTTAAGATTGATTTTTCTATTTGATAAATTTGTTTTCTTGAGTATTTATTAACTAGTTGAAGTCCCCATAATGAGGTTGGGGGAAAGAAACAATCTTTTTTTTGGCAAATCAGTAATTTTAATAAATCAATAGAAAAGAGTTATGTACAAAAACTAGAGATTGCCCTAAAGGTGCAAATCTCATTCCAAAACCAAAATAAAACAAACAGACTGAGAGAAGTAAGAAACTCTACCAATGATTGCTTCCTTAAGGAATGATAGTAGGAAACTAAATCTATACAAAGAAGCATAACACTATAAACAAGAGCTATTTATACCTTCCAACCAAGGACATCCTTGGAGAAACCCAAAAGGGTACAACATTAACCAGACATACACACATTTACTAACTGAAATAGTAAACTAGTTCAGCATCCAAAAACTAGAAAATACCATGATAAGGCTTCATAGGCTGAAACTTCTTAACTGGACTCTCCTATTCTGCTAAAGGATAGGATCCCCATTACTTTAAGATATCGAGGAGGAGGAGGAGAACTTAAACTCCTCCTTAGACCTCCTACCTATCATATATTGGATTCAAACCTGCAAATCAAAACATTAGATAAAAAGATAATCCACACCAATAACTACCTTCCCTCGGTTTCTTTGAATGCTCCCAACTTCTAAGATTGTATCTTTGAATGTTTGGTGGTTTCTTTCAAACCAAAGAGTATAAACAATAACAGTGAGAAGAATGATAAAAATGTTGAGGTCAATATTTCTGTATTAGAGGATGGTTATACCAATTAAGAATTGATTGAAGATTTATCAGTTTAGGCAGGTGGATCTAAAAATGGTTTATACAATGTATCTACACTGTTTTTTGAGTAAGAACACTAAAAAAAAAAGATGGTCAACATGCTCATTATCCAAGAAACACAAGGAGCAGCGGTTTGGGACATAATAGAAGAGGAGTTTATCCCTTGTTTGCAACTTATTAAGATAAGGTAGCCATAAGATGAAGGAGTTCCTTGGGCTAGTGCTTTTATGTCATACTAATTTATGCCAAGGAACATGAGGATTGGGAGGTCTCAAAACAGTGTAGGCCAAAGCATTTATGGCTCTAGAGGAGCTAGCTAGCTATTCCAATCTGTTAGGTCAGGAGCATTCTGATTGGCATGGCAAAGGGTCCAAGGTGTGTATGGTCTCAATTATGGCCTCCTGCAAGGTCCACATATTATTGCTGATAACATTAGAAACTTTTGCACTCATAGGTAATTTCGATCCATTGATCACTCTGGGAGTTGAGAGATCCTTCAAGATACCTCTAAGATGTCAAGGATCCTACCAGACGAAAGTAGATACCCCATGTCCTATCTTAAATCTAAATTGGTTCCCAATAAGGTCCCTAACATGTAACAACTTCCTCCAACTCCTTAAACTATTATTACTAGGTTAGACACTCCAGAAATGTTTTCATCTAAGAATAATGGTATACACCCACTTGACCCATCCATTGAATGTTTTGGAACAACCTTTCAATTGATTTAATTATGTTTTGAGATAGGAAAATGTGGGAACTCCAATATATGTGCAAATATTTGAGCACTAGTTTTATAAGTTATAGCTTATTACCAATATAAGAAAGGAATTTATTCGATCAAGAGTTGATTCTTTTCTGAATTTTTCTCTATAAGGTGTGCATGCCATGAAGTTAAGTTTTTGGGTAGATACAAGTAATCCCAAATACATAAGTGGTGGGCTTTTGAGTTGCAATCCAGTAGTTTGTGTGATAAGAGGTTCCAAAGTGTTGTCACTTTTAGAGATAAGGAAGTGACTATTATTTAGGTTGATTTGCAATCCAAAAAGACAATTAACTGTATCAAGGGCTCTTATGTAGGTTTAAATGGAGTCCACCTTAGCCTTGCAAAATAAGAGGAGATCATCTACAAAAAAAAGGTTAGTTAAATCAGTTTTTTTTTTCATTTTCAATGATGTCTCAAAATTGGAGTTAAAATGCACTTCTTACTTGATGATTGAATTGAGAGTCTCTATGCAAAGAAGGAAGAGATAGGGGATAGAGGATCCCTCTATCTAAGACTAGTTGCTTTGAAGAACTTATTAGTACTAGCATTAATTAACACTGAAAATGTAGCAGATGATATGCATTCCTTTATCCATTTTCCATAGGAAATCCCAACTTACATTATCAAAAGCCTTGTGAAAGTCTATTTTTATTGTGCAATTAGGAGAGTGTTTGGATGTAGAGTAACCTTTTAGGAGTTTTTGCACAATAAGGCATTAGGAGAGCATTGTCTCCTATATAACCTTTGGGAAAAGAGTTGCTACATAACCTTTAGTAAAAGTCTCAAGATGACGATAAGTAATTTTTATAAACCATTCATATTGTGGAACAGAGAGTTATAGGTTACTTGGCTTCAACGTACAAGTTAGTAATTATGTCTTTATTACAAGAAAAAGTAGAAGACTTCATCAGTAGATGTGGCAATGGGCCAACAGAAATAGTTGTTAGGGCTTAGGCTCGATTCGAGGCTTGACCAAACTTAGGATTCATGGTTTGAGTTTGAGTGTGATCAGACTTCAGGTGGCCAAAGACTAATTGAGTTTCAATGACCTAAAGCACAATTGGGCTTGGGCCAAGCTCGAAATTATATTCTTTTTCTCAAATTTAAATTATTTAATTTATTTAAAAAATAAAAAAAAAATTTAATAAAAAAATTTATCCAAAATTCAAAAAATCGAATGGTTTTTCTTTTAAAATATGTCTTCAATCTACAAAATCTTTGAAACTTAGTATTTTTATCATTCATTACGCCTAAATTAAATAAATTTTAATGGCTTAAAGAAACTAACGTAACTCAAAAGTGGGCTAATATTTAAAAATAAGATATGATAATTAATAAATTTTTTATTTTGTTATTAACTCTAGAACTTATGACTTAAGTGATTACTAACATAGTTTCTTTCTTTAAGATTTTTCCTTACCATTCTCTTTAAAATTACATAATGAGAAATTTTCATTATTATTATTATTCCTAGAATCATAATCCTTTACCATATTTTTTTTCTTTATTATGAGAGATGTGAAACATGTTACATAATATATACCAAATAATAAGGTAAATCAAACTTAATATAACTTATGTAAACCCACTTTCATGAAAATTCTCTCTACTATTCATTAGCTTTTTAAATGAATTTTCAATTTAAGTAATTGAAGAAATAAATGCAATCATTATTTTTTAATTTTTTCCAACTTATTCCAATAAGAAGAGATTTAATCATTAAATGAGCAAAAGCAATAAGTTTGCTACCAATAATTATCAACAAAAATTATAATAATAATAGTAGCTAGCTAATAAGGAAGAAGACTAAAAGATACAAAAACATTATCTTATAAACTAATTTTATTAATTTTTTACAAGGCACCAAGATAAACTGAATGAAATGTGATTATTTACTTGGATAGAACACAATTTCTTTCTTTACTTTGTAAGGAAACTGTTACGTATGGGGAGGCCTATTATTAATTATAAAATAGGACTTAGATGCATGAAAATAAAAATGAAAATGGGAAAAGAAAATTGTTGAGTATAAAAATTACGAAAAATTAAAATGGCATATTGTTTCTTTCCACAATCCATAGCATTAACTAGAAAATTAAAGATGAAACTCTTTCTCTATAGTGCTTCATTACCAGAAAAATCAATCCTCGTGCTTGGTCTATTCAAAATACAAAAGAAAAATATCAATTCAAAAATTTGCCTATGTAAGGAGCATCACAGTGTTATTATCAAAATCATGTTATTCTCAATACTAAAAAGTATCATAGTAATATTGTATATATGAAAAATTTTTAAAATATCAATTAAAGCTAAAGACATTAAAATTGAGCTAACGGGTGGAGATAACAATATGGAGTTTTCTTTATTAGCCCACATTAAACCACACAAGTATGGTGAGGCCTATTATCAATTAAAAAATTATACTTAGATACCTGAAAGTAAAAGTGAAAATGGGAAAAATGTTGAGTATAAAAATTATGAAAAATTAAAATGACATATTGTTTCTTTTAACAATACATAACATGAAGAAAAAAATTAAAGATGAAACTCTTTCTATATAGTGCTTCATAACTAAAAAATGTTCAATCCTCATGCTTGGTCTATTCAAAATATGGAATAAAAATATCAATCCAAAATTTTGCCTATTTAAGGAGTATGATAATGTTATTATCAAAATCATGTTATTTTTAAAACTAAAAAGGATCATAGTACTATTATATAAATGAAAAAAGATGCAAAATATCAATTAAAGCTAAAGACACTAAAGTTGAGCTAATAAGTAGAGATAACAATATGGAGATTTCTTTATTAACCTATAATAAACCATAAAAGTAAAGAGTTATGTCTTCAATTCTAAAAAAATCAAAGCAATCTCATGAAAAAATAGTAAATTAAGGAGTAAAGATTAAAGAAAATAAACAAATAGTTGAGGAAAGTGGCTAGTTAAATGTTATAATCAAGATTGGCAATAGTTTCCACCATTTAACCTACATATATAAACATTATATAAATTATACTTGATTATGCAATAATTGTATTAAACTAGTGATAATTAACAAATAATTATACCTTCATCATTGAATACTTTTTGAAGAAACTTTCAGTTGGAGTAATGGTCTCTGTACTTGTAACAATATAAAAAAGATAATAAAAGCTAATATAATATATAATTGTTAAAATGATTAACGTAAGCAAAACTAATATATCATGAAGAGTAGAATTTACCTTCAATATCTTCGTCACCTATCCAACTTTGGGCACATATAAGAGCTTTCTAAGTATTAAGATGAAGTTGAGAATGATGAGGACTAACTATTTGACTGCCAGTACTAAAAGCAAACTCTCAGAGTAATAGTAGATAATGGAATTACTAAGAAGTCTCATACAAATACTTGTGTGATTGGATAAGCACCTCTATATGTCATCCATTGTGAAAATACATTAAATTACAACTTTTTAATTAAGGTCACAACATCTGCCTCTAAATAGTTGTTGAACTACATCTTACTATAAAAAGTCCTATCTTTTTTTTACTTAATAAGTTGTTCAAATTTGGGATTCATACCAGTTATATCAATAATAGATGATGCTGAAGCTAATACTAAAATACGTTGATCCTAATATTTGTCCAATCTTAGTTGGTATAAACAAATCATACTAAAATTGTTTAATGATATCAATGCGTGCTTAAGACCGATCACCATATAAGTTTTGATAATAAAAGGATAGCCCCTCCATCATATATCTCAGGTATAATACAAAAGTGACTATTATAGTTTGTCCTATCACATACCAATAAGAATTGAGTTTCCTTATCACATGCTTTTTTATGAATAGAATCTCATACATGCTGCTAAAATAAATTTACGAATTTAAATAAATTTGTTTTGGGAATAACTTAGAATTATTATAAAATATGTCTAAGTTCACACAAAGTGTTTCATCCAACTGGAAATTAGTATAGCAAAGAGGGAAGGAGACTGATCTAATAGAGAGGAAACTTCTAGACAACTAACGAGGGTAAAGTGTAAGAAAGGGAGCACTAAAGGAGGACTATAAGTGACGGTCTAGTGACAACAAGGAGACACATGAGAGGAGGAGGCTACAGTGATTGAAGAAGGAACAAGCAAATGTGAGTGTTTATGATAGTTTTTTAGTCCACACTTTTCTTTTTCCTCTCCTTGCTTCGTCTCTAGGCACTCCTTTGCTTTTCTAATTTTGGTTTTTAAAAGAGATCAATTCCACCGATCTATTCTCCACCAACATACCCTGAAGAAGTTGATTATGAATAAGTATTCAAGTTCAATTATCCTTTGATTAGGGAGGCAGTCCTTTGTTAAAAAATGCGTGCAAAAAGTTAGTTCTTGCCACTACTAGAGATTGAAAGCTATCACTGTCTAGGAAACACATGGGTCCCAAATAAAACTATTTTTATTAATATTTTTCAAAAAATTATTTTTATAAAATAAAATTTTCCTTATTTAGTAAAGATGGCTAATAATAATCACTAAATGATGGTCACCTACTTAGTCCTTTTTTTCTTGATCTTTATTTCTCTCCATTTTTCTACATTTTTTTGTTCCTCTCTCTCCTCTATTTTTTTATTTTCGTAACATAACTTTTTTTTTCAATCTCTACCATCTTTCCTTAGTTTTTCTAGCTATTTTTCTTGACTCTCTCTAATATGTGTTACATGCATTCATCCTGTATATATCATTGGATCTCCCATTGTTGTTAATTCATTTTTCTTTTTGTCATTTTAATTTTTCCTAGTTTATTGTTTTATTTATTTTCTTTTTTTTCCCTCTTCTTTAACAAATTAAAACTATTTAATATAAAATTATAACAAACAATAATATAAAAATTAGTAATTAAATTTAATTAGTTATAATTAAAACTATTTAATACAATTAAAAATATTTGGCTCTAATTAGAATTTAACCAAAACTAGTCAAAAGAAATTAGAAATGGACAAATGTAATTAACCATAACAAAATGAAATTTCGACATAAATTAGATATGATAAATTGTAAAAAATTGAAATGGATAAAATTTAAAACAAATATGAAAAATTGTGACTAAATATAAATTAAAATAAATTGAATGTGATTACATATAATTAAAGCTAAAAGCTTTTATCAAGCATATTTAAAGGTAAATTGATGCAATCATACGTAATAAAAAAAATGATGAATGCCCTTTAACCATAATTAAGAATTGAATTATATTCAAAAGGATGAAACAAGAAAAAAAAATAAAAATGAAGATATTCAAGTGAAATTAAATATATTATTGGACTAATATTGTATGACTACAGAGCTCTTGAGAAAAATTAAAATATAAAGAATTTGGACAAAACAAACTAAAATTTGAGCAAAATTTGATTATCAACAATCACCAACTTTGTTTCCCATGGTTTCAAAAATGACATAAAGAGATATTCCTTACCATCTTGAAATTTAGAAAAGTCTTACCAGGTCCTTTCAAGGCATCTATGATATCAACAAACCATGTATATATATATATATATATATGAGAAATGCTTTCGTCATATTTTATGCAAAACAATTCTTATTAATAAATTAGTAATGCTTATTCTATTCTCCTTGACTATATTTGTACCCTTGTATGAAAAGATAGGAAAAGGAATTGATCTGGGCCCATCTTGGCCTAATCGAACCCAAACCTAAGATTTTCATATTGAGACTTGATTATGATTGAGCTTTTCAGTCCAACTTGAAGCCTAATTAGGCTTAGACTTAGGCCTAACCTAAGCTTGATTGAGCTTTAAGTTATGATTAAGTATTAAAAAGAAAATTGGACAAAGCCTAGGCATTGGCGCCCATGATCATGTTTAACCTCATGTGTATGTCAATTATCATAAGCAATTTCACATATTGAGACTATATTAAACTCATTTTTACTTGATGTACAAAACAAAATAAGTAATACTCTACTATTTAATGTGATGCATTGTCTATTATTTTAATTCTATTGATCTTGTAACTTAGGAACCAATGTGGTTACCTTATATGTGGTGGTGGGTTTCATTCAACCAAAGGGTCCTTTTTTCTACAAAATGTCAAAAATTAATGATTTCATCCTTAAGGAAAAAGATCATGTGAGTTTTCTAATTAACATAATAATTACCATAAAATTGTATCTCATAAATACTTAGCCTCTCTTGAAAACAAGACAATCCTAAGTGTGCTTTCAATTGCGTTCAAATATTATAAGATATATAACTCTAAAACATAGGCTCTAGTATTAATTATTATCCCAAAAGGAACATATGAGGTGAGGTGAACTTGGTATCTCTAAAATAACCTAGATATTTGGAAGCTTTATCGAAAACTTAGTGGCTGTGATTATGAATAACTTCTTAACTTATATAAGGATGGTAAATTCAATGACATGTACTTATAAAAACAAGTAATATAGAAAGGAGTACATTTATGGTATACGGCCTTATTAAAACAATGGAAATGACACAAGTAATTTGAAGGATCATTGGTTTGTTTGAGCTAATAACACTATAGCCTCGAGTATCCGACCTATTTACCTTATATATTTTTTCCTTTTCTACATTTGTATTCTTAGTGCTATAATCATAGTTTACATCTTTGATACTAATAAAATGACTCTTTGTTAGATGCCAAAACATGCCAAGTACTTAAATGTTCTCCTTTCTAGTAAGAAGATGTTCTAGAAGTTGTTAAATTTTAGTTTAAGTGAGAGTGCTGCTGTAACATCCCGTCCCCATATTAAGGGTTAGGACCCGAAATTTCAGCACATGTGAGCTGAAAGAGAAGTTAAGACAAAACATTTTCTTGCTCATGCATCATGTTAGCATATATGTACATAAATACGGAATGTTTTCACATAAAAAGTGGTACATG
>JANVCQ010000007.1:11514612-11528523 GCA_025531925.1 Erythroxylum plowmanianum
AAATGGGTGAGTACATAGTTTATTTATAAATATTTCTTAAATCACATTGTGTATGTAATTAATTCTTTACTTTTTCAGGACTTAATATGTCACGAATTGACACATTCAACAGAACAAGGTCATCCGATGACAGTGGATGAAGTGTGCAACAAAGTCTTGGGCACTAGATCAAATTACATTGTTGGCATGGGAATGGGGCCTCGACCACAAGGGAAGACTTCGGTCAGAAAGAGACTTCATGATGAATTAGAGGAGTTGAAGAAAGTTAATGAGGGCTTACAGTCTAAAGTCGATGAATTGATCAAAAAATTTAAAGAAATGCAGGATAAATTAACTATCGAAGTCGAACAACAAAAAAAGGTTTTGTAGCTTTTATGTTCTACACATAATATTCGTTTAGAATAGATAAGTACTCATATTGATATATTAAATACTTATGACATATTGTTTATATTAATTACTATATTATGACATGTTTGGAAATTGCAATTAAATAATTCATTATCTACATATATTAAATTCTTTTTTTACATGATTATTCATTCGCAAATTAATGATATACTCAACAAATTGAAGAATTATTAAATAAATAAATTCCATAAATAATATTAAATTGTTATTAAATAAATAAGATTTAATAAATTTGTTTTCAAAAATTGGTTATTAAATCAGAATAATAATTAAATTAAAATTAAAATTTAAAACCATATTCGGATTTAAAGAAAAATTTCAAATTAAATTTTAATAATTCTCAAATTTAATTTTATTTTCGAATGAATGAAAAATTTAATTATTTAAAATTGAAAATTAATTAAAATAAATTATTTTTGGGTATTTACACAAATTAATTTACTAACAATTGGCAACGTTTATTCCCAAACGTTGCCGATTGTCACATATTCAGCGACATTTTCTAAATGTCACATATAGCTTCAGGGTTTCCACGACGTTTTCTTTAGACGTCGCCGATTCCATTACCTTTTTATGACATTTTTCGAAACGTCGGTGACTTAGCAGGTTTTCCACGACGTTTTCCATAAAATGTCGTTGAAATCGTTTTCCTACTCCACCTTTAACGACGTTTTTGAAAACATCACAAATAACATTCTCCGTCGTTTATTGACCATTTGAGACATTTTTAAAACATCGTAGAAGGGGTATTTTTCTTGTAGTGATTTAATCTTATAAAATCCTAAATATTCTAAGAGTGCATGGATCGTAGCATAATATATGAGATGTTGATCCTACAAGGAATTAGTGAACTAATCGAATCCTAATTTCTTTAAGGCCTAAAACTGTAATTGAAATGAAAATAAAACTAAATAGAAAAATAAACAATCGAATATGAAGTGACTGAAATGAGAATTCTAAATTAATGCAAAAATCAAATTTAAGTACCACCAATTGACAATTGAAATTCAAACAAGGAAAAATAACAAATTATGAGAAAGGAGATTTATCCTATCATCAATGCTAATTTAGTCACTTTTATGTTGATATGGTGTCGGCCCTAGACTTTTGAAGGGTGGATTAGCTTCTCTTGAGTTGTAATCACTAAGCTCTAAATCATAAATCCTGATTAAGTTGAGTTACTGAACATGTAATCTCTCGATTAACAAAACAACCTACAACCTAATTAGTACTTAAGCGTTCCAATAAGCAACCACCTCACACGAGATCTCTCTCCGTATAATTACCGATTTGATTATTTGCGTAGTCTATTATATCGCTTAACTATCATTAACCAACCTAATCATTTTGCATTTAGTTCACTCTCTCGATTTATTACTAAAGTATGCAATTACAATAAATAGTCACAACACCTAACATCACTAACAACAAAAACATCTAAATTAACATTAAATAAAGTATAATTCCCTAAAAGAAGTTAGGACATCCTTAAACCGAGGTTCATCATCATCAGTCATACATCAAATGAACAAAATAAAAGATGGAAAGAAGAAAAGATAATTTGGGAGGACCAGAGGTTGTAGCATCTTATTATTCTTCTCTCTCTTCCTTCTTCCTCTTCCTTAGCTTTTTTCCGAAGATGGCAAATAGAGGCTCTCATTAGGGTTTCTTTATCTTTTTATAGTCTTTTTTCCATTTAAGGTAAAAATTACGTTTTACCTAAGCCTAAAAGTCCGGAATAACTCATGAAGAATTAAGTTCAGAAAGTTGATCTACATCTATCATCACAAAAGTCACGATCGTGGCCTGCTAAAATCAGCTTCTATCTTAGCCCACGATCATGGCCCTGGGTCCTCTGCCAACCTTCAAATCTTCTCCATTCTTCGATATTTGATATAAAATACTAATAAATACATTCAAGCACCTCAAACACATAACATTAAAGCTCAATAGCATGCTTTAACTCACATATCACTTAAAACAAAGATATTTAACCAACTAACATAATTCTAAACCTAAATAGGCCTTAATCAATTAACTAACAACTAAAAACATACTAAAATGCCTACTAAAACATCATCTAACCTACAACTATCAACATCCCATACTTGAACTTTTGCTTTTCCTTAAGCAAAAACAAAACAAACAAAACACAAATACACCAAACAACAACACACACATATGCAATAATGGTACAATGGCAATGAACTTCATGAAAAAGTTTAACTATAAACACAATCCTTCAAGTTGTTTTAACTTATTAACTTATGAAATATGTATCTAAGTACTTTGGATTAAATATATACATTAATTAAGAATTAATGTCAAATTCATTCACTCCTATCATTCTCTCACGCACACATTGATAATTAGTTAGACACTAAAAATTGTAACTATCCTTAAGTAGCTTTTCATAAAAAGTCATGCTATTTACAAAGTTCAGTAGTATTTATTAAACAATACACTATTTTTGTTAATTTTCATTAAAACCTAGCCTTTTGACGCAAAGGTAAACACTTATGATGAATGTCTCCCGATTACTTAACTAGATCATGTTTTTATTAAGTGGCTTGGCTAGATGTCATTAGTCTTTTAACGTAAAGGCAAACATTTATGATTAATATCTCCCAGTTACTCAACTACATTACATTCTCAACTGGGTACTAGCTCTATTCATAACCCGATTTGTTTCAAAAAGGCCCAGTGGACTAGTTATTTATTAAACATAAACACACACTTCTTGTTTTTTAATATATTTTCTTGCCTACCTCATTTCCTTAGCTAATTATTCTCATGAAAAGATACAAACGATGCTACTTATTTAATTAACCTAAAATTATAAATGAATGAGTCAAATTCCTAGGGTGAATGAACTAACATCATATCCTAATTAACATACATATTTAACCAAAGCAACTTAGGATACTAATTTCACAAGCTAATAAATCTTAGCAACCTAAAAGACTATGTTCAAAGCTAAACTGATTCTGTTAAATCCTAGTCATTGACACATTCACACGAGTCACATCATGCAATCTAAACAAAACTAACATGTAATACGCAAAATCAACACTCAAAATAAAAACATATAATGCACATAAGTGAACCCTCCCCAGGTTTAGACAATATATTGTCCTCAATGTGAGAAGGACAATTAACACATAAGGTGGTAATAAAACAAAATAATAGCAAAAATATTAAAATAAAATAAAATAAAAAGATAAGGGTTAAATTATAAGAATCTATCATGGTGATTGAGGTGGTGATGGCGATAGTGTAAGAGGTGGAATCTCCACGTCTTAAGCAACAAAATATTTGGGAATGCTTCAGATGTCTAGATGTTGTTTTCGTTGCTCCTTCACAATCTCATTCAACACCTTAGCATTATTTACAATAGCTTCGTTAGTGTTTGAAATTGCTTCCAATACCTTCTCACATCCAGCTGTCTCTTCTCCTGACTCTTCACTGGTTGATTGCTCCTCTTCTTTTTGTTGTGGCACCAAGCTCGAACTAGCCTATCTTGCCCTATTCTTAACATGATTTTTTCATAAATATCCCAGAGTTCCATCTGTTAGACCTCCAATATCTCCACCTGCCTCAAGTGTTAGTGGTTAAGAAATTCAGGAAGATGCACAGTTAGTCCATCACAATTGACACTATAATACTCCACAATAGTTGTAACCAAATATCCCATGCCTAGATTATTGCTTATCTTTTTCAGAGTAGCAATAATAGCCTTAAAGATGTGGATGGAGGTGTAAACTTGGACACTATGCTCCATGCACTACAACAAGAAAAGTTCTTTAACCAACACTTGTTACTTTCAAGTTTATCAAACCCGGTTTGACACATAAACTTGTGTAATAATAAGTTTTCGAGACTATGAATAATATTATTGTGGGCATTCTTAGAGTCAAAGTTATCCAGCCCAGTCAATTCATTCTAATAATGTTTGGCACAAAAATCCTCATGTCGGTCTATTATGGTCAATTCTTGGAATCTCATGATTTCACACAAAGTTCATAATTCAACTCATATAGTTAACCCTATAATTGAAATCATAGATCCTTAGGGTTACTAAGCTCATTTGGAGGGAGGTGCAGAATTCTAGGCTGAGTTCTTCATAGATAACATAGTTAAAGCAAATAAACTATTCCCATTGGATTCTTCCTCCTAATGAGTTGACTCGTTCTCTCAATCCAATTCTTTCTAATGTCTCAAAATCTAAGTATCTAGGCATTAAAAAAATTTTAGATTAAGGGTTTGGAAGTATTTACCTTCTTCTTCTGGGTAAATTGAAAAAGGTGTTCTATATTCTACAACCTGGTTCCTTTATCGTGGCCTAACACTTGAATTTTGCCCTTCAATTGAACTCACTTGACCGTTTTCTTAACACACGGTCCAATTGGAATTATAGTTGTGAAAAATTTAGAGAGAAAAACTTTTATAGAAAGAAGGGAGAGGATCAGACTTTGATTGCTAGAGAGAGAATGGAGAGAGTGATGTGGGTGAGAAAAATGAGGGTAAAAGTAAATATATAGTTTCTGAAGAAGAAAGGATGGGTAAATTTGGAAAAAAAATTATGAAAATACTGTGTCCAAATTGTCCATATCGTAGGCCATGACTGTGGCCATGAAAATTCCTCCACTCTTTCCCATTTTTACTTCTTTTCCTTATTTCACTCCTGAGGTCCTTCCACACCTTATAATAGCATCATCACCTCATTGTTTCCCTTGCCAAACCATTCTCATCCATTATGAAAAAGAGGAAAGTAAGAATTTCCAAATCATACTTATGCTTGATCTCCTCAAGGTGTTCAATTTATTTTGAAAGCACACATAAACAAAATTGGAAACCTATTCTAATACGAAGGATAAAACAACTAAAAATTGAAAATTATGGGTTGCCTCCCATACAGCGCTTTGTTTATTGTCACTAGCTTTACATTCTTTGTTTGCTCATGGCGGTTTAAATGAGTCATATGATGGTAACGTCATTATAACTTTCATAAATTGAATTCGAGCTATCGGATTATGTTTCTTACCACCTTTCTTTTTCATTTTCTTCTTCTTTTTAGTGCTTTTTCATATTTGTGGTTGTTCTAATGAGTCTTACAAGTATAACCTTGCTCAACTTCTTCATAAAATTTATTGCACTTTATAGCATCTACAGATTTGAGAGAATTGTTTTTAACATTAGACACTTCAAATGACACCTTGTCATCCCCCACTCTTAAAGTCAATTCACCCCCATCAACATCTATGATAGATCGGACAGTGACTAAAAACGGTCTTCCTGGGATAATAAGTGTCTCCACATCTTCTTCTGCGTCTAAGATTACCAAATATGTGGGAAAAGTGAACTTGTCGACCCTAACCAGAACATCCTTGACTACACCTCTAAGATGGTGACATGATATATCAGCTATTTGAACCCGCATCCTGGTGGGTGGTATTTCACCTAACTCCAATTTCTTACGTAAGGTATAAGGTATGATACTTATAATAGCTCCTAGATTCGTAAATTCCTTGTCCGTTCTGACACTATCAATAATGTATAGGATGTAAAAATCTCCTGGATCATCTCTCTTTTGTGGTAGTGCTATCACTTCAATGGAGTTCTTTTTGCTTAATAAGGTATCATACTTATAATAGCTCCTAGATTCGTAAATGCCTTGTCCGTTCTAACACTACCAATAGTGTATAGGATGTAAAAATCTCCTGGATCATCTCTCTTTTATGGTAGTGCTATCACTTCAATGGAGTTCTTTTTGCTTAACAATTAATTCTCCAGCTTCTCTTTTATAGATTCTGTACAAACGAGTCACGCTTTTAAGTGCTCTATTATATTTAAAACTTCATTCAGCTTTGCTTCCTTTGATTTCCTTATCACTCGAATAGGGTATGGAATTAAAGGTTGATATTTCTTGATTTTAGTCAAGTTATATTTAACTTATAGGGAACTTTCATTGATCTTACACCTTTCTTCTTCCCCATCTTCTTTAACTTGATTAGGCATTTATTCAACAGTTTAGGTGATTACCATTATCCTTTCCTTTGGATTCATCTTGGTATTGCTAGGAAAGGTTCCCGTACTTCATGTCAACAACGCGTATGCTAATTGACTCATTTGGATTTCTAAGTTACGTATAAAAGAGGCATGGTTCTTTATTACTTGTTCAAATTTTCCTTCTAGCCTTTTAAGAGCTTCATCCATATTCATGAGCTTGTCTAAGATTTTGTTCAACTTAGAGTCTGTAGAATTGGGTTTTTCCTATTGGAATTCAGGTGTCCCTTAAGGTAATTGACCTCTTGCATTTTTTGACCAAAAAAATTTGGGTGGTTTTTTCACCCTTAATAGTAATTGTTAGAATAAGTGATGTTTCCTTCTCCTCGATCAAATTATGTGTTCGTGTAATTGAGTTGCTCCATCTTGTCATTTTGCATTGAAAAACAATCAGCGGTAAAATGATTTTTTTGCCCACATAATTCACATATATACTAAAATTTTTTGATGGGAGATGATGAAAGGCTTGGAGGCTGTTAAGCTATCTTGTCAAATTGTCAATCTCAGCCTACATTGTTGTTATTAAATCGACAGCAATGAATCCCTTATGAAAGTTAACTTTTGTCTATTTATGTTTGACAACCAAAAATAACTGTTACTTGCCATCTATTCTAATAATTTCTCTGCTTCCTCAACTATCTTCTGAATGAAAGATCCTCTAGAAGCTGCATCTATGATGGCTGTTATAGGTGGATTGACTCCATGATAGAATGTTTGCAAAAAAAATTCCTTTGTTAGATTATGGTGAGGACATCTTTTTTGCAAGTCCTTATAAAGCTCCCACGCTTTGTATAATGACTCCTTGTCATTTTGTTTGAAATTCACAATTTCCTTTATTAACCTTGTCGTCATTGTAAAGGGGAAGTACTTATCAAAAAATGCACGCACCAACTACTCCCAAGTTGTGATGATTGCGGGTTTTAAAGAATGATACTACCTTAGCTCGACCCTATAATATGAAGGGAAAGAGCCTCATCTTAATGACATCTTCCGACATCCGTTGATATAAGAAAGTATCATATATTTCAAGAAAATTCACTAAATGAGTGTTAGGATCCTTATTAGTTAACTCATAAAATTGTACATTGATTTGCAGCATGTTCAGCAAAGTTGGCTTAACCACGAATAAGGTTGCTTGCACTGGTGGTTGAGTGATGCATCAGTCTGCAGCATTAAATCTCAATCTCATGAAATCCATCAAAGTTCATTGTTGTTCTTTTTGATTGAATTCTTCTGCCATTGTTTCTTTAATTCCTTCTTCTAGGCATCATAATCTTCGAAATACTCTTTCCAATCAGGTGGTGTCAAGTGTTAGAGTTTCAGTGATCCTTTTAAACTCCTAGTGATTCTTATGTTCATGCAATTGCATGGATACAAGAAAGGTGAAAATTCCTTAAACTAAAAGAATTCAACTAATCTTAACCAATTCCCCAAAAATGGTGCCAAAAACATGATGAGCAAGTTTTAATCTTATAAAACTCTCAATATTTCGTAAGCATACAAGTCGTAGTATAATATATGAGTGTCGATCATACAAGGAATTAGTGAACTAATCCTAATTCCTCTAAGGCCTAAAAATGTAATTAAAATGAATATAGAAAGTAAACATAAAAGTAAACAATCAAATATGAAGTGATTGAAATGAGAATTCTAAATTAATGCAAGAAATCAAATTTGAGCACCACCAATTGACAATTGAAATTAAAACAAGGAAGATTAACAAATTATGAGAAAGGAGATTTATCCTATCATCAATGCTAACTTAGTCACTTTTATGTTCATGCAGTACCGGCCCTAGATTTTTGAATGGTTGATTAGTCTATCTCGAGTTGTAATCACTAAGTCTTAAATCATAAACCCTTATTAAGTTGAGTTACTGAACATGTGTTCTCTCGATTAAGAAAACAACCCACAACCTGATTAGTTCTTAAGCAATCCAATAAACAACTAGGTCCTTACATGAGATCTCTCTTCGTATAATTACAGATTTGATTATTTGTGTGGTCTATTAGATCATTTAACTCTCATTATCCATACTAATTATTTTGCATTTGGTTTACTCTCTCAATTTATTACTGACATATGCAATTACAACAAATAATCACAACACCCAACATCACTAACATCAAAAGCAACTAAATTAATATTAAATAAAGTATAAATCCCTAAAAAAAATTAGAACATTCTTAAACCAAGGTCCATCATCATCAATTGCATCTAATACATCAAATGAATGAAATAAATATAGAAAGAAGAAAAGATAACGTGGGAGGACTGGAGGATGAAGCAGTAGCAGAAGCTCCACCTTTTTCCTCTTCTTCTCTCTCTTCCTTAGCTTTTTTTTCCCCAAGATGGCAAATGGAGGTTCTCATTAGGGTCTTTCTTTTTATTTTATAGTCTTTTTTCCATTTAGGGTAAAAACTAGGTTTTAACCGAGCTTAAAAGTCTGAAATAACCCGTAAAAAATTAAGTTTAGGAAGTTAGTCCTCGTTTGTAATCGTGCAGGCCATGATTATGGCCTCGAGTCCTCCACCGAGCTTCCTCCAAATCTTCTCTATTCTTTGATATGTGTTTCAAAATCACAAAATTAAAGCTCAATAACATGCTCTAACCTATATAACACTCAAAACACAAATATTTAACTAACTAAAACCTAAACCTAAACACATATGAATCAATTAATTAACAACTAAAAACATACTAAAATACTACAGCTATCATCTTTTTCATTCATCAAGGGTTACAACTATCAACTTTTTCATTCATCAAGGGGCTCCTATATTATCATGGAAAATCTTTCAAGTTATCTTCCTGATCAACTCCAACCTGACTCTGTATAATGGGAGTTACACAAGTCTAAATTATTCACAACAAATTCATTTAAAAGGTTATTATTGGGATCCCTTGACAAATTCTAATACCACAAATTCATATGAGATTCAAAAATGGCACTAACTTCCTTCACTAATAGATGTACCTTTTCACAACAAATTTGTTTAGAACGTTATTATTTGTCGTGCGACCTTTATTTCTAGCTTTCCCGTCTCGTTTCGGAAGCTAATTGTTGTCTCCCTCTCATTTCTCAATTCTCTGTCCATCTTTTTGATATCAAATTCAATGAAACCTACAATCAATCTCACGTCATGCTAAAGCTCAGGCATTGGGACATCATTCTCCCTTGGTTTCTCTTCCATATTCAGATTATCCAAATTCATCAACACCCTTATCTATGGTCCATATATATCAAACACCTTTTGTACAACTTCAAAACTCTCCTCTACCTTTTTCACTAGCAACTCCTCTGTTGTCACTTACTGGTCATACTTCTTCTTCCTTCCCTTTATTTATAGCCTCTCTTTTGCTTTGTCCATAGTTTGAGTCTGGATCTTCTTCTCATTCTCTAGCTGAGGTAATTTATTCGATGCTTCGTTAAAATCATTGAACCCTATACCGATACTCTTTGATTTAGGGATTTCAATCCCAAATTGACGTAGTTTAGTTATATTAATTAGTTAGTTTAATTAAACGATTAAACTTAATTAGTTAGTTTAATTAGGTCTGACGTGCATAAGTGTTTAGGATTTTTGAAAAACGTGACAAGTCGCGTTAACAAACTTAATAGAGACACTAATGTCAAGCTAGAATTGAAAAAATTAAAAGTATGAATATTTAATTACCACTTTTTAAGTTTAAGTTATAATTATAAAATTGAACAAAGTTTGAGATTTTTCTTGTAATTAAAACTAGCCATAACAAATAGAAGACCAAACTAGTGAAATATACACACTAGTGATAGAGTTAGTTATTTCAAATAAAAGACTTTTTTTTATAGAAAGATGTTTTTAAGAAAGTCAAATAAAAGACTTTGTAGGTTCGAAAACAAAAATAAGACTCCATGAATCAAAATGTGTGTGTGTGTGTGTCTATATATATATATATAAGTAGCAACTATTCAAAAATCTATGCAGGCTATATATCATTAGGGATATCAATTTTGGCCCAACACAGACCGATTGAGCTTGGCACAATTTTGACCCGATTAACCGAGCCACGAGCTAAAATTGTTCGACCTGATCGAGCCACAAGTAGAGGTCAGGCCAAGAATGGCCCAGCCTAGGCCGACCTATAGTTACATCAAAACGACATTAAAAAAAGTAAAGATGAGTCAGGTTAAGTAACTCTGGCCTGTAGGCCGGGCTAAATCAGAAGTGATTTGACGCCGACCTAGCCCATTATCCCATAATAACCACATAATTGAAGGCAAAATACACTAGTAAAATGATTCTTTCCTTTAAATATAATCAATCAATCAATGTCAAGCATACCAAGGTTGTTGTTCAATGTGAGCGTTCTTATGGCCCACTGGACTCGTTAATCATCATCTTTCCCTCCGAATTCAGGAACGTATTCACTTATTTTCAAAATTGTTGTTCTTCTTGTTTCCTTTACATCCAACTTATTTTGGGAATAGGTAATTGCGTTCCGAATTCAAGGTGTTCCTAAATTAAATATAGCCATGATTTGAAGGAAAAGTAAATGAAAGAGTTACAATTACACGCCAAAAGCCAGGAAATTGTTTACACGGTGCGTCTATGTTTCAACAGTAGTTGATGGGCTTATTTTTCTCAAGTTTGCGGGATCCAGCAGATTATCACGTACTTGACTAAATTTTTTTTCCCCGTAATCAGGGTTAAACGTCAAAATCAACTTTTCAAGGATGAAAGCGTTAAATAATTCATTCACGTAATTTAAGAAAAC
This sequence comes from Erythroxylum plowmanianum, assembly GCA_025531925.1. NCBI lineage: Eukaryota > Viridiplantae > Streptophyta > Magnoliopsida > Malpighiales > Erythroxylaceae > Erythroxylum > Erythroxylum plowmanianum. The sequence continues at coordinate 11,525,848 of JANVCQ010000007.1, forward strand.
TACTGTACACATAATTGAGATTGAAAATTTATATTTTAATCTTAAACACTTTACAAGTGAACTTTTCCTATGGTCAATTCATTCATTAAGGATTTGGAACATAAGCGTTGATTTTGCAACTAGCCTTCTCTGCCTTATGCCATCTTGTCTACTCGAATGCCTCAAATCGACATTGATTTATGTTGAATCAGTATTGGGCTTTGAGGTAATACCAGAACAATAATTCCCTATTAAAAAATTCATTGCTTTATGAGACATTTAGAGCTACGAATAAAGTTTTGCAAGATCTTATAAACTTGTGTTATAGTTAACAACAAGATGAAGAATATATTATTAAACAAAAAGAGTTTCAACGTGAATAAGGATATACGGTCAAGAAAATATTATTGTAACCCTGATTGTGACTAATGGAGAAACGAAAATTAATTTTCAAGGAATTTACGTCATAAAGAAAAAAAAGAGAGAAATAAAAACTTCATTACAGCTAAAATGGTAAGAAGCCATTATAACAAAAACAACATTTGATTACAAAAAAATTTGTCACTAAATGTCTCAAAATCATCGCTAACTATAAGAAAACAGATAGAAAATTACCGACAGAAAATAAACCATAAGATGATGGGAACAAATATTGACGGGAAAATTTTCCTTAACGGTGGTACTAATATATGTCACTAAATATAGAGGAAAATTATTTCGACAAAATTTGTGACGAACTTTAATGTCAGTATAAAATTTCCGTCTATAAAGAAGGCAATAATTGTTAGTGGAATAAAAAAGTTTTCATTTTACTGACGGTGGAAATTTACTGTCGGTAAATTTTCAAGGTAAATGTTGTCATTTGCTTTGACGAGAAAATTTTCATTTAATAGCGGTATTAGTATCCGTCGCTAAATATGGAGGAAAATCATCCCGATAAAATTTGCAGCGGACTTTAGCGATGGTACAAAATGCCTATCGATAAAATAGGCAAGAATTGTTGACAAAATAAAAAAGTTTTAAGTTTACCAACAAAAATTTATCTATTGGTAAATTTTCAAGATAAACGTTATCGTCTAGTTTGACTTAAACGTTTAAAGTAAAAGAATGTTTTCTTATTCTGTTAAAGTTAAAAAGTCTAGCGTTAGGTTTGAGAAAGAAAAATAAAGTGGCAATGGACCAATGTTATAAAAGATATAACAAACGAGAGAAGGAAAAAAGAGTGATGTTTACTTTTATTGGTCGATTAGAACTTTAAGGTGTGTTCTATTAGTGAAAGCATTGAATGGGAAATACAAGTTGCGGTTGACGGAGGATGGTGGGATTGATCCATTTCACAACCTCTATTGTTGGACCCCAAATTTTCTTGAAAATTTTGAATTATAAAATGAAATTAAATGAGGAAATATGGTATGATTCTTTGTAATGAATGAAAGGTATAAATGAATTTATGAGCATTTGATGAAATGAAAGACATTTGGGTTTTATTGTATTTTGCATATGTTTGATCAAAATGTGTTATTGTATGGTTTGAGAATGGCTAGAAGAGTTGAATTTGGGAAGATTATGAGTGATTATAATGTTAGATTGGATGTAGGAAGCATTGGAGAGGGTTTGGAGGAGTTTTGGGAACCCCCATGTTCGTTTAACGGACTTTAGGTACGTTTAATGGACTTTTACGGGTCAAAAAGGACCCCTAACATTGCCCATGTCCGTTTGACGGACTTGATGTTCGTTTAACGAACTTTTTCAGGTGAGAAAGTGCACTTTGGCCCGACAATGTCCGTTAAACGGACATTCACAGGACAACTTTAGGAAATCGCAATTTTTAACCATTTTAGAGGCAGAATCTGACTTTGTGGTCTTCATAAAAGTTGTAGATATAGAAGTCTTCTTTGAAATGGTCAAAAAACGAAATCAATCAAACATTTTTGTGGAAAGTTATAGTAATCGCGCCAACACATGTCACTGCATGATTGAGGACTTAAACATGTTCGATTCTTTTGGTCATAACTTCCTCATCCGACCTCCGAATGAAGTGATTCTTGAAGCGATAGATTCCTAAGACATGTATCTATCTCTACATGAAAATTGGGATCTTTTAGATTTGATTTGAAAAAGTTTTATTGTAAGAAAATGAGAGGTTAGTTTAGAGAGCTGATTGAGGTATAAATATGTTTTGGAATTTTAAGCATATCTTGAGCTATAGAACTCCGATTGAGGTGATTCTTTCTTCAAAGCAAGCTAGAGATTTAAAGTTACAATTTGTTTGAAGAAGTCAAATTGAAATTATGATTTGAAGATTTCCAAATCCTGTTCACAATTAAGAGAAAGGAGTTCAAGTATGGTGACTAATTTTATGTGGGCACGCCATTGAACAAATTGTGAGGAAATTTTTGGGATGCTATGAGAATGAAGATGAATAGATAATGAGTAATGAAGGTTAAATGGAAATGACCCTCCAAGGATGTCGTTTGCTCTGTTTTCTTTTCCCTTGCGCGCGAAACGCTGCCGTTTTGGGATTTCTTCTGATTTTGCGATTTTCTTCCTAATTCACCCCTCTTCCGATCTTTTGCTTATATCTCTTCCGTCCAACATCCGATTGACTTGATCTTTGAAACGTTGGATTCCTAAGACAATTATCTACATCTTCATGGGAAATTTATGATTTTTGAGATTAAATTGAAAGAGATTGAT
>JANVCQ010000007.1:11539701-11562302 GCA_025531925.1 Erythroxylum plowmanianum
AAAATAATTAATCTTATACATAATCATTATCAATACATATATAGTCATCTTAACATTATAAGCTATTTAAAAAAAAACAAAATTCATGCTACATTTTCAAAATTAACACCAATACTACATCCTAAACACCTATAAGCATTTTGTCAAATACTTGGTGTGCAAAAATTTTTTCATTCCTAATTCAACAAACTTTCCCACATTTTTCTCTTTAATCTACAACAAACACAAACCCATTCATTCACATTCACTAATTAACAATTTAATTCAAACAATAAATTAATATTAACCTAAACTAATGGTCCACTGATTGTGGAGGAAGGAGAGGAACAAACCAGCTTACCTTTGGATGAAACCACCGGAGCAGTGGACGTCATCGACGAGGATGGTTGGAGCAGACGCACGGCAGACAGACGACAGCAACGGCGACAATGGGAGGATGAGACGTCGGAGAAGGAGAGGAGGAGAAGTAGCGCGTGAAATGGGAGAAGAAGGTCTACGCAGGGGATTAAAACGTTAACCAAAACGACGTCGTTTTGGTTAACTTCAAAATGACGTCGTTTTGGTAAGTTTGTTAAAGCTAAAAGACGACATTCACTGATGGAATAAACGCCACCGGTAAATGACTGCTTCTCGTCTTCTTTTTTCGTCGTCACTTTTACTCCGTTGATATTTACAGACGGAATTAGTTCCGTCTGTAAATTTCCATCCCTATTTCCATCACTTTCTTGTAGTGATATTTTTCAACCTTCCATACTCGTAGTGTTTAATAAGCCTCTACAAGCTCTCATAAAAAATTAATAATGTAAGCTTCAAGGAATAACAATCTCTCTTAATAGAGTATTTTCACTTTCTCAGGCACAAAGAGTTTGATAAAGATATGACTTTTGAGAATATTGATGCCGCTGATGTATTTAAAAAATATGAATTGTTCGCAAATGTAGTTACTCTTCCTTAAATAGACATTTTCTTCCACTAGCCGTTGCTTCACTTATATTTTGAGTTGACTTTGAATATAAAGAATCTTCGATATGATCTTTTCTAGAATCTTTTAGTATCCAGATGTTAAGAAATTTTTTTGGCAATTTCTATTGTAGAATTATGTGATTGGCAAGATCCTTTCAAATATTGTGGAATTATTTCTAATAAGGTAAGTTCATTAAAAAGGATCCTACAAGAAAGGAAACATTTATCCTATCACAAATAACTGGATTTTATAACGTTTAAGAAAATTATATTGTTGCCTATTCGAACAAAGAGACATAAATCAAATTTGAATTTTGAAATATTATATAGTTATTATAAAAAATATTAATAACAAACCTTGAGTTAACATCTTCATCTGATGTTTAGGTTTTATAAGGAGATGTAATTAGCTGTTATTGTAGAGAATCTAAAGAGTTGATAATACAAAAAAACTTGCTTGTTATTCTTCTTTTCTTTCTACTTCAAAAGTGTCTAATGCACCATTAGACTCTAATAAATTGGTATAAGAGCCATGACAACCTCCAGCATGATGCTGCTTGGACAAGTTCCATTACCATGCAAGTTCCATTACCATGCCTTACGAAGAATAATTATGACAATTGGAGTATACAAATAAAGGCATTGCTTGGTGTGTAAGATGTGTGGGATGTAGTCGAGAATGCTACAATGAACTAGCAACAATAGGTAATATGTTGACAAATCAAATAAAGACGCTAAAAGAGACTCGTATGAAAGATAAAACCTCATTTTACCTCCTTTTTTAAGAAGTTGATGAATCCAGTTTTGAGAAGATAGCTGGCGCGATAACATCAAAGGAGGCATGAGAGATTCTTTAAAAAGCATACAAAGGTGTGGATTGAGTGAAACAAGTTCGCTTACAAACACTTAGAGGTGAGTTTGAATTTTTAAAATTAAAGTGTTGGAATGTGTTTCCAATTATTTTACAAGGGTACAAATAATGGTGAATCAACTCAAAAGAAATGGTGAGGCGATGAGTAATGGTCGAGTAGTAGAGAAAATGCTAAAGTCCTTAACTAATGATTTTGAGAATGTGGTGTGTGCAATAGAAGAGTCTAAAAACTTGGCAGAGATGACCATAAATGAGCTCTTAGGTTCCTTGGAGGCTCATGAACAAAGAAAGGAGAAAAATTAACAAGAGGTGTTGGAGGAAGCACTTCAAGCTAAGGCAGCACTAAAAGAAGAGAAGTCAGATAGCCACGGTAGAGGCCATAGTAGAGGTCGTGGTGGCTATAGAGGCCATGGTAGAGGTCACGATAGAGGCCATAGTAGAGAATAAGAATGGAAAGAGAGTAAGGAAGATAAGAATCAACAACACGTGTACAATAGAGGCCAAGGTCAAGGAAGAGGAAGATCAAGTAAGTACAATGTTCAATGTTATAATTGTAAAAATTAGGACCATTATGTAGCAGAATGTTATTACAACGAGAAGAGAAATGAAAATGAGAAAAAAAGAAGAAAATAGAGGTGATGGTGTAGTGTTGCTAGCAAGCACGGAGGCTGACCCCAACAATGATTCAGTATGGTAGTCAGACATCGATGCTAACAACTATATGTGTGGCTACAAGCACATGTTTACCGAAATAGAAGAGATTGTGGATGGTCATGTACCATTTTAAAAATGCCTCAAAAGTGAAAGTCAAAGGGCAAGGTAAAATTATTATTCAATGTAAAGATCGAAATGAAAGTTTTATTCCTAATGTTTATTATGTCCCGAATATAAGGAACAATATTTTAAGTTTGGGTCAATTGTTGGAACATGGTTACACGATTTTTATGAAAGATTGAATGCTTTATTTGAGGGACCAAAATAACAAGTTGTTTTCCGAAGTAGAAATGACCAATAACCACATGTTTAAGTTGAATTTGGTGAATGTACAAGCAAGATATTTAAAGACTTGTGTAGAAGATAAAACTTGGTTGTGAAATTTGTGGTTTGGGCACCTTAATTTTGGTAGTTTGAAACAATTGGCAAATAAAAAAATGGTGAATGTTATATACCAAAAGAAGCAAGATATCATCTGAAGAAGGTGCTTGAATTGGTTCATACCGATATTTGTGGTTCGATAACTCCTATCTCTCTTGGTAAGCATCGTTTATTATTTTTATTGATGATTATTCCAGGAGAACTTGGGTTTATTTTTTAAAGGAGAAATTGGAAGCATTTTTTGTTTTTAAGAAATTTAAGGTGCTTGTTGAAAACTTAAGTGGTGAGCACATAAAGGCTTTGAGGTCTGATAAAGGTGGTGAATTTACATCAAAAGAGTTTGTAAATTTTTGTAAAGAAAATGGCATTAGAAGGTTTTTAACAACTTATTCACCTCAACAAAATGGAGTAACAAAGAGAAAGAATCAGACTATACTCGACATGGTTTGAAGCATGTTAAAGAGTAAAAACATGTCGAAGGAATTTTGGGTTGAAGTAGTGAGATGTGCGGTGTATTTGTGGAATCGTTGTCCAACGATAAATATGGGGAATGTTACCCCACAAGAAGCATAGTGTGGTGTCAAACCATCAGTGACACATCTAAGGTGTTTGGAAGTGTGGCTTACGCTCACATTCTAGATCAAAGACGTACAAAGCTTGATGACAAAAGTAAGAACCTGATTTTTATCGACTATAATGAAAGGTCTAACGTGTATAATCTTTATGATCCCTTAAAAAAACTTATGAGTTGTGATATGCAGGTTAATGAAGAAAGCATGTGGAATTGGAGTTCTATAGAGGAGATGACTCATGAAGAAGGGAATAAGTAGCATCAACAACAATTTTTGCACCAACAAACATAACTACATCGACAACAACACAAGCTAGATTGTCTTCAACTTTATCTGATGATGAAAATGAGCCGAGAACATCAAAATAAGAAGCTTGCAAGACCTATACAAGGTGACAAATGAATTACACTTAGTGTGTCATTTGCCGGATGCGGAGGACATCACATTCAAGTAATCTGTAAAAGATAAGAAATGGTAAGTTGTGATACAAGAGGAGATGAAAGCAATTGAAAAGAATGATACTTGGGAACTTGTGAAATTACCCGAGACTCATAAGCCCATTGGTGTGAAGTGGGTTTATAAGAAGAAGATGAATGCGCAAGGCAAAATTGAGAGATACAAGGTGAGACTAGTGGCAAAGGGATATTAGCAAAAAGTTGGGATTTTTTATAAGGAGGTGTTTGCCCTAGTTGTAAGAATGGAGACAATTCGATTAGTAATTTCGTTGGTGGCTCAAAATAAATGGAACATTTTTCAAATGGACGTAAAGTCAAAATTTCTAAATGAAGTGCTTGAAGAAGAGGTCTACATTGAATAGCCCCCTGATATGTAAAAGAAGGTAAGGAGAATAAGGTGTTGAAGTTAAAGAAGGCATTGTATGAGTTGAAGCAAGCACCAAAAGCATGGAACACCTGAATATATGCATATTTCAAGGACCATGAGTTTATGCAATGTCCATATGAACATATGTTATATATGAAGGTACAAATAGATAACATCTTATTAGTGACCTTATATGTGGATGAATTAATTTTTATGGGAAATAATAAGGAAATGATCGAGAAGTTTAAGTTGGAAATGACAAAGGAGTTTGAGATAATCGATTTAGGTTTCATATCTTTTTTTCTTGGATTAGAAGTGGGACAGGATAAATCTGGAATTTTTATGTCTTAAAAAGCATATGCTAAGGAGATTTTGAAGAAGTTTAAATGGAAGATTGTAATCTCGTAAATGCCCCAGTTGAAAGTTGTTAAGATATATGTTATGATATTTTGGGCATTATTTGTAATTGAAAAACTTTAATTATTTGAGGAAAATTATAAGATGAGTATTCTACCTTATATGGGACCTTTTGAAGATGAGGTTTATTTGAGATAAAAATCCTAGTCAAGATAGGATTTAATTGAAAAAAATCACCATATCTTGATAAGATAAGGTGCAAATTTTTGGTAATTTTTGGACTCTTCTTGATAGCCTATTTCGATAGTTTTTATCTATGTAAGGCAGCTGATTTTTTGGTCATTATTATCTACATTGGACAACTGTTTTTCTCAACCTATTGTATGAATTTTTAGGGATGAATTGTGTGGGAAAACTAAAAAACATGATGACTTCGCAGTTGTAATTTTGTATATCTTGAACTATTTTTGGTGGTTGATTTTGTTGTGATTTTGTCCAAATTGTGAGTTGCTTTTTTCTCCAAGGGTTGCGTGATTTTCTACACTATCTATTGTTGTGTTTTTGCGTGAAAACCTCTAGGTGTTTTTGATGTGGTTGCAACTCTTTGTTTATAATGTTTCAGTGATAAAATGTTCATTTATTTGAGGTGTTTTGTTGTTGCTGTGCGTGGGATATCTCAATGATATTATCGATGGTTCACAACAGATTTTAATGATATTGTCGAAGGTTCACAACAGATTTTTTAGTGGATAACTTCCCATTCTTTCATTGACGAAGTTGCATTGTTAGGGGAGTTGTTTCTATCTTAAGTGTTGTCATTGTTTATGTCTTTATTGCTTAAATCATTAAGTTGTTTAATTTTTATCTTTATTTTTGAAATTTTAAGAAATATATATTGCTCAAATCGTTAGAAAGCTACAATGTACAATCCTAAGAAAAGGAAAATTAAGAATGTACAATCACAAGAAGTCACTTCCCATGAACCGCCCAAAAACAACCTCAGCTACTAAATATGCCATCGCCATCTCATTGCCAAAGAAAGACCTTCATGCTTACCAGATGCAATAAGCAATTCTCTAATCACATTAACGATGTTATTCGCTAATTCATATTTCTGTCGAGCCTGCTGCTTATAGATCCGACGATTCCTCTCCCTCCATAAATGGTAAATCACCAAATGAAAAGTCGTCCTGATGATGAGACTATCTGGCCGCCTTGATCGAATTTCCCTTATAAAAATAACAAGAACCTCACGCCACTCATAGGACGGAGGTAATAGGCCAAGCAAATGCAAAATGCGGCTCCACACCGCTTTGGAATACTCGCAAACAAAAAACAAGTGGTCTCTACTCTCATCAACTTGATTATACAGCACACAAATGGGGTCAAAACTACCAAACCATTGATCTTTAGTTCTCAGCCCGTTCTTTATCGCCAACCACACTAAAAATGCTGCTCGAGGACTAGTAACTTGCTTCCATACCAACTCAGCCCAACTTACCTCCTCCTGCGTCTCTTTGCCAATACCATGAGCTGACTGTGTGGTGAAAATACCACCATGATTGCCATTCCAGATAGGCTTGTCTTGAGCAGAACCAAGCAGCACTCCCTGAAGATAACGAGCAAGGATATATCCGAACCTGCAATTAGGTATGTGATCCCTCCACCGCACCACCCATGTCACTAATGCCTCATTAAGAAACCGATTACTAAATCCAGACAAGTCAGTTCGCAGCCAAAGAGGGTTGAAACCGTTCCAATTATCATACCAAAAACTCACCACCTCTCCATTCCCAATGTGCCATTTAATATGAGGGTAAATCAGCTTCCGGATGTGCAACAAACTTTTAAAGATCCAGGGATGGTCATACCTGGTTGGAAGTTGCCAAAAATTCTATCCATTGAGCCGATAAATCTGCACCCATTTGACCCACAAAGCTTCCTTATCCGCAAATAACTGCCAAATGCGCTTCATAAGCAACACTCGCTGCATCTGAGAAATAGAAATAATGCCCAAACCCCCTTGCTTTTTGGGCACCACAATCTCACACCACTTGACTTTAGCCCTTTATAATTTCCATGCTTACCCGTCCATAGGAAGGCTTTCAAGATCCTCTCTAATTCCTTGATAACTCTCTTCGGGATAGTTACATGGCCAGCCCAATGTATATGCATACTGTTCAGCACTGACATAATTAAGGTGACTCTCGCAGCAAAAGAAAGGAAACGGTGTTGCCAGGCATTGATACAGTTTCTCAGTTTTTCTAACAAAGGGAAAAATCAGAAAACTTTGGCTTACCCAATGTGATCGGTACCCCCAGATATCTGAACAGATGTGCTTGGAAAGGCAACCCTACCATACTACTAAGTTGTTCCCGATTATGGACATCGGAAGAAACATAGATGCCACTCTTGTAGACATTCATTCTCATACCCGACCATCGAGAAAATATATCCATCAAGTTTAGCAGCCTATGAATCACCTGTGGATCAGCCTTACATAGCAAGATCACGTCATCTGCATATAATAGATAAGACAACTTCATTTCCTGACAGCGATAATGGTATTGAAAGAGCCCATTACATTGGATCAATTTAGTCAATAGCCTAGACAGACCCTCCATTGCTAACGTGAACAGATAAGGGGAAAGAGGGTCCCCTTGCTAGATCCCTCTATGAATCTTGAAAGGCATCATCAAAACTCCATTAATCAAGACACTGAGAGAAGGGGTTTGAATACACTGCTCTAACCATTGTCGAAACTGAGGCGGTAAACCAATCCCTTGCAAGCAATCCGTCAAATAACTCCATCCAATCGTATCATATGCCTTGAATAGGTCTATTTTCAAAGCACAGATGTTTACCTTTTTTCCAGAATTATAGTCACCCAGTAGTTCCTACAACAACAAAATATAATCTCCAATGCTTCGCGAAGGAGGAAACGCTCCTTGAGCATAGCTGACAATATCAGTCAATACTCCCTTCAGGCGCTCTGCCAAAAGTGACGCAATCACCTTATACACCGTATTACAACAAGAGATCGGACGAAAATCAGTGACTCTTTCCGAATGCTCCTTCTTGGGAATAAGATAAATGTATGTGTAATTGATTTCTTGCAGCAATTTCCCCAAAGAAAAGAACTCAAGAACCGCTTCCGTGAACAATTGACCCGTGATATTCTAGATTTGTTGGAAAAACCCAGCCGAATAGCCATCCGGGCCAGGCGCTTTGGAACTATGAAGTCGAAATAGAGCCTTTTTCACATGTTGAGCAGTGAAAGGAGTAAGAAGCATCGCCGTTTGTTCCTGATTGGGAGTAAAATCTAGCACGTCTCGAACCCCGAAACCAGTCCCCGAAACAACATTGGAGCCCATAAGTTGAACATAAAACTCCCTAACCTGAGAAGACACCGCTTCATGCCCCCTCACCCTGATTCCTGCTTCATCTATCAGCTCAGTAATGGTGTTGCTATTATGCCGGCCTAAAATAGCTGCATACTACATAAATTATTCTTTCACTTTTCCAGATTTTCAACTCCTATATGTTACATTCAAACCATCTTATGCATAGTTCATAAACTCTACATCAGATCAACATCATCCATAAAAAATTCATAAACTATGGTTGATCATAAACACAAAAACATAACATCAACGTATATATACATTCATCAAATTTCGGCACACATTCTACTCCACTATCATGATCATTTCACCTTCAAACTATCATCATATATGCTTATATTTACACAACCCATGAAGATCAAAGTAGAACTTACTTGATAAAACTCAAAACTCTTCAAAATCACCATGAAACCTTAGCCTCCAAGCTTATACAATCATCAACTCTTCTAGGAGGATTAGGTTAGGTTTTTAGTTGCAAAATGAAGAGATAGCAAAGACCTTAAAGAAACAAAGTGAATGGTAGTAAAAACTCAACTTGTTGAGGGTGGGAATGGGATGTTCTTGAGTGAAGAAAGCAAAAATGAAGAAGAAGAAGAAAGCATATGGCATATGTGAGAGACAAGGATAAACATGGTCTTGCAAGATGTAAATGACGTGGGGGTGTGTTTAAAAAGGAAAGTAACATTTGCTTAGTGGGTGTCATGACACATGTCATGACACTTAACACATAAAAAATCAAAATAACAAGTCCTCTTCTTAAGCTAAAACATGACTCTTAATAATCAATCCATTTGTCTCTTCTAATCCAAATTTCACCCAATTTTTATTGACACTTGTCATTAAATCTTAATGTCACTTATCAATAATTTCTACTGCCATTTGACATTTATTTCTATTGTCATTTATCAATTGTCTTACCACTTGACATTTTTGTCCTAGTCTAAAAATACCCATAATTTCAGAATTTCCCAAATGTTCATCAAAATTTCCAAATCAATAATATAGCTCACCAAATCAATTTTCAAGACAAAATATTCACTATTCACATCATAATCATTTAACAATTATTTATACCCAAAAAATGTCAAATGAGTGCATAAACAGCCATTGCAATTTGCATGAACATCTATTCACATGCGTATGTATGCTACTGTTATGCATAAGTATGAAATGCATTTTCTTATCTCTCTTGCTATTTCTCATTAACAAAAATCTAGGGTTCTAACCCTTTGTATGGAAACGGGATGATACAACTATAATCCTATATCTTATATTAGACCAGAGTATGAAATCCCTCACACATAATATGAAAACTAACACCTTCCATTAATATGGGGAGAACTAGAATTCATTTAGAGTTAGTGTTGTTGGGTAAACCCAAGCCTGCTCTATACAGATATGTTCGAACCATGGAAATAACATTTTTAGATTAATAGGTCAGTTTTCACTAAAAGCATTGATTTATTAAGTAAACTCAAGGTTAATGTAGACAGAGGCACAATTAGGTAGCATACATCAGATGGACATGCATCAAGAGTTGATAACCCAATGTGTGTGTATATATCATAAGTTGATAGCACTAAACGATAGTTGCATTTAAAATTCAATTGATTTAGCCGATACTTACCGATTGATCTAAAGTGGCTTGTTAGGTAAACCCAAGGTCATTTTTAGTAATGTCAGATATCAACACACTAGGACACTTTGTCATAATTTTTCTTGGATTCATAGTGAGGGCTATGGATTTGTTGAAACGAGTGGGAGTTATATACATGTTATGTAAGTCTTTATGATCATGCATGTATTTATATTGTAACATTCTTTCTCTCTTCACATTTAGGTTAATTAAAGATGTCTTCTAGTATGAATTTGCACTCAATTATGGATTCTAATAAATTGATTGGACCCAGTTTTTATGATTGGCAAAGAAATCTGAGAATTGTTCTCAAATCTAAAGAGCTAGGCTATGTCTTAGATGTTCCACTTCCTGATTCCCCTACATTGATGCTTCTAATGAGGATTAAATAGCATATCGTAAGTATCTCAAAAATAGTGACTTGGCTACCTGCATTATGCTAGCCTCTATGTCACAAGAGCTGCAAAAGTAGCATGAGTCTATGGATGTTAATACCATAGTGTTTTTATCTTAAAAAGTCTTTTAATGAGCAACCTCGGTCTAGAAGGGTCAAGACCTCTAGGCTGCTTTTCACGAGTAAGATGACTTCAGGGACATCTGCATTGTAGTATGCACTAAAAATGAATGGTTATATTGAGACGTTGGCCACCTTGGGTTTTGTTATGGACTATGAATTAAGTGTTGACTTAATTCTAGTTGGATTGTCTGATAGTTACTTACAGTTTATGTTGAACTATCGGATAAACCAAATCTCCACGATAATCCCTGAGTTGATCAATCTGCTCAAGATAGTAGAGCAAGCTATCAAGAAGGATAGAAAGCTAGTGCTAGTGGTGGACTCTTCTTCTTTCAGTTCAAGAAAAAAGAACCTCAAGAAGAAAAGATCTAAGAAACCAGAAAGAAGTGCAGCAAAAAAAAACTCAAAAAGACTGTGCCGAAAGGAACTTGCTTCCATTGTGGCAAAATTGACCACTAGAAGTGAAATTGTAAAGTCTATTTGGAGTCCTTGAAGAAGAAGTAGGCATCAGATGTCCCAGCTGCTTCAGGTATGTTTGTCATTGAGGTTAATAATATTTCTGATTATAACATATGGGTATTATATACTAGTTGTGACTCACACATATGTAATGATATATAGGGCCTCAGGGATAGTACACAACTCATGAAGGGAGAACTGGACCAGTGTGTAGGCAATGGAGCAAGAGTTGCTGCATTAGCCGTAGGCACTTATTTTTGTCACTCCCTAGTGGGCTTGTAATTAAATTAGATGATTGTTATTTTGTACCTATTTTAACAAAGAACATATTGTTTGTTTCTTGTTTAAATAAAGATAGTTTCCATTTGAATTTCAATAGCAATGGTCGTTCTATTAGTTTGAATGGAATGCTTTATGGGATTGGTACACTATGCAATGGAATTTACATATTAGACATGTCGCATCCAATTATGAATGTCAATGACATGAAAAGACATAAACGAGAAAATTTAAAATCAACTTACTTATGGCAATGTCGCATTGGCCATATAAATGAGAGATACATAGTTAAGCTCCACAAGAGTGGTAGTTTAGGGTCATTTAATTATTATGACATATGTGAATCTTATTTATTAGGCAAGATGACTAAGTTACCCTTTAAGGGAAAAGGTGAACGAGTGACTGGAGTATTAGACCTAATACATTGAGATGTACGTGATCTAATGTTCATCCATGCCAGAAGTGGTTTTCTTTACTTCATTACCTTAATCAATGACTATTCTCAATATGGGTATCTGTATCTAATGAGATACAAATCTAACGCATTTGAAAAGTTCAAACAATTTAGAAATGAAGTTGAAAACCAACATGGGAAAGGCATTTAAGACACTATGATTAAATTGAGGTGGGAATACTAAACTAAGAATTTTTAGATTATCTTAAATATAATGGGATTTTATCTCAATGGACTCCACCGGACACACCATAACACAATGGTGTGGCCAAAAGGAGAAACCAAACCTTGTTAGATATGGTACAGTTGATGATGGGTTTTGCAAATAATGCACTCGAGACAATTGTTTATTTGCTAAACCGAGTTCCATCAAAGACAGTTAATGTTACTCCATATGAGATGTGGACTAACAAAAAACCCTATCTTTCTTATTTGAAAGTTTAGGGTTGTCCAGCTTATATGAGGCAAATACAATAAGAGAAGCTTAACGTAAAGTCTGACAAGTGTTTGCTCGTAGGATATCATAAAGAAACAATGGGATATCAATTTTACCTTGCTGAGGAACAAAATGTGTTTGTTTCAAAGCATGCTATCTTTTTAGAGAAAGAGTTTCTTTTAAAAGAAGACAGTGGGAGTTGGAATATCCGATTTGATGAGATAATCAAATAGTATGGTTTCTCACAAAATTTGGATGAACCCTATATGTATAAAAAGGTTAGTGGGAATGTAATCGTATTCCTTATGCTATATGTAGATGATATACTATTACTAAGAAATTATGTCTTTATGCTACAATTTGTGAAGATTTGATTGTATAAACAATTTACCATGAAAGATTTCGGTAAAACAACTTATATCCTTGGAATACAGATCTATATAGGTAGATCAAAAAGCTTGCTTCGTCTTTCACAATCAACATACATAGATAAGATACTAAAGAGGTTTAACATAGAGCAATCCAAAAGAGGGTATCATCTTATGACTTATAGGATAACACTCTCAAAATATATATGCCCTAAGACACAAGATGAGAAGACACGCACATATGAGACCCAATGATCATTTGCTCTAAGTGTTATGAGCAGATACCATTTGGATCCTAGCGAGGGTTATTGAGTGGTTGTCAAGAACATCCTCAAGTACTTATGAAGGACTATGGATATTTTCTTGATATATGGAGATGGAAATCTAAAAGTGAGCGGGCATACAAATGCAAGTTTTCAATTTGATAAGGATGATTCCAAAACCCAACTAGGTTATATATTCACATTGAACGGTAGGGCTGTCAATTGGAAAAGTTCCAAACAAGAGACGACTGCTAATTCAACAACTGAGGCAAAGTATATTGTAGCTTCAGACGCAGCAATGGAAGCAGTTTGGATCATTTATTACTGAACTTAGTTTAGTTCCTAGCAGTAATGGGCCTACACAGTTGTATTGTGACAATAATGGAGAAGGAACCAAGGTCTAATCAACGATCCATGAACAGGGAGATCATTGTTCAAGTTGATGTATAGATAGAGAGAATTCCCACAGAGCAGAATATTGCTGATCTGTTGATGAAGGCATTGTCGTAGAATAGCTTTGATTCTCATGTACTCATTTATGGTGTTAGATACTAAGGCGATTAACTTTAGGTCAATTGGGAGATTTATTAGAGTAGTGCCTTAAAGGCGATCGCCTTTAGCACGTTTTTTACAAAGTTATGTACAAACGTTATTTTCAATAATAAAGAAAGGCACACTTCATTAATTTGGTGTTCATTAATTATGAATTGATATTGATCTATAAGCAAATTAATGAAATCCATGATATAGGATATAGTATGAAGGAAATCATGATGTGATCATATTACTGAGATTCCTATCATGTGCAATTATGACAGTATCTAAATTATCCCTAGTCATAGGATTAATGACACTGGACATTGTTAATTTAGATAGACCAGCACATGTCAAACTCTTTTTTTTGATAAAGTAGTGGATCTTAAAAACTATAAACATAAGATGTTTAGAGTTGAGATGTGGATGCTTACTAGAGGTAGTAAGCACATTGGATGACCTACCATGAGATCATCGCATGGATGTCCTATTCTAATATCAGTGATAATCTTATCATAGCAATGGTGCAAGTATCCTTAGACTTGAGTTCTAATGTCAGTGATAATCTTATACCTCAAGTCTAAAGATACTTGCACCATTGTTATAATACTCAAGGATATTATGGATACTGATTTAATGCTTTGACTCAAGTCTAAGGATACTTGCACCATTGCTATGATACTCAAGGATATCTTGGATACTGATTTTTTTCTTTGACTCCATTCCTTGTTGCCTTACAGAGGTCGCTTATAGGGTAGGGATTAGGTACAGCTTGAGGTAATCGAAGGTAATTGAGTAGCAAATAGAGGATTCAACACTTCTATAATAGCAGAAAATGATAACCATGACCTCTTTTCGAGGTCATTACATGGAAATCTCTGGGTGGAATACGTATGTCATAAAGAATGTCTTTATTGACATATAGAGTAATGAGTCCCAAGACGAGAACTAATATCACTTGGGCTAGATTTGACATAGTCAGTTTAGTGAGAATTGACACTTTGCCCATACTCATAACCAAGTGGGGTATAGTATGGTGAAAGGAAAAATTGCACAACAAGTTTCTATGGGAGGGTTCATTTGTCAAACTACTTACTTTTTGGTCAATTGGGGGTCATGATGTGTTGCTAGACGCCACTTATGACTTGCTTAGATTAAGTGTTAATCCAGATGGCCAATATAACTGGGAACTTAATGGGCCATATATATATATGAGTGATTTGGAGGATTCGTAAAATTGTTTTGGATAGAGATCCATTATATGGAGAGAAATAGAAACAAATAGATCCTAAGAAGATCAGGATATATCCCAATGAGATTGCGACATCGATGTTGTTGAAACAGGCCTCCGGTATTTTTTCCACTTGGGACCCAGTAGGACCGACACTAGTGTGACTGGACCACTATATATATATATATATATATATAAAAGATATGTGCAATGTGGAAGATGAGAGAGGTTTGCTGCTCATGACTTGCTTGGACTAAGTGTTAATCCAAGTAGCCAACATAAATGGGAACCTAATGGGTCACAAGCATAAGAGTAACTCGAAAAATTCATAAAATAGTTTTGGATAAAGATCCACTATATGGAGAGCAATAGAACCAAATGGATTTTAAAAAGATTGGGATATGTCCTGATGAGATTGCAACATCGATGTTGCTAAAACAAGTCTCCAATGGTTTTTTGACACCCGGGACCCGGTAGGACCGACCCTAGTATGACTGGACCACCTCAACATATATATATATGGAATATGAGAGAGAGTTCTTTATATATATATATATATATACATGGAAGATGAGAGAGGCTTCTTTAAAGGTGATGCATTTATTGTCTTTAAATGATAAAAGACAAAAGCATTAAAAGACAAAAACAAAAAGCTAGAAAGGAACGATGATGATCACGAGAAAAATAGTTTTAAAAAGTTTAGAAAACAACTTTTCAAGCCATTCTTCTCATCTTTCTCATCTTCTTCCTTTTCATTCTCTTTCACGGTTCTGCTCTCCATAGAACAAAAAAGAGAGCTATTACTTTTGTCTTTGTTCTAACCATTTTCGGATCAAAGAGTTTGATTCATTTAGTTTCTCCAATCTCTGCGTGGATACCATTGGAGAAGGTCTATTTTGGTCGTTGTGGTTTGCGACAACCAGACAAGTAGAAGATCGAATAACGAAGGAGACTACACACAAGGTACATGGTTATTATATGAATGATTGATTTGTGTAATGAATTCCTATATATATGTTATGAACATGTATGCGCATTAGAAATTTTTAGCTAGGTTTAATGGTATTTTCTTGTTTAGGCATATAGATCCTAGATTTTGGGAAAGTCCTAGAACAAATTTTTTTCCACACTGCATATATATGATGCACACGTCAGGATTTTCCTACAAATTGTAATGACCTGAGAAGGTAGCATTGACATGGCCAGGAAACGAACCTGTATGAATAAATAATTTCCTTTACAATGTCTGGCATCCATGCAAAATCAGAAAATCAAGGACCTACATCTAACAGAAATTTTCTCAAACAATGAGTGGGCATAACGAATAACTAAATCCAAAAATGTATCACAAAGATAATGTATATTGCATTATCACCAAACTCACCGATCATCATCTCAACCAGCTCTTAGCCATCTCATGACCATGCTTCGACAACTATAAAAAAGAAACCCCAGAAAAAGAAACAAGAGAGAGACACGAACAAGCAAACAAAGCAAGAAACTGGAAGACTGAGTGGATTAGATGTGCTTTGGGCTATGCAAAAAGTGACAACCTATAAGAACAAGCTAAACGACAATAAACAACTAAAGAAGAAAAGGGCATTGTCAGTAACAGAAAATAAGAAAGAAGAAGATAGTAACATGGATTATATTAATGTCAGGCCTTTGTGCATAAAGAGGGATTTGAGTGTTCAATTGGACCAACTGGAGAAGCATCTTAATGATCTTTTTGAGAAAAGTAAACTTACTTAAAAAAGAAGAAGAAATTTATCAAGAAGAAGTAGAATAGAGACTCGTAGGAAGATGGATAGATACAATCCGAAACAATAAAGAAACAAAATATAAAACGAAAATACAATGAGAAGGGATTTCGCTTTCGTTTTCCTCCTATATATAAACTTTTCATTTTCCTCTTATATTATTTGGCGAAGATTTTCACAATGGTCGTCAAAGACTATTGGTGGCGATTTTCAAAAAAATCGTTACCAAAGGTTCCATATTTGGTGACGATTTTGACAATCATTGCCAAAATGGTTAAAGGTCTACCATGGGTGACGATTTTCAAAATCAACACTAAATGTGCCACTTTTGACTACTCAGAAATGTAGCCAAAAGCCTATCCTTTTACGATGATTTTATAGAAGCATCACGAATAATGTAGGTGTCAATTTTTAAAATTGTCACAACAAGGCTATATTTGGGCAACAATTTTGAAAAGCATCACAAAAAGCTTATTTTTAGTGATGAATGTCAAAACGTGGCTAAAAAAACCGTAACCAAATGTCTACCTTGTTGTAGTGAGCATCTGGTTGGACACATAGAATAGTACCTAAATTCTTCCACCATATATGTTGGTGGACAGTGTAAAGGGGTATGGTCAATCGTGTTCATGTTATATAATCTATTACTAGCCAATAATAGAATACGATTAAAAATGTAGGCATGTAAATGCTCAGGAAAGTGGATGTGTTATAAGACATACTTAAGTGCATAAAAGTGTGGTCAACCGTAGCTTATAAAAAATCACTTAGTTTTAGCATACCATAAAAAACACGAGCATCTATAAAAATGGGAAATACATATCGTGAAAAGTTTTTTTTTTTTGAAAATTGAAAGAATATTATTAACTTAAACTTTAAACTAATACATCAGTATAATGATGTCCAAAATTAAAACGAAAAGTACAACTTCCAAACTAAAAATAGCTAGATCTAATCAAGTTACATACGAAATATTTCACATTAGGTTCCAGCTGCTCCTCATTTGGTCACTTTCTCCTTTATAAGCTTTGTTGGCAAATATGATTTCCCTAATCCAACAAATTAATGCTTATACCCAACAAAGCATATTATCTATATAAGTATCTCTACGCATCCTATTGTTTCTTTCTTGACAAAGTGCATAGATGTAGTAATAGAATTCTATTATAAAGAAGCAAGCCTCCTGCCTCATTCTCTTAGTTTTGTCACTTACATTTTTAAGGATATTAATCAAGTCTATTTCCCCATAAAAGGTCTTTAGCAGATGTTGAACTTTCGACCATAGAACTTGTAAGTGAATTGGAAAAACAAATGAGCTATTTGTTCTAACGAAGACATATAACCGAGACATAAGGATTCTTAGTTTTCGAAGCACCTTAGCTTTTAGTCTATATCTAGAAGCCAACCGAATGATAAAGGAAGAATTAAAAAATGTAGAATTAGCCAAAATCAAGTTGATATAGTGATGTTTAAACCACTTAACCCATAACGAGCTTTTATCTTCAATGAGCCTCCGTAGTCTCTTTGCTAGCATAGTCTTGTTCACCACCTTTAAAGGGATAAAGCCAAATCCTCCTTGGTTTTCAGGGGTACATACCTCACTCCACTTTACTCTTTCCTTTTTTCCATCTCCATTGCTCCCATTCCATATGAATCTTTTAAAAAGTTTTTCAACTGATTTAATCGCCAATTTGGGTAAAACCAGATGAGATGCCCAATAAGTGTTCATTGAATACAGTAATGAAGCTATCAGCTGAGCCTTACCCACCAAGTATAAAGCTTTAGAGCTCTTCTGAGGTGATTCTCTACTGTAAAGGTCTAAAATCTGACTAGGAAGGGCTGATGGATCTCATAGGAATGCCTAGATAGGAGAATGGCAGCTCATGATGTTTGAATCCTATTATAATGTTGAACCATCAGGCATACCCCTAAGAAGAGGAGCAGGACATCAACAAATACACGCTAAGGATTTTAAAGAAATGCTCATCTAGTGTGATGCCTTTAACTAATTCAAAAAAACATATTACAACTATTTGCTTGACCAAGTGTAGAAGAATGGCTTTATAGATTAGGTTTGAGATTGCAATTCGAACACCTGAACAGAAAAGTCATATGAGATTTATAAAGCAATATGTAGAGGTCACAGAAACATCAAAATTTTAAAATAAATAATGAAACTAATTAGTGATATGGGCTTTAACGATTTGTATATGAAGCAGTATCGAAATCAATTCTCCATTAGATTCATCAATTTCATTTGTAATAGTTAAAGTATGCTAGTTTAGAATATTTGATGATTCGTACATTCGTAACTATGTGGTCGGTAAGAAGGATTAATTGAATTTATGAGAAAATTAATAAAAAAATTTATAACTAACAATTTCGCTAATATATGGGAACAAGAAGACTGAGTATAAGACATTCCACGTTTGAATATAAACCATGCGAGGAAAAAAAATACTTATAATAGAAGCCTAGTGAAAAAAAATTCCATCGGTCATTTAAGAAAAGTACGACGTATACTTTAGAACGGGAACACCTTATCTAATTACGGACATTTACTAACTATACAGACTAATTGCAGGCATACTCAGTCTATTGCCGCACTGTATGCATAAATTATAGCATCATTCATGAAAGAAATGTAAAACCTGCACAATTTAAGGGTAATCCACTATATAATCGAATAAACACTAAATGGTACGTAAGAGTACATCTACTTGTTCCATCAAATGTTTTGTCCATTATAGTTACCCGTACAGGAATGCTTTTATCTTGTTCTTGTTTGAAATGGAGAAGAGAAAATGTGAAGCAAATAGTTTGATACATTGACTACACATGAAACTTTCTATTAAAGGAAATGTTGAACATGATTCACTGCACGGGTGTGCACACTATAAAAAAACAACACAATCCACGGCATTTTATTGATAAAATGTCACTGAATGTGAAGACTTTTTGTAACATTTAAAAAATGTCACGAAAAGTTCGGATTTTTCATGACGTTTTATGAAAATGTCACAAATTTGTAACACTTGTTGTGATGTTCTTTTATTAAAATGTCACGAAATAGAAACTGTGACATTTTATTAAATAAAATGTCACTGAAGCCTTTAGCAACAAAGCGAAGGTGTTGTTGAATATAAAAGCGGGTTTTGTTTGTTTGTATAGCTCAGTGACGAAGAAGAAGAAGATAGAGAAAGGTGTTTGCTAAATTTTGGGGAGAACATATAACTCTCTCTTCACTTAGTTTTCGATTTCTCTTGCCAATGGTGGCTGGTTGCATGTTTAAATCCAACGATATAGTGGTGAAATCGCCCAACGATAGGCCGCTTTACAGAATGGTTGAGTTGGAGAATGGCCTATGCACTTTGCTCGTTCACGATCTCGAGATTTACCCTGATGGGCCTCCTCTTGATTCCAAAACCCTAAACGATGACGAAGAAGAAGAAGAAATGGATGAGGATGATTATGAAGATGACGACGATGAAGATGACCTAGGCAAAGATGAAAAGGAAGATGAAGACGACAATGAAGTAGATGATGACATAAAAGGATAAGGATAAGGAAAAGAAAATGTGTCTCAAGCTAAGAAGGTTGTTTTTTCTTTTATTTAAAATTCTCATATATTTCTCGTCAATTTTTCTTGTATTGTGACATTCTATAACTTGCAATTTTGCAGACTCAAGGTAACACAGTGAAGTGGAGGAAGAAAGAAGGAGATAAGGTGAAGTATCAAAAGAAACAACTTACCAAATGAGTCAGGGTCTCCCACCACTCGACTCCATGTTTGCTTTTCTACCTTCTGGGATATGGTGTGTGAGTATGCAAAGTGTATGGAAGAAGAGTTGGAAGAGGAGGGAACCCCTTAACCTGGTTTGGGGAAGTGCTAGAGGAATCAAATGACATTTTAACATTAATAGTAAACTGCTAAGACTCGGGGTTAGGGAAAATTAGATGGGCTATCAAAAAAAGCAAAGAACTTGGTTTGGACTGGGAGATGGGATCTTCGAAGAGTAAGAAGAAAAATAAAGAGGAGGAGACCAAATCAAGAGGATAAGGAGTAGTAGCTAGTTGGAGGAATCATAGAATGAAGGAGTTTCCATAATATAGTGTAAAGAGAAGGTGGAGAAAATCCTACACCAAGTTATCAAAATTTGTCCATCTACTCTCATCAAAGATGTTATAATTGTCACACTCTTAATATTTTTTAAAAAGGAAAAATGCTTAAAGAGATTAATAAACCCTATATTAGCGTCATTGGTCATTGCCCCCTTAAAGATTACATGCCTACATCTTGTTATAACATAATTTATAAGATCATACTAAGCTTCTTGCTTCTAGGCTAAAGCTTAATCTAAATTCTTTCATGAAAAAAGAATATAAAGTGGCTTTCGTTCAAGGTATGTTGATTAGGGATAACTTATTAATGCCTTATGAATTATTCAAGTCCTATAGCAGAAAGAGCTCAAAAAATATTTGTGCAATTAAAATGGACTTTAGTAAAGTCGTTGATGCAATAAATTGGAACTTCATTGTAGATATTCTTAAAGCATTTGGGTTCCAAACATATTTATCAATTAGTTTGACCAATATATATCAACCAACTCCTTTTTTTATTTTGGTTAATAGTGTGCCTACAAATTTGTTTAGAGGAGGGGCTAGGACGACGAGATCCTTATCTCCTTATTTCTTTGTCCTTTATACGTAAACTATCTCCGTGTTGATTTCTTTTTTTGTATCATTCAACAAGATAGCAACATCAATTTGCAATACAATATTTTCTCATATGACATTTTCACTTACATAATGAGCATAATATAATCCCTATACAAACTAAGGCAAACCTATATGTCTCAAAATTCTTAAATGACTTAATAGAGAAAGAAGAATGAACAAAGGAGATATAATAGCTTACAAAATAGCATAGAGCTATGTTTTTAATTTAGAGAGAAAAGAATTTAAGGCTATTTCAAGGTAAGGAAAGAACCAAAGATTAGGAAGTTAAAGAGTTAATTTCAAGGTTTAAAGGGCAAATGGTAATCAACCGTATACATTTAATTTGTAGTAATAAGTTATCTTCTTCTTGTAGAATTATGCACTAATAGTTAAACTAGAAAGTTGATGATCTCCCCAACTCAGGCAACTTCTTGGCCAAAGACTTAGTTTTCTCTCTACTTACACTTATATGTCTTGAGTGGTTTTAAATTTTTTTGCTTAACCCTTGCTTATAGTGATATAAACTCAACCAAAAATATAGAGCTTTAGTATTTATCTCAACTTGTATGCAACCACTCTTAGTATAACTTGTGTAAACTTACACTTTTCTTTTGGTAATATATTTCATTATTTAATTTCCAAAAGAATTTATTCATATACATCACAAAACTCATTTATTATTTATTTTAGTTTAGTTAATAGTTTTAAAATTTTTTAGATCTACATGCTTCATCGATGGATTATCCACTACTTACCATTATATTGCTTGTCAATGGTAGATGCAATTTCCTTAACTAGTTGCAGGTAATAGATTAGTAATAGAAAAACTTAAGATATAGTTGGCTAGGACTTCAAGCGTATAGCATTAGTAATCTGAAGGATTTTGTTATGGATGCCAAAAAAAATCTGACACTTGGACAAACCATAGCAAAATCCCACCTCTTTATGCTTGGAATAGCAACTGTTCTTGTATATCAAAAAAACATCTCCTCAAGGATGTGAACTTTCTCTCTCATCTCCTCAAACTTTGTACTCCTAAACTTGGTTGACGTTCGTCCCACTTCAAAGCTCTCGTTAAATTCTCCAAGCAAAATATCAAATAGGGAATTGTGTAAGTAAAGTGTTTTCCAAGACTTAATACTCTTCCAGGCTCATAGGATACATTGTATATAATAAACTTATATGGACTTTTTGATAAGTGTTTAAGAAATGGTTTTAGATTATCTTCACTTGATTATTATAGACCAGTTGTAATATGATTGAGTGATTAATAGATGATCCGTGAGTGGTATATGAAAGGTTATTTTGATTTAAGAATATATCTTTACATACCTAAGTACTAGAAGTTAAATTTTTGAGCCAAGTTATTGAATGAAATTATGGGACAAATGATGCATTCCTAGAGGAAGATTGATATTGGCTTAGATTACTCATTAAATCCCAATGTCTTAGACAAGTCTTGAAGTCCAAAATCCTACTGATACGGCCTTTAGTTTAAGGCCTGAATGTCATAGGCCCTCTTATATATTTTGAGTATACCTTATGGATAAGATCGACTAAGATAGATTTCCTCTACATGTGAAAGTACAATCGTAATGAAAAATCATTTAAAATTCCTAGTAAAAATTGGATTCAAACTTTGCTAGGATAGTTAGAGTTCAACTATACTTCTTAAAGAATTATGTATGGTTCTGCCTGATTCTGGTGAGATTGAACGTTACTGCTTGGATCCATGAAGATGGTCGATATTAACCTTGAATCACCTGCAAAACAATAAAGGCTCACCGGGGGTTGGTATCCGGCAGGCCCCTCCGACGCTCAAGTCAGTCTTTTTGTGAGGGTTACGGCGACTATAAGCAAA
>JANVCQ010000007.1:11563173-11580277 GCA_025531925.1 Erythroxylum plowmanianum
TTGTTGTATATTTGTTGATTCAATGAAACTCTTATTCAGTTTGATATTTTCTCATAAATTTTGTGTACACATATTTACTGGTTTTGAGAAATGTCGTTTAAGTTAGACCTAGAATAAACATAAGGTTTATTCATTAAGTAACAGGGCTAGTAATAAGAAATTTTTGTATATGTAATACATGGAAGATACTATTCACTATAAGAGGACCTATCGCTATGATTCATATATTTGATTTCTTGTTATGTGTTGTGGTTTTGGGATAAATGGACCAAGTGAGAGAATGTAAGTTTATCTGCCTCATTATTTAGTATGGTCCATTTATATAAAGCAACCCTACCCACTAAACTTTGTTGCCCACCTACCTAACTCAACGTCTTTGTGATGATCGAGGCATTGAGTGGTTTTCATGGATTTATATCCAATGGTTTGGTCCTATCTTCACTGAGCATAATAGAGTACACCATCGAGCTTGCTTTGGAAGAGGATAGAAATTCAGACCTACAACAAAACTTTCAAATCTACGATGGAGGCAATGGATGGAGGTATATGGTTCTTGGTTTAAGCTTCCGCTACTGTTTTTACGGTTATATATATGATGCGTAAATGCATGTGTTTTATACGTTCATGTTTTGTATGAAATGCATGCCTTTGCTTGGTTAATTTTACAGGTAGTCTAAAGAATAAAAGATGATCAAACCATCTATGATTTAGTCCAGTTTAGTGAAACGATACTCCAAACCCCTAACCTCAAGGTGTAGTTACGACCTCGGACTTGGAGGGATTTGCTCAGCAATATCTAGTGTCATAATAGATCTACAAAACACGATACACGAAACAAAAGGATAACTTGCGTACTGATAACGTTAAACTACTCTTGACAAGTAAATTGTAAAACAAACAGAATTGCCTACCCTGCTGTCTATGCATGGCAAACGCAATTCCGCTGTTCCATCTTTTGTATGTGATTATCCTTTCTTACAAGATCATTTCATGTAAATACAGAAAAGTTTCAAGTACGTATGAGATCAATTATTTGCATGATAGTAGTCTGATCTGCTTGCTAGCTGCATCATAGTTCTGTACTTGTCAGATTCAAGGGGCTGCTGGTCTCAGGTAAAGAGGAATATAATTTTTTTTATTAGGCTCTGAATCCCAAACTGAGAATGCACTTGAACATCTCATCCATTTCTTTGTCAGACCATGGAAATGGCGATCTAACACATCTTTCAGGGTCTCAGTCTTGTTAACCCACTCCAGACCTTTCTGTGTGTATGTTTGGGAGTTGAAGTTGGTAGTGAAGAAACGATCAGCTTCCAGCCTCCTGTAGATTGTTTATCCTTTAATTAGAAGTAAGAACTAGCAGCAGTGAAAATTACTCTAACTTGTAATAGCAAATGTCATGTAATGAAGCACCAGTTACCTTGATGCAATAAGCAAAAAGATGAAGAAAGCTGTCTCACTTATGGCAAAGCCTTTGATTTTCTTTTCTGCATGTAAGCCTATTTGCAAATCTAACTTCTCAACATCATTTCCATACACTTCATAAAGAGCTTGTATAACCTCTTCATCATCTGTTAGTTCTTCCCATTTGGTAATAGGAATCATCATTAAGTTTCTCCGAAATTCGTTATACCTAGCAACTCCTCTCTCTCTATCTCTGTAAACTGAAAAACCAATACGCAATGTTATATCTGAAAGGTTAAAAAAAGGTAACTGATAATTTAAAAAGCAAGAGTAACTTAATGGTTTAACCGTTTGAGAGCTAAGAAAATTACTTTCCATGACGGCCATATCAACTGGATCAGATCTATCTTCTCCATTAACGTCATGTGCTACAAGGTTTCTCATCCATGATGGATAATTCCATAATGTAAGAGCTCCACATGCCTGATGACCCATGGACACGAGCATCTGCTCCATTCCAAGTCTGGAAAGCCTTTTCTCGCCCTCTTTTCCTACCATTTCTACCATAGGCACCCTATAAAACCAATAGTGTATTTGATTAATGCTCTGAAAAACTTTAAAAGTTGCATGATTAATGCTTGATAAGTGATGAAGACCATCATTTGGCAATTTTTACCATCTACTTCTATTTTTATCAAAAGTTGGAGATGCTATGCCATTTGAAGGAAGAATGAATGAGGTTCCATATTTTTCCTTATTCAGAATGTGAGGAGGGATGAGAAGTATTACTCTTGTATTACTGGAGCAGATTCGAAACCTGAAGTAGTGCCTTTGATGTCCCTTAGGACGAGTTTATCCGGTAGAAGTGAGTGCATTCTGTAGACACTTACAAACTCTTCAGTTAAAGAATAGGGAACTCCATGATCTCTTGGCTTTCTGAGCCCGACCAATCCACTAAGCAGTGGTCCAGCGAAATGGCCGAATAGATCTTTAATTTTCTTTCCAAGAAATCCATACCTGTAACCAAATAGGTCACAAGGTAGACAGTCAACATAATGTCTACATGCTTAATTTTCTCGACTTGCTTGCTGTTGTTCCCAGACTAAACAACCTTGAAATTTGTCCAATGCGATCCAGTAAGTAATTTTCATGATGAACTTGATCAATTATTATGTAATTTTTAAGTGAAGCATTGTCTTACCAGCTGATCCTCATCCCTGCAAGGAGAGTATCAGTCTTCAAGAGTTCGACCGTCCAGTCGATAGTGTGAATCTTAGCAATGACAGCAGAAGTTACCAACCTAGCATACCGGTAGAGCTTCTCATCATCAAGATCAGGATAATATTCCTACAAGAAAAATGTTCACATAATTATCATCTTTCATGGTACCCACTACTAATGTCATTTCTATATTACTAATAACATGTTAAACCCTACTTTGACAAGCCTACAAGAGTAGAAGATTTCAACTTCTAGCTGAAATTCTGATAAATCTGATGTGCATATGAGATACATTAACAAGCAAATGCTAAAGAAAAGTCTTTTATATCCAAATTCCTTGTAGATATCTGTTGAACTTTGGGGCTCAAATTCTTGAAAAATCCATGCCTTGGAATAAGGAAAAAGAAGGAAAATCCATACTTACTTTGAGCATATTGCATATGGCATTGTGTTCTTTGACAAATAAGGTCTGCAATAGGGAAAAGCCTGCCCAATAATTCCTAACATCGCCGGAGATTGGAATCCCTTTCTCGTCATGCTCAAGAAGACCATCCCCAGCAATCTTTAACTTTCCATCTTTGAAGGTCCTCACCCTTATCATGCCATCTTCATTATTCCCGTAAATTACACTGCCATCCCTGCTTAAATTGAAAAAAATTAAGTTCAAAAGTTGTGCATAAAATAAAGTCATATTATGTTAATAGAGTCCTAAGCATTCTTTTAGTGGTCATATTATGTTAACACAATCCTAAGCATTCTTCTTTTCTCATGGAAAAAGACTTAAATGGAGTCAACTCGTCCTCTAGAGCCGCCTCTTTCTCTATGAATATTCTGCCACCAATTCCACCAGATTAGAGGGGTGCGTTTAATTTGATGATCTGACCATCGCCACTCATGAAGCAGGAACTTTGCTCGGAGGTCAATGAAGGATATAATGAAGTCTCAGCGCTCAACAGTCATGATGAAGACTCATATTTAGAATGGAGGTCATTCGACATGAAAAGAACTAGATCATTTTCCAAGATATGGTCTCTAATAGCTGTAAATTCATTAGTAATGATGGAGACAACACTAAAGAAATCACCGATAGAGGAGGCACCCTTCTTGAGTGTATAAAGTTGTCAACAAAGGAGAGAAAATTAGGAGGATAATTGTTGCAGAAAGTGTCATTTAAGTGCAACTCAGAGATAGTGAGTTGTGACACAACCGAGAGCAAGATGCAGGTACGACAGAGCTTGAGAGTGAGATAGTGAGGAAACAGTAAACCACACTATCAAATTTGTGCCATTGATGTTCTTTGTAGATGAAGAATCAAAGTCCTCTGCTAGTTGTGGAAAAGTGTTGTCAATGAAGCTAAGAAGATCAGAATCAGGTAATTTGTTGAATTCAAAAATGTGGTTAGAATTGTGAGTTGATTGAATGTTAAAGTAAAAGTTGTGTTTTCTGCCAATGGTGATTGAATTAGAATGTATTAATAATGTTGATATTACTATATAGATAATACTAGTTTGATGAAAAATGAAGTTACTATATCGATTAAAAATTTTCCTAGTTGTTGAGATAGTTGAAGTTATGACTTATATATGACCATTTAACATACCAATTAAGCAAAATGTATATTTACACCTAATACTAAGAAATATGTTTAGTTACAAAGCAACAGAAAACTTGTGAAGGAGGTAATTACTTATGCAGTACTTACCACCAGGGAGTTCTGGTATTCACAAATCCTATCTCCGAACAAGGTGAACCTGTGGACACTTTCTTTGTCTCAAAAAACTTGAATGACTTCAATGGACAGCCATCTTCTAATTCTTCTGGTGCTTTAATTTCCACCTTCTACGAAAATAATTGCGAAGATTACTTTTACTAGTGTGGATATGGAAGATGGAACAACTTATTCTACATGTATTCGGTTATCTTTGTCAGAGAAGAATTCAACCTATACACCATTTCTAGCACACCTTCACACACATAAACTTGTTGCCAACAAATTTTTTTCTAGTGTTTAGAATAATGACACAATTAAAGATGCAGACCAAATCGACAGATATGCTATTTATCACACAAGCCTTAAATGGTGATAAAATTGATTTGAGAAAAGGCTATTTATCATATATCTCATAAGCTAAGAGGAAAAAAGAAAAAAGAAGGATACCTGCTGGGTATCTTCCATATGGTCAATCCAGTCATGAATCATGAATTGGATCCAAGAGCACGCTATCACGTTGAATTGCTTCCCACTGTCTATGAATTTCTTCCTTCCCAATAGCTTATTGGCTACCAAAGTTGGGTGAGGATCTAATAACTGCACAAATTTAATTAACATTTACATAAACATCTTCACAATTCGAATCATTTCGATAATAATAATAACAACTGATATATTTAATCAACCTTTTTTGTTTTACTCCAAATCACTAAAAGAACTTCAATTTGTGCAATAAATATGAGTATGAGCATATAATATCGTATTGACATTTCTTTACTATAACTATTTAATAGTATTGTATTTACGTGGGCCAAATGAGGCAAGTAGGGTGCACTTTTTACTCACTCAATTATAAAACTTATAGTTAAAATTATAAACCAGATATCATGTGCTCATATTTATAACAATATAACAGTTCTTCATTCTAACGTACGAGGGGCTGGTTTGCTTAGAAGATGATAAAATACAAGAGGCGTGTTTGATACGAAGCGGACGTCCTGCCGTAACTCTTTTCATGGCGCATGGCAGTACATAGATCACCAATTAAAAACGCAAATCGATATATTCAGCAGAACGGAATGTGTATGCATTTATATATCATGACTTCCGCATATGTAGGTGCCCTAGGAAACTCTTTTCAGTTGGGCAATCTTCCCTGGAAACTCAAATGCTGAATCACGCCATTTATATATGAAAAAACGTGTCAGCAACCTCTCCGTGATTAATATAACTAATCAAACAGACACTTCTGGCACCTGCCACAGTCTACCATGTGTATAAACGAAATGACCAACTTCAGATGGCAAGTACATGTAGACTCGTGAATATCACTTGTAAGATAGTTTCATAGGCAGCACAAGTAAACAAAATTAGTTGACTTTAATGTGCTTTTTCTTTTACTGACAATTCGGACTATGAATGAAGTTAACTGATAATTTTTAGCTCTGTCGGGTCACGTTCCAGCTGATTGAAAAAGGACTTAAAAAATGCAGACCGTTCTAAAGCTTATTTTGACAGGATTTTGCAACTCTTTTTGGCGTTCTGACAACGAAACAATGGAAAAGAAAGAGCAATTACATACCTCATAAGCTGAAGTTGCAGGAAGCATATTGCGACCGAAAAATGTGCCGTAGCTCCCGACAGAGTCGTCTATGGGGTGGTTGCATTTGCCATCAGCTGTTCGGTAACTGACTTCGTTGGTATCATACGTCTTACCGGTGGTTCCTCCAACATGCAACAGATTATAACGTTGGTGTAAGTGTCTTCGAATACCCAAGTAAACGAGTCCCCCAAGTACCGGCAATCTATGCCATAACCCCAGCTTGTCTACCAAATGTATAACCTGTGGCACGAAAAAACAAAACACAAGATAGTTTTAAGTCGTAGAAACAAACATGACAAGAAAACAACACCCGTGCGAGGAGAGAGATAGGGGTCTCACATAAAACAGTAAGGTGTCAAGGAGAGACATTTTGGCAACGATACGTCTTAATTGAGGATGGACGAATGAGATAGAAGATAAGGAGAAAAATGCCATGTTTTTCTATTCAAGCTTTCAGTAATGAAGAAGTCTAAAGAAACCTTTTTCCTGACATTACAGGAATGAATTTCGAGCCTTGGTGTAAGGCTTTAAGGGTGGTGCATTTATATATGATTGAGAGGTAGGAAATAGTGTGATTTTGAACGTGGCTTGTTTTTAGCTTATAATGTTGGTTTATGCTAATTCGTTGGCTGTAGTTTAATAACAAAATAATTTAAAGATAGTCTTTATCTTGTACATATTTAGATGTATAAGATAAAGTCATAGAATAATTATATATTACAAATAAAATTATGATGAGATTATAATTATGATATTCATATTGCATTTATATATTATCTCTAAATTGTTCCTAATTATTGTTCTATTAAAATTGAACATTAACATAATGTAAAAATATTAGTACACATTATATTTTTAGATATAAAAGAAGTAATTCATCTCAAAGACTAAAATATAGAGATACATAAATAAATGTGTGGTTTCTTATTAGAAAACAAGTTCACGTAATTGACCCCATATGAGAATTTTATTTAGAACAATAATTATATATCTATGAAAATTATCATTATAATGATTGTATAAGTGATTGCTTAATTTGATATCTTCAGAGTTATCTTGTATAAAGATGTTATGTTTTGATTCTATTTATAGCATATTCTAATCACAGGTAATTTAGTTAGTAGTCACTAGATATAGCATAAACTATATGAAAGTATTTAAGTGGTCAATATAAGATTCATCACCCTAAAAGTAATTAGGGAGAATGTTTCAGAATTCTCTATTAGTATTGATTCAATAAATACTTAGCTAAGTTGGAATGACACTTTGTCAATAATTTATAAATGTCATTAATTTAATAATTAGTTAAAAGTAAAGAACTAATATGATTGAACTCAAAATTAAGTAGACATTACTTTCATACTATATAAATGATCATAATATTGTATGATAAAAGGATTGAATTATACAAAAAAATAATGTAAGGAAAGTTTGGTTAAAATCACTTTGATATTCTTAAATATTTAGATGGTTATAATGAGTTGCTATATGTCAATTTTGATATATGGATATGAATTGTTTGATTAAAGAATTAAAGATAAATCAAATGAGTTTAATCTATCTAGTTGATATATGGATATGAATTGTTTGATTAAAGAATTGAAGATAAATCAAATGAGTTTAATCTATCTAGTCCTAAATATGATTTAGAGTCATATTTGATATTCATTCTAACATATTTGAGAACTCATTGAATCACACAAAAAGAATGAGTTGAAGAGAGAAAAGATATTTTAATCAAGTTGAACTTGATTATAATTTTTGAGGGACTTTTTTTAAAAAAAAGTTTGAGGGACATTATGATTAAACATGAGATAATTAATAAATAAGGATCAATATAGATATTAGATTTTATTTGAGCATAATTTTTTGTTGTATCTCTCAAACCGTTTTCAAAACTGACTCATCTTAACTACTATAGTCACACAATTGTCTAACCTCTAATAATATCCGTAGAATAAATTGAGAAAACTTTATAATTATTACAAAGAAGTTCAGGCAAGGAGTGTTAGCTCCTTTAGTACAATTTAATTACTAAAATTTTCAAAACTTATTATAATGGAAGATAAATCAAAATGAGGCTCTTCCCTTTTACACTCAAAGATAGGGCTAAGGCATGGTTGAACTTACTCAACCCAACGAACGTCACAATATGGGAGCAATTGGTGCAAACCTTTTTAGCTAAATACTTCCCTTTGACTAAGACAATAAAGCTTATAAAGGAAATTACAAATTTCTAACAGAACGAAGAGGAGTCTTTATACGAGGCATGAGAGTGATTTAAGGTGTTACAAAGGAGTTGTCCGCTTCACAACTTGCCAAAGGAGTTCCTCTTGCAAATGTTTTATAACGAAGTTAATCCACTTACACAAGGCACTATTGATGCAACAATTGGAGGATCATTAATGCAAAAAACATTTAAGTAGGATTATTATTTATTAGAGGAGATGATGAACAATAACTATCTTTAAACATAAAAAAGAAGTAGACGAAAAGCAACCTTTCAGGTTTAAAAGGGATTGTTGATTGTTGATTCAATGATAACATTGTAAGCTGAGGTCGCAAATATAATTAACCAAACAATTGAACATTACGAAAGCTACCTCTTCCTCTCCACTCAAAGCTATTCGGCATGGATGTGAGCTTTATGGAAAAGAGAGTCATATTATAACTGATTGCTTCCTAATGGGAAACAACAATGTATAACAACTTAACTTCATCAGAGCATAATATGGTGGAAAGGTAATAATCCTTTAGCGAATACTCATAATCTTAGGTGGAAGAAGCACCCAAATTTCTCTTTGTCTAACAATCTAGGGACTCAAATGAGAACTTAAGGTCCACCCAAATTCTAAAAAGATAGGTTAGTTCATTGGAAATGAAGATGGATAAACTAATGGATGCATTAAATTCCAAGTTCACGAGCCAAGATGATGGAAGCTAAATTTGACCAAATTCTGAAGAATTATGCCTCTTTCATTCACAATCTAGAGGTTCAAATGGGCCAATTAGCTTATGCATTATCCACACAAAATGTGAGGGGTCTCTCAAGCAACACGTAATCGAATCTAAGGGAGCAACTAAAAATCATTACATTTAAAAGTGGGAAAAAGACGGAAAAACTATTTGAAATACAAATTGAATCCTACCAAGTAGATGACCAAGAGCAAAAGAACATGGATGAAAAAAAAGAAAACTGACACTTTTTACATTCCTCCTCTATATAAACCAAAGATCCCATTTCCAAAAGGCTACAGAAGAACAAAATGGATATGCAATTTGTAAGGTTTGTGGAGAAATTAAAGAAATTACATATTACTTTACCCTTTGTGGAAGCTTTAGAGGGCCATAACCAAGTAAGCAAAGTTTTTCAAATTCATCTAATGAAACAAGCTGATTTAGGATGACAACTAAATAATCTTCATGAAGAAACTTTGTAGCTCCATAATTACCACCTGTATGCCCTCAAAGTTGAAAGACTCAGGGAGTTTTATTGTACCATGTTTTGTTAGTAATTTAGAATTTTCTAAATGTTTACATGACTTAGGTGTAAGTATTAATCTTATGCCTTTGTCTATTTTCAAGAAATTAGGGCTAAGAGATGTGAAGCTGACTTTCATGCTTATTTAGTTGGCAGATCAATCTATAAAGAAACTATTTGGCATGATGAAGGATATGCTGTAAATGTGGACAAGTTTATTATTTTGTGGATTTCGTTGTGCTAGATTTTGAAGATTATCGAAACTGTCCATTAATTCTTAATAGACCCTTTTTAAACACTAAAAGAGCTTTGATAGATTTCCATAAAGTCAACCTCATCCTTCAAATTGATGATTAACAAGTAGAATTCAATATGAATAAGGTATTAAAGAATTCGAAAGAGGCTAGCTCGTACATGATAATTGATGTAGTTGAATCTT
The DNA here is from genome assembly GCA_025531925.1 of Erythroxylum plowmanianum. Lineage (NCBI taxonomy): Eukaryota > Viridiplantae > Streptophyta > Magnoliopsida > Malpighiales > Erythroxylaceae > Erythroxylum > Erythroxylum plowmanianum. Next base: position 11,573,033 of record JANVCQ010000007.1, read on the forward strand.
TAAAGGAGCAAGAGTAAGAGCCAATTTTGGAAACTATTGATGAAGTATTGATAGTTGCTTTAAGTAAGTATAGCTTTTGCCTCCACAGTACAAGTTGTTTCATTTAATCGAAGATTTAAGGAGTTCATTATTCCTTGTTTTAGTAACAACTTATTATCTATAAAGGCATTAAAGAAGTCAACTGGTTTAATTAATTTCATACATTATGTCTTTGTTATTACCTTACAATTTATGGCTTGTTCTTAGGATATTAAACTGTTAAGTGTAGAAACTGATAAAAGCAAGTCACTAATTTAAGACCCAGGTGGATGGTAGAAATGAAGGATACGTCGAGATAACAACATTAAACAAGCGCTACTTGGAAGGCAACCTAAGAATTATGATAGTTTTTATTTTTATTTTCGTTTTATTTTGTTAGTACTTTGTTATTTTTTATGCTTTATGTTTATTTTATAGAGAGTTAAATTGATGGATACTTATGATATGAACTGTATCTAAGTTCCATTGCAACACTATCACCACTAAGATTACCATAAGTTTCCTTGCTCTTACTTTTACTTATTGTTATTCACTTTATTTGTATTGTTTTAGTTTCCATATTGAGGATAATGTATTGTTCAAGTGTAAGGATGTTTATGCATTTGCAAATCATTTGTATGTGAAATTGGTATTTGCATTGTGTTAGTTTTGATTACATTAGCATATTATGAACATTTTATTACTCGATGTGTGCATTTGATGAATGTGTCAATGACATGAATTGAATGAAATTGGCTTACTTTGAACATGTTTGTTTAAGTTGTAAAGGCATAGTAACTTATAAATTTTGTGTTTTATCTTTGGGATGAATATGCATGTTAATTAGGATATAACACCTATTCTTTCACTTTGTGACATTTGATTAGATACATTTATAATTATACTCATTAAATTGGTTAGCATTATTAGTATCCTTTCATGAGAGTGATTTACTTGGAAGAAATAAGGTAGGTAAAGAAATTAAATGATAAAAAGGTATTAAATAAAATTACTATTCTTGTGGCCCTTTTTAAGGAAATTAAGTTAAGAATAGAGCTGGTAGCAAATTGAGAGTTGTGATATAGCTAAGTAACTAGGGGAACTTATGAGAAAATGTTTGTCTTCATGTCAAAAAGCTATAATGAAACTCCAACCAAGCTAAATAAAAAAATGTAACTTAGTTAAGTAACAGGGAGATATTCATGACAAATTTACCTACGTGTTAAAAGACTAGGTGATCATTGAAGGAAATCTAAAAAGATTATGCATGTAATAAAATTAAACCTATTGATCTTTTAAAATTAGTAAGAATTTTCATGAAGGGTTACTTTGTGATATTCTACCTTTTTAATTGTTTGATAATAATAAGTGCATGTGTACAAGTGTCATAGGTATATGAACTAGATATTGATACTTTGATTGATATATATATTCAAATCAAGTCACTTAAAAAGGAATAAGTCAATATGTTGAAACTTTTTAAGTAGTTCATATTTTAAGTTATGTTAATTATATGAGATTTGATGTCATTGTACCATTATTGAATTCTGTATGATTGTGTGGTTATGTGTTATGTGTTATGTGTTATGTGTTATGTGTTATGTGTTTAGTTTGTGTTTTTAGCTTTGCATAAGGAAAAGCAAAGATTTAACAGTGGGGATTTTAATAGGTATATATTATAGTATGTTTTCTAGGTGTTTAAGTATGTTTTTAAGTTTTTTCTAAGATGATAATCTTGTGTTTTGGACTTAGAATTAGGTTCTTGTTAAGTGTTTTTATGTGTTTTAGTTGTTTGATTAGTTTAGAGCAAGAATTTGATCTTAATTTTATGTTTCAAGAGATGTTTGATGTGTCTGTTAGTAAGTGGAATAGGAAATTTAAGAAAGAGGAACAATTTGGAGAAGGGAAGAAGCCATGATAGTGCACAATGCCACTATCATGACAAAGGGCATGAACTGGGCATGCCACAATCATGGCAGGGTGTTTTCTAACACTCAACATTTTTGTATTCTTGACATTTTGGAGTTATTTTGGGAACCAAATTAAGTTTAGAAATCCTAAAAACAACCCTAGAAGCATCAAGAAGTATTTAAGGAAAAGAAAAACACTAAAAACTTGGTTGTACATCAGATTCAAAGAGATCAAAAACGAGATATCAAGAGCAACTCCAGATTTTCTAGATTCCTAAATCAAGAGTCTAAATTGTTTTTTTTTCTTTTCTCTTTATATATTTCATTGCCTTGGATGTTGATTTGGATTATTAGGATGTTAAACATGATTATGAGTTTCTAAATCCATATTAGGGATTATTCTTAATCTGTTTTGTTAAACTTTATTTTTGTTGAATTCAATACGTGTATGAATGCTTGTTATATTTTTATGCTTATACTTGGTAATGAATCAAGAGATTAAATCAAGTTATTTGTGTTAAGTTGCGCAATAAGAGTTGGTAGCTTAATAGACCTACAAATATCATACTACTAAATAATTGAAAAAAGATCTTAATTATGAATTAATTATCCTTAGGATTACTTCAAATCTAATTGAAAAGTTAGGAGTGGTTTGAAAACTAAGAGATTACAATTATATTATTATTGATTTTAAATGGGATTACTTGATTAGAGAATAATCAAAAACCTTAGGATACGTAGGATTAAGCATAAATTGAATAAACAAGATAGAGAGAAGACAAAAAATGATATAATAATTCTTAAGTCTCCATCATTGATTAACCTTATTCTTATTGCTAGCCCAATTATTCACTTAGCTGATTGTTTCATTTTATTAGTTTATTTCAGTTTCTGGTAATTTAATTTAATTCAATCAATCTTTTTTACTTTAAATAAAGTTTTATTAAAGTTTTTAGGTGACTAATTAATCTTCGTTGGAATGATACCTTTTATACTATAAGTTATGATCCGTATACTTGTGGTATTGAGGTTTTTATATAAAATTGTCATCTTTTACCAAAAATAGAAAAATAATCCATAAATACATCGATGATCTCCTCAATTAAATCATCGAAAAAGGCCATCATTCACTTTTAAAACGTAGCATGTGTATTGCACAACCCAAAGGACATCTTCTTATAAGCGAACATATTAAAGGGATATATGAATGTTGTTTTCTCCTGATCTTCCAAAGTAATAAGATTCTAGAAGTAGCCCAAAAGTCCATCCAAAAGGCAATAGTGCATATGACTGGCTAGCTACTCTAACATTTGGTACACAAAAAGGAAAAGAAAGTGATCTTTTTGGATAGCATAATTCAACTTCATATAATTGATGCATACTCTCTACGCAATAATGGTTCTCATGGGAATCAATTCGTTCTTCTCATTGGGTACTCTCATCATTCCTCCCTTCTTTGGTACAATTTACACTGGAATTATGTAAAAACTGTTAGAAATAGGGTAAATCACACTAGAATCTAGAAGTTTAATTACCTCTTCCTTTACTACTTGCTTTATATTAGGATTAAACCTCCTTTGGAGTTGCACTACTAGCTTGAAATCAACCTCCATAAGAAACTTGCCACTGTAAAAGGATGGGCTAATTCTTCAAATGTCATAAATCTTCCAAAAAATGACCCTCTTATGCTCTTTAAGAACAATTAACAACTTCTCCCCTTGATCCGCATTTAAATTTGAAGCAATAATTAGTGGAAGCTTTGAAATCTTCTTTAGAAATGCATATTCCAATTGATTAGGCAAATTCTTTAACTCCAACTCTAGTGGTTCTTTAATGAAGGGTTTTTACCTCTTCTCCTTACTTATTTCAATCTTTTCAAACTCCTTCCTCACTATGGGTTCATTAGCCTCTAAATAGACTACTTTTATCCCTATCTTCCTCCTCACTTTTAACATGATACAACTATAATGGGCTTTTAGAAACAAAATTTCGTCAACATGTAAAATTGCAAAATTAATAATATTAACGACATAGCAAGTATCATCATGCTCAAGGGAGTATCATATGATATTAAATATTTTAAAAGTGATTTTTTCTTCCCCAACTTTAAGAATTATTTTGCCATTACTAACATCAATAATAGCTCAAGCAATGGCTTAGAAGGGTCGACTTAAAATCAAAGGTACCTCTATAGCCTCACTAATATCTAACATCACAAAATCAACTATGAAAATAAATTTATAAACTTTCATAACCACATCCTTAACAATTCCGTTAGGATTCTTAATTGATCTATCAGCTAACTGAATGATCTTCCTAGTGCGTTCATCATAGTGAGTTTTGGTTCCCTTAATTCCAATTTTTTAAAAAAATTTGTAAGGCATAAGTTAATAATGGTCCTCAAATCAGCCAAAGCTTTTTCCACTAACAAACAATAAATTAAACAATAGATAATAAAACTCTTTAGATTTTTAAGGATCTTTGTAGCTTATTTTGTAGAATAACAGAGCACTGCTCAATCAATGTCACTATAGCCAATGACTCCAACTTCATTTTGTTAGATAGTAATTCCTTTAAGAATTTAGCATACTTTCGTATCTGTAAAGTGGTTTAACAAAAAGTAAGTTAATATGGAGTTATTTAAAAAGTTTAAAAAATCTACCAAACAGCTTATCTATGCGATCGTTCTTCAATTTAGCATATTGGCTTTTGGTAGATGCTCTTCGTCTTTAGCTTTCTCTTGACTCCTTTTGCTACTCTACTTTATACTACAGGGCAAGTTTTCAACTTGGAATTTCTTTCCACTCTTAAAGGTGAATTTTGTCATGTGTTCGTTAAAATTTTCCCTAGTGCTACTAGGCAGACTCCTTTATTGTCTTTAAAAGACTAGTTTTGCAATTGGCCAATTTAGTTCTCCAAATTATGGATAGAAGCCCCTTAATTCCTTAGTGAAGTTTCAGTAGTTTGAAATCTCACCTCTAAATTCTAGATAAATTTATTAATGGGATCTTTAAATCTTAGCTTCTTTTCTTAAGGTGGGTGTTATTGAAATCTTAGTGGAGGTTTGTTCTTTTGCTCTCCTTGATTCTCTAAAAAGAAATTATGGTGATTCCTCAATTCTAAATTATATGTATTATTGTAAGGATTATTTTGGGGTTTAGGAGCATTTGTTATGTATTCCACATACTCAAGCTTCGTCATAGCCTTCACTGCCTGAAATTCTTGAATTGCATGCCTTAGCCCGAAGAAATTGCATTATGTCACTTAGGCTATTTATGAATTCATTGTCAATCTATCAATATTTTTGCCCACATCTTTAACCTGGCTCGCCAAAGTTATAACTACATCTACATCATAAACTCAGGCAAATCTAGATCACAAAATAGATAACTTGGAATGTCAGATTGATTCTGACCGATCAGTGATTGACTAATTTTGAGTAGTCAATATTGTAATAACCGCAAGTGCATAACGTAGCTGTAGCTAATATCGCCAAGTATAGGTCGATCCCACGAAGACAATGAATACTTGTAATTACTCTTCCCTTATTATCTACCTTAAGGATTGATTTAGTTTTTAATAAAGAAAATAAAACTTAACAAATAAAATAAAATAAGTAATGAAATTGAATAGAGAATTCATGAAGCACTAGGAAATTATCGATATCTAATAATTAGTAGCCAGGTTTCGAATCCCCTAAACCTTTAACGTATTGACCTTTTATCATGAAATTGTTTGACGATTTATTGGACTGTGAAAACTCCTATGGTGTACTAATAACTGACCTTGAGTCTACTAACAACTAATCCTAAGGTTTCTAACCGAATTACTCAGGTTAAATTTTATATGATTGCATTACTGAATTTTAAGTATTTCTATCAGGTTTGATCATAATCCAGAAGATTTATGTCATCCTATCTCTAGGGTTGTAATCAACTTCTTTCAATTACAATTTGATCTATTCAAACTAGGATTTCTCAATCTCTATATATGAAATCAAATTATAAATAAAATATGTAATCGGATCTAATATAACAATAAAAACAATTGCATAAATAAAAAAAATCAGTCATGTTAAAGTATTAACATAAGTTTTATCTAACCTAAATACTAACTCGAAAAACGAAATCAAACATATGTAATGAGAAATATGATTCAAAAGCAATAAGTTTATAATTTTAAATCTTCCTAATTGTCTTCTATCGAATGTTCTTGCGATGTAAATGCTTGATCTTATATTTCGATAGATCTTTCGATGATTTCTTCATATTTTCCACTTCTTTGGACCAAAATCGCCCCTATAGATTGAATTCCACATCTAGGATCTCCTCCCTACGTCTGCTCTTTGACTCCTTACCAACTGCCCTCTTTCTTTTGCCTTCCAAACCATCTCTTTATAACGAAATTTAGGGTTCTAAGGAGATGTACGATCTGAAAATTACAAGAATCGTAACAATGCACAAAGTTGGGAAAGTGCACGGCCATGTGCACAACTGTGCATCCTTTCTACATTTCAAACCTTCAATTTCTGTCGAGATCTTGTCCAAATTCTTTTCTTTTTAATTCATAAAGGCAATTATCATTAAAAATTAAAAGCTTATATTCAAGTAAGAAAATTTTACACCAAAATTAAAAGTCAAATATCATAATCGAAAGTAGTACCACGCATCCCCATTACTTGCGGATGTGTTCAATATGCCAAAAAGGTTTTTTCCAAGTTCACGATCGTACAAATTGGAAGCCTAGATGACTAAATCATATGACTTTCATAACTAGATGACCTCTCGAACGGAGTTTTAGCTACAATTGGCATTATAGATCTTGAAAAGCCTCTATTTACACAAACTACATACATCTGCTTCGGGTTTTCTGATATGCAACTCAATCAGGCTTATGAATACCGTACCGTACCGGGCTAAAAACGGTACCAGTATGGGTAAAAACATATCGGAAAAAATTTTCGGTGGGTACCAACCATTTTCGGTCGGTACCGGCCGGTACCCAGGTTTTCGGAAATACCGGACCACTCCTCAAAAATTCAAATTCTTCAGAGACCATTTTGCAAAAAACAAAAATTAAACCTGACAATGGCCAGGCTCGCGAGGGCGATGTTTATATTAATAAATAAATTTCCTTCAATCCTTCTTAATATTTTTAAATTTATAAATGATAATTATTTTATTTATGTGATTATTTATTATTATGATTAGGTTTGTAGTTTAGTATATTACTTATGATAAATAAATGTATTATTTGAAATAAAAATTCTATTATTATTTACAACATTATTAAATTCGATATTATTATTAACTGTTGT
>JANVCQ010000007.1:11605512-11616526 GCA_025531925.1 Erythroxylum plowmanianum
GTTTCTCAAACTTTACAATCAAGTCCAACTTGATTAAATTAACTTTGCTCTCTTCAACCCATTCTATATATGAGACCTATTAGGTTCCCAAATATGTTGGCAATGATTATAAAATCTAATTTTAATTCATAATTAAAATTAGATAAACTAAACTCCTTTTAATTTATCTTTAATTCTCTAATTAAACAATTTATAATCATAGATCAAGATTAGTGTCTAGCAACGCATCATGACCACCCAAATATTTAAGAATGTCAAAGTGGTTTTGATTAACTTTTCTATGCATAATTTTTTTTTCATATAATTCAATCCTTTCATCATACAATGTTTCGATTAGACATAGAACATGAACTTGATGTCTACTCTATTTTGAGTATAATCATATTAGTTCTCTGCCATTAGCTACCGATTCAATTAATGACATATGTAAACTATTTATAAAGCATCATTTCACCTTGGCCAAGAATTTCTTGAATTAATACTAATCAAGAACAATGAAACATTCTCCCTAATTACTTTAGGGTGATGAATCCTTTTTTGATCACTCAACTAGATCTATGTAGTTCATGCTACATCCAAAGACTACCAATTAAACGACTGATGATTATGTAGATCATAAATAGTATCAAAATATAACAATCTCTATACAAGATAACTTTGATGACCTTAAGTCAAATGATCACTTATACAATCATCACAATGAGAATTTCATAGATATACAAATAATGTTTCAAATAGATTTCTCATATTGTGTCTATTAAGTGAACTTGTTCTCTAGCAAGCACCAACACGTTTATTTAAGTATCTCTATACTTTAGCCTATGATATTGACTACTTCCTTCATAAGGAAAAACAAAACATGTGCTAGCCTTTTTACATTCTATTAATATCCAATCTTAATAGAACAATGACTTAAAACATTTAGGAATAATTCAAAAATGCAATATGAATCTCATAATTATAATCTCATTATAATTTCATTTGCAATGTATAATTATCCCATGGACTTTATCATATACATCTAAACATGTACAAGATAAAGAATGCCTTTAAATAATTTGTCACTAAACTATAACCAAAGTGATTGTTTGTAGAGCATAAAACAACAAAGGATTCATTCAAAGGGAAGGAATCAATTATATAGATACATTTTCTCTTATGTGTAGAAAAGATTCAATTCGTATAATTTTTGGCATTGGTTGTTCATTTTGGCTTGGAATTGCATCAAATAGATGTGAAAACAACTTTCTTAAATGATGACCTAGAGGAAGATGTTTACATGAAATAACCAAAAGGATTCTCCTTTAGTAATGGTGAGCATTTGGTTTGCAATCTTAAAAGATCCATATATGGATTGAAACAAGCATCCCACAGTGGTATTTGAAATTTCATGATATTGTCTCATCATTTGGTTTTCAAGAAAATATCATAGATCAATCTATATATACTAGAAGGTTAGTGGGAGTAAAATTCATTTTCTTATATTATATATGGATGACATATTACTTGCAACCAATGATAAGGGTTTGCTACATAATGTGAAACAATTTCTCTGTGAATTTTAAAATGAAATATATGGGTGATGTGTCTTATATCATTGGCAATAAGATCCGTGAAGACAAATTCTATGGTATTTTAGGTTTGTCCTAAGAAACCTATATTAATAAAGTTTTAGAGAGATTTCAGATGAAAGATTGTTCACCAATTGTAGCTCCCATTGTGAAAAGGGATAGGTTTAATTTGGACCAATGCCCAAAAAATGATTTTGAAAGGGATCAAATGAAAAACATTCCATATGTTTTTGCAAGTGGAAGCCCAGTGTATGCTCAAGTTTGTACAAAACATGATATTGCATTTGCTGTTAGAATGTTAGACAGATATCAGAGTGACCCAAGATTAGATCACTAAAGAGCTGCAAAAAAAGTATTAAGATACCTTTAAGGGACCAAAGATTACATACTTATGTACAGACAAACTAACAATTTGGATGTAAAAGGGTACTTAGATTCATATTTTGTTAGGTGTGTTGATTCATAAAAATCAACATCAATTTATATCTTTATGTTTGCCCTTTCTCAAATAAGGGATGTGATGGAGAGCAAAGAAGGGAAGAAGATCCTGCTTACTATAATTACTGATAGGTGCTTAATTGATTATAAAGTTATTCCATAATACTTAGCAATTATTGAGATGAAATTACTTAAGATACTCACTTTGACTCAATGTGATTTTAGGCACAATTCGAAAGCAAAGAAGTTAAAGTGAGTCGAAAATATAACACTTGGGCCATTTTTCGAAGATTAGTATTCATTTGTCTTCATGGAGCAAGAAGAAGAAAATTAAAAGACAAAAGGAAGGCAAGAAAAATGGAACAAAAAAAGAAGAAGAAGAATCATAGAAAGTATGCTTAGCACATGCATGTTTTTGCCATGCAATAACAAATTTAATGGAGCAATAAAATAGTAGCCTAGAGACAGCAAAAGAGGAAAAGAAGAGGCTACTGGGAAGAAGCAAAACGCGGCGTATAAAGTGGATTAAAACAAGAAGCAAAATGACGTAGTAGCATAGATGGGAAACACAAACACATAATAGTAAATTCCTTTTTTAAGAAAAACGAAGCACACTTGATGACGTTTTAGAGTAGTACAACTAGGACACAAATTGATTATATCCTTATCAGGACAAGAGCTAGATCGTGGTGTAAGGATTGTAAAGTTCTTCCGGCCGCATGTCTATTAATCCAACATAAATTGTTAGTTTTAGATCTACAAATTAAAGGATGGAGGCACAGAGATTTCTCAAAATCAGATGGTGGAGACTACAAGAGGACATGGTGGAACTTTTTAGGACTCAAGTTAGGTATAATACAACATGGACAGTGAGTAGGGATGCAAATAAGATGTGGCAGGGAGTAGCCCTCGTGGTGAGAGAGATTGCCACAAAACTCCTAGGGGTTTCTAAAAGACAGGGGGAGGGCAAATGGAATCTTGGTGGTGGTCAAACGAGGTCCAAGGGACGATAAAGGCGAAGAAGCAAGCTTTTAAAGATCTATTGGAAAGTGCTACCGAGGCGGAGCGAGTAACAAACGGAGTACGGTATAGACTGACAAAACAAAAAGCGAAGAAGACTATCACAGTGGCTAGAGGAGAAGCTTACGAGAATATGTACAGGGAGTTGGATACGGTCAAAGGAGCACAAAGAATTTTCAAATTAGCATGAGATAGGGCATGTGAGACGGGAGATTTCATTCGAGTCTATAATATCCGAGACGAAGCAGAACAGGTACTCACAGAGGCCTAAGCCATCAAACAGAGGTGGCAGAGATACTTTTATGACCTTTATAACGAAGACATATTGGTCAACATAGAGTTAGGGGAACGTCTTGTGTCAGGGCAATTTCTAAATGGAAACCCATGGGAGAGGATCACATAGGGAGAAATTACAAAGGTTCTCAGGAGGATGGGAAGCAAATGGGTCGCAGGGCCGGATGAGATCCCTATAGAGATATGGAAGTGACTAGGCGCTGTAGGTATTGTATAGTTAGTTTAGATCTTTAATGTGATCATCGAGTCAGCCAAGATGCCGGATGAATAGAGATTGAGTAGGTTAATCCTATTGTATAAGGCTAAAGGAGACATTCAACAATTTCACAATTATCAAGGCATCAAATTATTAAGTCATGTCATGAAGATGTGGGAGAAGGTAATTGAAAGGAGAATCCGGAGAACTGTTTCGATATCAGACAACTAATTCAGTTTTATGCCGGGTAGGTCTACGACAGAGGCAATACATCTACTTTGGAGATTGATGGAATACTACAGGGAAAGGAAACGGGATTTGCATATAGTTTTTGTAGATTTGGAGAAAGCATATGACATGGCTCCTAGAGAACTCATACGGAGGTGTTTGGAGGCAAAGAGCATTCCTAACACTTATATCAAAATGATAAAAGATATGTATGAAGGAGCATTGACTAGTGTATGAACGATCGGAGGTGACACGGAAGCGTTTTCTATTGGTGTTGGACTACATCAAGGCTCAGCTTTAAGTCCTTTTTTATTCACATTAATGTTAGATGAGTTGGACTACACCAAGGCTCATCTTTAAGCTTTTTTTTGTTCACATTAGTGTTAGATGAACTTACTAAGCATATTCAAGGAGAGATACCGTGGTGTATGTTATTTGCGGATGATATTGTCATGTGGATGAGATAAAGGAGGGGCTTAATGCCAAGTTAGAATGTTGGAGAGAAGTGTTAGAATTGAAAGATTTTCGAATGAGTAGATCCAAGACGGAATATTTAGAATACACTTTTTTGGATAGCCAGATGGTACATGAGGCGATGATAGCAATTGGTATTAATATCGTACCACAAAAATCAAGTTTCAAATACCTAGAATTCATCATTTAGAGAGATGGTAATATCGATAACAATATAGTACATCGTATTAGATCTGGGTGGGTCAAATGACGAAGTGCGTCAGGTGTTCTTTGTGATAAAAAGGTTCCTATAAGACTCAAAGGGAAGTTCTATATAATGGTGATTCGGCCAACCATGTTATTTAGTGCAGAGTGCAAGTCTACTAACCGTAGACATACGCAACAATTGCTCGTAGCAAAAATGCGAATGTTTTGGTGGATGTGTGATATTACTAAAAGAGATAGGATGCGGAATAGCGTAGTGAGAATCAGGCTATAGGTGGCTAGTATAAATGATAAGTTGAGAGAGAAAAGGCTTAGGTGATTTGAGTATGTGAGCAGGATGCTCTGTGATGCGCCAGTTCGACGTAGTGAGAGAATAAACCTTAGTGATTACAAGAGGAGAAAAGGGAGATCTTTCAAAAACTGGAGGGAAGTGATCAAGAGAGATATATTAGAGTTGGCTCTCACCGTCGCAGTTGCTAGAATTAGAATAGTCTGGCGTGATAAGATAAGGTTAAACGACATCCATAGAGCCCTCGCGCCTCATTTCTATCACCTAGGGATTTTTTTCAGGTGTATGGAAAGATTCACACGATGGACGTATAAAACCGTAGGATTGCTGCACTCTCAGGACACTGATCAAGGAAGACTCATAGCGCAGCTAGCAACGAGAAAAGTTAGTCTTGACAAGGCGAAAGGTAATAGTAGATTATGGTCACTATCAGGTATATATATGGATTTACTACTAGTCTTTACGTATTATTCTTTTTCACCTATATTTCTATTATCATGTCGCATATGCATGTGGGCCTACTGAAAATAGCCTCTATTACAATATAGAGGTAAGGCTATATATTATCAAATTCCTCCAAACCCTGCTTCATTGTGAGATTTGGAAGATGATGATGACGATAATATTTCCTTGTATGTCAGGTAGAAAGGCGTGGAATCCACTCTACCGTCTCCCAAATGTAATGGACTCTATTATTAATTGAATAAATATAACTCTTAAAAAAAAATCATACTCGTTTTAAAATTAAGTTTGAAAATAAAAATTAAAAACTAAAAATAAGAATGGACCGTCCCCGCTTTCCGAAAGGTGTATCCCGTGGCCAAATTCGAAGACGCGTCCTTTTGTACCCTCCGCGCTGAATGCCCTGACAAGCCCACACTTGCCAGCACGCCCCTCTTCTCACTGCATTCGTTGCCGATAACAACTTATAAATCAAATTAAAAGTTCAACCTCAAAAACCCCTATTTTCGCTTCTTCTACCACCGCCAGCTATGGGTACGTCACTACTTTCCTTTACTTCATTTCCTAAATTATTTATGTTATTTGTTTCTTTCTCTCTGTTTTTTTTCCCCATTCAATCTTCGATTTTTAGTTCCGTCTTTTTATTCAATCCGTGTCTTTATTGTTGGATAATTGACGTATGAGTGGATCTGTTAATATGAAGCTCTTTTGTATCTTATTATAGCAGTTCTGATGTCAAACCGCTTTTTTGTTCTTCGTTTTTGTTGATTGGGTTATACCCTGTGTTTTAATTTGTTTCTTTTAGTTGGTGTTGAGATATTTACCTCTCTCTTTTTTTTAAAAAAAAAATCTGTTGAGCTTTGGTATTGGACAATTTTAACTGAACGAGACTTTATATGATTGCGTTTTAATTGCGCAAAAAATCGACAGAAAGCAATATCTTTTGCACATTTAGGGAAAATAACTGTGAGCAATTTCTTGTAATGGAGTGGCCGAATTGTAGAATGAAGTAAGGTTTGGATGCTGTTACTATTACGGGTGCTGCATTCCCCTGATATTTTCTTAGTTACCAACTTTTTGAAGCTTGAGTGTTCTTATTGAAGTAAAACAAAGAATATTCAGATTAATTAATTGACTTGACTGTTTAAACGTTCTTATTCATTGCAGATATTGAAGAGGAGATTAGCTCGTTGCAGCTTGATTCAGCAGGTGGTACTGAGACTGATTTAGAACTGCTTTAGCCAGCGATTATTTGAAATTTCTTTTTTTCTTTCTGTATTGGTTTATTTTGATGCTTTTGCCTTCTTGCTTTCAGTTTCCACTATCTTTCTTTTGCTATTGTTTTTTGTTTTTCAACAAGCTTTTGGTGAACGTCCTGTTAAATCTTAGCAGACGTTAATAATGGGTTGTCCAAAAAAGAAGAAAATTCCAGGACTGAAGAGGTTGACAAGTGGGATAAAATGGAAAAAGGTTGGTAGTCTAGTAAAATCCATGTTTCAAAATTTTCTCCGTACTTTTGCTTTAGAAGCATGTTTTGGTATGTGAGAGAGTTTACACATGTTTTAGTGCGTCATGTAATTCTTTAATTGGCTGATTGAATCAACACTTTAGTATTCCATCCATTTGTGTGAAGGATGTCAAGTTGTTCAATGTCAAGAGGTTTCTATAGAATCAATTAAAGAACCTTTTCCTTTTCATCAAAACTATTGCTTTTTGATCCCGCTAGACAGAACAATTTAGACATATGTGGCATCACATATGACCATTTCAAGCATTTGAACATATAGTGGACTCCCAAGTGTTTTTCCTTTGAAACAATTGCTCTAGAAAATCATAGAACAATAATTTTGTCGTTGTATCTTGAGAGAGTTGATTAGAGGTTTCTTATTCATGGTGCAAAACTAGCTTTTTGGTTTGTTCTTGACCAGATACCTTGAATTAATGTGTGACTGATACCGGATAGTCTTTTGGTTTTTTAACTGCTTGGCATCCTGCCCTTGCATTCTTGATCTCCTTTTTATGTGACATGCTGTGTGGTTTGATGGAGATGTGGGAACTAAGACCTACTTAATTTTGTTTATTTTAGAATTTGACCGCGCAAGCCTGTTGTTAGTTGTTCCTCGTTAAAACTTTAAAAAAAATGTTGGTTTTACAATACATGTAATTCTTACTTTTTACTCAAAATATCATGAAAGTGCTGCCATGTATACTTCTTTACTTCATTTATTGTTAGAAAGATTTGTTATTACTGCCTATTGTCCCATATTAAGTATGTAATGACTGGGTAACATTTTGCGTCAGTTTATCCTTTCATAAAGTTTTCACATGAAATTTTCAGATCCAAAGGACAATACTGCTTTGAACTATCAGAAACAGCATGTTGATTCAAAAGGTACCTGCACTCAACTTTGGAATATTACATGAACAGTGGCTAAGTATTTGTATTTTTGTGCCACTGATCTTTTTCTTGGCATTGTGATTGGCTTCAATTAGTGGAGAAAGCTACAGAAGTATCTGCTCCTCAAGTGGTTGGGGTTGTAGAGGAGATGGAAGATAAAAAGAAGCGACATTTGAATGTGGTGTTTATTGGCCATGTTGGTGAGTTGAATATACGTTGCAGTTCAGCCATAGTTAACTTGTACTTTTACTGATATTTTTTATGTCTTACTGTACTATTCCCTGTAATTGGGTTATTCCTTGACTATTCTTTGGGCAAGCTTTTAAAGAAAGTCACTGTACTGCAAAGCATGCATTGAAATATAATTGTTACTTTGGACTGACATGTTGGTTTTTGTAAAATAAGTAAACCTACAGCATAAGCTTTTATAGTTACAATTACCTTACAGTTATTTGACACTGTTTAACACTTGAAGAACCAGACAGACTGATTATTGAATTGTTGGTTGTTTATGAACATCTAAATTTGTTGGGAAATGACGCTGTGATATTTAGGTTCTCTTCCTTTATTTTCCAATTGTTAAGTAGTTAAAAATGGAGCCAGGACTTGAAAGGATCTTCAGGATTTGGTCCAATTTTTTCTCTTGCAGGCAAATTATTGAGTTGGTTTTCAATTCACTGATACTGTTGCTTACCATTTGAAATTAGATTAATTTACCTGCAACCTCTCCAACTGTTAAGCTGGGTTAGTGTTTAGACTTGTTATTTTAGAATTTTAACAAGAATTCTGATATAGCTATTGTTTCTATGGCATTTTGTTCATCAAGAATACTACTTTTCTTTTTTGGTGATTTTACTTTGTGTATATATTCTTGGTGCTGCTTCAGTATGTTTTCCTTTTCCATTCTTAAATTTAATTTTTCACATTCTGGTTGCAGATGCTGGGAAATCCACTACTGGAGGGCAGATACTTTTCCTTAGTGGTCAAGTTGATGAAAGGACAATCCAAAAATATGAGAAAGAAGCTAAGGACAAAAGTAGAGAGAGCTGGTTAGAAATTCAGTGCTATATTATTTGAATATGTTTGTCTGATCTTAAACGTAGTTTACTCTATTTTTTCAAAAGTGATAAGAATGTGATTTTTTATGTTCACTATCTTATTATTGGTCAGTCCATATTTCACATTGCAAGTACTTTTGATGTTAGTGAAAAGCTAGTCACTTTTGAAATTCTGTAGTGGACTCTAGAGGCTAACAAATTTAACTCCTAAGATCTCTGTTTTTTCATTTTCTTTCCTCTGGAATGTTAAGTATATCCAATTACCAATAGCTTGGCTCCTGAGAAGCCTAATAAAAAACAAAACAATTGTTAGCATTGTTATTTTACATGAATGCTTTGGTGATCTAGTTTGGAGTTAGCAGTCATTCATGTGCCACTAGAAATTGATATGCAGAATGACTTCTATCTTCAGAACCTAGTATCGTCAATCCTTGAATTTTTTGCGAGTGCCTGTTTAGAGCGTGCGTGATTCTTATAAGTGATCAAGTTTAGTTCTCTTGAACTTCTTTTAGTAGGTGTGGTTGTGCCCCTCATAAATGTTCCTTTTATTCTCTTTAGCGAGAAAAAAATTGAAAGTAAACTTCAGAATATTGAATGCTCCATTGTTGCGGTCTTAATTTGTTAAATATTTGGTTCTATGTTTATTTGGGTATTTGCTGTGAATTTTAGTTTTCTCTTGCTACCTTTCTCTAATTGTCATAATTGTTTTTTGTGTGCTAGGTACATGGCCTATATTATGGACACTAATGAAGAAGAGAGGGTTAAGGTATTACCTGTTGTACCATGAATCTTTTCGTGAATCTTTTTTTTCGCTAGCCCTCTTCATCTGATAGAGTTATGAAGATGATGATTTCAGCCATCTAAGAATTTATTGTCTAACCTCACAATTTTTATATTGGATTCTTGCTGCTCTCTATAGGGCAAAACAGTAGAAGTTGGGAGGGCACATTTTGAAACAGAGACATCTAGATTCACAATTTTGGATGCACCTGTAAGGCATAAAAACTTTCTTCATTTGAGTGTCTTATACCTATGATTTGCATATTAAGTACTTATCATAAGGCATAATTTTATTGATTTATTTCGTTGGGAATCAAGTTTAGGATGAAATGTACATGCTTGTAATATCTTGCCGAGCACATTGTTGTGTATGAATGTGTGTGTGCCTGTGCAGGGATGAGATTTGGGATGACGCATATACCCCTTTTCCCTTGGGATATATTCTTCGATTTTTCATCAATACATTGTTTAACAGTCATTTGATGATCTTGTAATTCAATAACTCTCAAGTCAAACCACCATATTGTTAATGCTTGTAGACAATCCCGTAATTATAGATAATCCCGTAATTAAGGGATTATTCTTAGAGATAATTCTTAGCTATAATATCTAAGCTATATTAGGAATCTTTCCTAATAAGGAGTCTTCCTAAATTAGAAGACTACCAAAACTATGTACCCTAGCTCTATATAACAACCTACGGGTCTAGAGCATACAGATAAATATAACAATTTTCTTCATACATCTAAATTATTACATGGTATCAGAGCCTCACGCTCTTCCATGAATTACAAAGCTGCAATGGTGGGGTCTCAATCTTCCTCCCTCGAGACCACTAGCAGCACAACCCCTTCCTCTAGATCAGGAAATCAACCTGATTCAGTCAACATACACTCGGAAAATTCCTTACAAATTTCAATCGAAAAGTTGAATGGAAGAAACTACCTAGAATGGTCCCAATTAGCCCGTCTCGTGATTACTGGAAAAGGAAAATTAGGGTACACAATAGGAGCAATCCAAACTCCAAGGTTAGAAGATCCTATTTTTGACCAACGGTGCTTGGAAAATGCCATGGTTACAGCCTGGTTCATCAATTCCATGGAACCAGGGGTTGGAAGACCCGTTATTTTTCTCCCAACAACCAAATGTGTTGGAAGCTGTCAAAGAAACATACTCAGACTTGGAAAACTATGCTTAGCTGTTTGAACTTAATTAAAAAATGTGGAAGATGCAGCAGAGTGAGCCAAATGTGACTGCATATTTGTTACAGGCCCCGGCTTGTAAACGGGTTAAGGGTCTTTGATACAAGGGGTCAGGTTTTAAAGAAGAGGAAGAAGGATTTTTATCTTTTTTCCTACCTATTTTGCAGACTTAGAGAGAATCTGAAATCTCTTGAGTTAAGTACTCAAAAACTTGTTAATTTTCTGATGTCTTTATTCCAATCTTGCTGTTGTTTAAATACAATAATAAGCAACCATCTTCCCCTATAAAGGAGGGATTATGATCATACAAATCCTCAAATAACAAAAATAATCAAATAACAAAAATAAACAATCCTAACAGCAACATACATAAAATTGCAACAACCACTTGACTAATTCT
>JANVCQ010000007.1:11616626-11634872 GCA_025531925.1 Erythroxylum plowmanianum
TCTTCTGTCCTTCATTTGACTGTTCCTTCCTCTGACCACGAGATCTTCTTGTATAATACTTCAGACTTGTATCATTATAATGAAATGACTATAATATGGAAGGAGTTGGATCTGTTTGAGGAAACAAAGTGGAAAGATTCGGAAGATGCAGCCTACTATAGATAGAAAGTTGACAGGGGACGAGTGTTTGTATTTCTTGCTGGCTTGAAGGCAGAATTGGATGAAGTCAGGGGACGTATTTTGGGACGTAGGCCACTACCCTCAATACGAAGAGTCAGAAGAGAGGAAGCTAGGAAGAGTGTCATGTTGGCAAAAAATAGCACCATGGATTTCCAGAATGAAGGATTAGCATTTGTCTCAAAGAATAGTGACAGTAAGGGTGAGAAAGGTAGAAACAAGTAGAAACCTTGGTATGATTTTTGCAAAAAATCGTGGCATACCAAAGATACCTGCTGGAAGATGCATGGCAAACCAGCAAATTGGAAGAAAAAAGGAGCTAGTGGAGCAGGAGACGGGAAAGCTTTACAAGCTGGGAACTAGTACAGTCATGACCAAGATACCTCCAGCTCATCCAGGACCTTTCCTTTCACAAGGGAACAACTTGATCATCTGTACACATTCCTTCTAGCTGAGAATACCCCAAGACCCTCTTGTTCTTTAGTCCAGTCAGGTATAATCCTTCCAAAGGTCTTTGTTTGTCTATACCCTCCTACTCTTGGATAATTGACTCTAGAGCCACAGATCACATGACTAGTAGCTCCCATTTTTTTTTCCTCTTACTCACCTTATGTAGGGAACTAGAAAATTAGAATTGCAGAAGGTTCCCTAGCTTCTATCGCAGGAAAAGGGATTACCTTAACACTAAAAAATGTTCTTCACATTACCAATCATTCCTATAACCTGGTTTCTATTAACAGACTAACCATAGATATGAATTGCAAAGCTAATTTTTGGTCTACTCATTGTGTGTTTCAAGATTTGGAATCTGGGAGGATGATTGGGGAATGTTACTGGAGACTTATATATCTTGCAAGAAGAAGGCAAGAAACATGAAGAAGGGAGCTGTCACATTACTATCAGCAAGGAGGAGGAAATAATGTTGTGGCATTATAGGTTAGGCCATTCTAGTTTACAATACCTGAAGTCTGCGTTACCTCATTTATCTATCAATAAAAGTGCTAGGTTTCAATGTGAATGTTGTGAATTAGCTAAACTTCATGGAAGTCATTACCCTATTCAAAATAGCCTCCGGGGCCATTTATGTTAATTCACAGTGATTTATGGGGTCCCTCTAGAACTCAAACACCTAATGAAAAACGGTGGTTTCTCACTTCCATTGATGTCTGTTCTAGGGTTACATGGGTATTTCTTTTGGGAGATAAATATGATGTTTGTACCACATTTGTGTCCTTCTATAACATGGTTAAACTCAATTTCAAAAGGAGATTAAAATGTTAAGAAGTGTCAACGGGAAGGACTATGTAAACTTGACCTTAAAAAACTTCCTAGATAGCAAAGGAATTGTCCACCAAACCTCTTGCAGTTACACCCCATAGCAAAATGGGATTTCTGAACGCAAAAATAGACACCTTTTAGAGGTGGCTAGAGCAATCAACTTTCAAACACACGTCTCGAAATACTTATGGGGAGAAGCAGTTCTCACTGCCAATTTTTTGATCAATAGACGTCCCTCCAAAACCTTAAAATTCCAAACCGCATTACAAACCTTTTCTTCCTTCTTTACTAATACAAGACCAAACCTGCTTGTCCGTCTGAAAATATTTGGAAGCACTATGTTTGTCTATAACCATGATCCCAAGAAATCCAAACTAGATCATAAAGCTATCAAATGCATCTTTGTTGGATACTCTGGAACCCAAAAGGGATACAAGTGCTTTGATCCAACATCCCAGAAATTTTTTACCTTTATGGATGTTACATTTTTTCAAAGTAAACCTTATGATAGCCACACTCATCTTTAGGGGGAGTATTTTAGTGAGGAAGATGAGAGGTCTAGTGGAAAAAAAATTGAGATGTTGAATCAAGAAGGACCAGCAGTAGAAAAGTTTACTGGTCAGGGGGAGGAAAAAGAAAATCAGGAAGAAGACAATGTTAAGAAGGAAGCAGGAAGTGAAGAGCAGAAAACATTTCTTGGTGTAGTATATAGCAAGGGAGCAAGGGAAGTAATATTCGATACAACCCAATTATCATCTCCGAATCTGAGTCTTGACATCTCACAATCTAAGACTACCAAACTAGGTAACTCAAATGATCTCCTTGGTGATATTTTTCTTCCTATTGCCATGAGAAAAGGGAAAAGATCATGCACCCGATACCCTACCTCTAACTTTGTCTCCAATGCAAACTTGTCTCCAACTTTTTTCTATCTTTATTTCCACACTAACTAGTGTAGAAATTCCAAACAACGTACATGATGCTCTGGCTGTTCTTGAGTGGAGGGAGGCTGTTTTGGAAGAATTAAAGGCCCTGGAAAAGCATGGCATTTGGGAGAGAACCGATCTGCCAAGCGGAAAAAAGTTGGTTGGATGCCGGTGGATATTTACCATTAAATATAATGCAGATGGTTCAATAGAAAGATTTAAAGCTCGGTTGGTGGCAAAGGGTTACAGTCAAACATTTGGGGTGGACTATACTAAGACATTCTCTCCAGTGGCAAAATTGAACATTGTCAGGGTCTTATTATCAGTGGCTGCATGCTTAGACTGGCCTCTAATCCAGCTAGATGTAAAAAATGCTTTCTTGAATGGTGATTTGGAAGAGGAAGTGTACATGGAGCCACCTCCTAGGTTCAAGAAAAGCTTTGGGAGCAAGGTGTGCAAACTTAGACGGTCTTTGTATGGACTAAAATAGTCCCCAAGAGCCTGGTTTGATAGATTCACAAAGTTTGTAACAAGTTAGGGGTATTCCCAAGGCCAATCAGACCATACTTTGTTTACTAAAAGGACTGGGGAAGGTAAAATTGCTGTCCTAATAGTGTATGTGGATGATATCATAATTACTGGGAGTGATCTTGTGGAGATGGAGAAGTTACAAGCACAGCTCGGGAAGGAATTTGAAGTAAAAAAACTTGGGGTAGCTCTGATATTTTCTTGGCATGGAAGTAGCTCAATCCAAGAAGGGAATTATGGTGACTCAAAGAAAATACACTTTGGATTTATTAAAAGAGACAAGTTTAAGTGGCTGTAAGCCTTGTGATACACCAATGGAACCAGGAAAGAAACTTGGACAACACGAAAATGGTGTTCCAGTGAACAAGGAGAGTTACTAGAGGCTAGTTGGGAAGCTGATTTACTTATCTCACACTAGGCCAGATATAGCATTTGCAGTGAGCTTAGTAAGCCAATTTATGCACTCACCATATGAAGAACACTTCTATTTTCAGAATTTTGAAATATCTGAAGGGATGTCCTGGCAAGGGATTGTTTTTTGAGAAGAAGGAAGAAAGAAAAATAGAAGTTTATACGAATGCAAACTATGCTAGCTCAGTCACTGACAGAAGATCAACATCAGGCTACTGCACCTATCTATCGGGGAATATGGTGACATGGAGAAGTAAAAAGCAAAATGTAGTGGCTCAGAGTAGTGCAGAAGCTGAGTACAGAGCTATGGCTTAAGGAGTGTGTGAAGTCTTGTGGCTCAGAAGAGTTATGTTTGAGTTAAACTTGGAGGTTAAGCCTCCCTTGAAGTTGTATTGTGACAATAAAGCAGCCATTAATATTGCACACAATCCAGTACTTCACGAAAGGACAAAGCATATAGAGGTTGATAAGCACTTTATCAAGAAAAAAATGGAAGATGGAAGCTTATGTATTCCGTTTGTTCCTACTAAAGAACAGAGAGCAGATGTCTTCACAAAGGGACTGTTAAGACAACCATTTGAAGAGCAAATTGACAAGTTGGGCATGATAGACATCTTTACACTAACTTGAGGGGGAGTGTAGACAATTCCGTAATTGTAGATAATCCCGTAATTTAAGGGATTATTCTTAGCTGTAATATCTAGCTATATTAGGGATCTTTCCTAATAAGGAGTCTTCCTAAATTGGAAGACTACCAAAACTATGTACCCTAACTCTATATAAGAACCTACGGGTCTAGAGCATATAGATATATATAACAATCTTCTTCATACATCTAAATTATTGCAATGCAAGATAAAGCCTGAGTCAAATTTGAAATCAAGGTTAAGGTTAACAAGATAGTCAAAGTGTTTCTCACAATTTGACGGTCTTCTGGACTTGATTTGTTCATCAACTAATTGTCTAAGTAAACATGTATGTTCAATCATAAATTTTAATATTTGGTACTAGATTGAGTTTAGAGGCACTTACGGTAATATGTTATAGCATACAGCTTAATTCAAGGCAACATAGGTCATTTGTTTTGTTAGTTCTGTTTTCATGATTAATAAGTTATGCCAAATTGTTGTTTGTTTTGACTGTTCAGGGTCACAAGAGCTATGTTCCAAATATGATCAGTGGAGCATCTCAGGCTGATATTGGTGTACTTGTAAGGTTTTAAAACTGTTTGTTTTGTTTTTCTTTTAAGGTCTTGCTTCTTGAGTCTAGACTGACTTTTATTCTTTCCAATTAGGTAATTTCTGCTCGAAAAGGTGAGTTCGAAACTGGTTATGAGAGAGGTGGACAAACTCGTGAGCATGTTCAACTTGCAAAGACGTTAGGTGTAGCTAAACTGCTTGTTGTTGTGAACAAAATGGATGAACCAACGGTGAACTGGTCAAAACAGAGGTTCCTATTCTTGTCCTTGATGCAGCAGTTCATTCCAGTTCCTTTAATGCACACAATTGGGGTGATTGCTTCTGTTTTCTTATGCATGCATCATATGTACTCAACTTGAGCTAGCTTCATTACACCTTTTTCAGGTATGATGAAATTGAATCAAAGATGACTCCATTCCTAAAGTCATCAGGCTACAATGTTAAGAAAGGTACCTTAAGACTAGTATTCTTTGTTTGTGCGGCTGTTAGTCATCATTTGATTGTTCCGTTATTTTTTGAATTTGGCTTCAACCCTTTTCTTGACTTTTGGAGTTTAGAGATGTGGTCCAACTTTCCCATATGGAATTTCTTCAGGGCTTGATCAGTAGTTACCAGGAACTGCGGACAATATTTGAAATGTGTGTATGTTGTAGTTTAAAAGCTTCCTCAAACTAAATGTACGGTCATGATATTTTAGGTGGTGTTGATAGATTGGACAACTGAAACTGACTAGCGTGGTATTTTATTGATACGTTACTGATATACTGCTTTTTTATTTTTTCGTTCTCTTTACTTTTTGTGAATAGTATTGACACCTAAATGGTGTCGTCACTCTGATTCTTATCATTGTCCTTTATGGATTTTTTTTGTCTATTTGTAATTTTTTGTTTATCAATAATGTCTTAGGTGCTAATGATGAGTGAAAGTGATGTAGGACAAGTATAAGAAGTATTAACTAATAGCTAAAATTCACAAAAACCAGGAAATATAGCTGATATTAGGCTGCTGGAATATCTATATCAGGTCTGGATTTTAGCTTGGAATGCTAAAACTTCAAATTTTTATATAACTGAGCTTTTATTTGCTGGAAATTTAGGCCAGGAGTCCAGGGTTTAATATAGCTGGAATTTGGGTTTGTATGGCTAGAATTTAGGGTTTTTGTTGGTGGAACTTCAGTTAGAATTGTTGGAATTTAGTGAGGAACACAAATAATGGAGAGTAGAAATCTACGAATTACTCATAGGGTCTAAGAATCACATTTAGAAAAAAGTATTTCACCATTTAGTTGAAAACTCTCAAGTCTGTAGAAAAAATTCAAGGTAGCTTGTTACTGAAGGGCTAAGTATACACATATTTGTAGAGTTCTTAGAACCTATTCTAGTATGAAATGGTTTCTAACAAATTTAGTGTAAGTCCTAAATAACTAGAATAACATATCTAAAATTAGAATAATATATTTAATTTACTTCTATTTCTTATCTAATAAGGATTCCTATCATAATTTAAATTTCAGCCCTTATTATCTTTGCTGTCAACTCAATTCTCATCCTTCATCTCATCAAATTAAGGCTTGTGGTTGACAATTTTTCTTCTTTATTTCTTCTATAGACTTTAAGTTCTTCTGCATCAGAAAGTTACGAGTAAAATTTGGCGTGATCTTATTGCATTATTATTTTATATTTGCTGTGAAGTCCTCTTCCTCCTTATGTACAGTGTTCTTCAATTTACAGATGTGTTATTCCTACCAATATCTGGTCTTATTGGTTCCAACATTAAATCAAGAGTGGACAAAAGTGTATGTTCATGGTGGGGTGGCCCCTGCCTTTTTGAAGCTCTTGATGCTGTTGAAGTTCCTCCACGAGACCCAAAGGGGCCTTTTAGGTAATATTTACATTCTTATGGCAATCAATTCATTTATCGTACTTGTCCTATCAAAATTTATTTTGCTCAATGTGAATTTTGTATTTAAACTGGATTTATGATGGCTGGTCCTTTTATGTTTAGGTCATGATTCATGCAATAATTGAAAATTTTTGCTATCCATTTCAATCTGACTTGAATTTTCGTTCTTGATCTTGGAATAGTTGGTATCCTAGTAGCTTGTAAGCTAACATATTAGTGCTAGTTATTCTGTAAGGATCATGGAACGACAATATAGTTTGCTCTTCAAATCTCACAGTGTTTTGATTTCTAGCAACTTGACTTTTTTTTTTGGACTGCTTTTCACCTCCATAACGTACTGTTGAACTTAATATTTAACTTGTAGGATGCCTATCATTGACAAGTTTAAAGATATGGGAACAGTTGTTATGGGAAAAGTAGAATCTGGTACTGTGACTGAGGGTGATTCATTGTTGGTCATGCCAAATAAGGTGAATCACCTGTTCCTTTGACTCTACACTATTTCTTCTTGCTTCACTGTATTCCTTCTCCTTATCTTCTCATAATCAAGGTGTAAAAGTGATAAAATGATTATGCAGACTCAGGTCAAAGTTGTTGCTGTTTATATGGATGAAAACAAGACAAGGAGTGCAGGACCTGGAGAGAATCTAAGAATTAGATTATCTGGAATCGATGATGAGGATATATTGGCTGGTTTTGTATTGTCAAGCATTGGTAAGCTCGAAGTCCTGTTCTTGAAATCCTTAATGAAATATGAATGTCTGATGGGTTTAAGTGCTAACTATCTGCTCCAGTTAGTTGATTTTTTTTTATTTTCATATGCCTTAACTGGCTTTATTGCTTGTCCTCTACAAGATTAAAATTTGCTTTGTTTCTTGTTTATGCAGCAAAGCCAATAGCTGCAGTGATGGAGTTTGTTGCACAGTTACAGATACTCGAACTTCTTGAAAATGTATGCTTCTGGTATTATTTTTGGTAATTTCATGCTTTTGTGCTTTTATTAATATTTTAAGCTTGTTGGCACTACAATTTCTGAAGTGCACATCATCAACACGTCTACTTTAGGCAATTTTTACTGCTGGCTACAAGGCCGTATTGCACATCCATTCTGTAGTTGAGGAATGTGAGATTGTTGAGCTGCTACAGCAAATAGATCCAAAGACAAAGAAACCCCTGAAAAAGAAGGTCCTTTTTGTGAAAAATGGTGCTGTTGTTGTCTGTCGGATTCAGGTACATGAGCAAAACTTTGTAATTAAAATGCTTAGAAAATTGAGATTAGTTTGTCTTGAGTCTTGGTTTTGGTACATATTGAACCATTTTCAGCTTTGCATTTCAAATGAAATTCCACTTGAAACTCGACGTTTATATTGCTGTGGGTTTAATTATGTTCTACCAGGTAAATAGCTCAATATGCATTGAGAAATTCCAAGATTTTCCTCAACTTGGAAGGTTCACTCTTCGTACTGAAGGTAAGTAGATGGATGCTATTTTATCTTGATTCATGATTTAATCATGACTAGTTAATACCATTCTGTCTATTACAGGGAAAACAATTGCTGTGGGGAAAGTCACTGATCTTCCTTCAGGATCAAGTTAAACAAAATTTGTATTATAGATGAGTATGTTTCATCAGTATTTCTTATCCTTGCAGTTAGTTTCCGGGTTTCTTCAAAGTTTCCGCTAGTATTGTTTCTTGGTCCGTCTGGAGTTATTAGTTACATTGGAATAATATCAAATGCTTAGCTGTTTTTACTGCTAATGGCTTCTTATTTTGTCAGAAGATAATTATGCCAGATCCTGGAAATTGATTTAGACAAGGAACGTTGATTAAAATATATTTTTCTTTATTTAATCATTTCTTGTTTTGAGGTCTGTTCTAAAAAATCATATATAGAGGTTAACAAAGATGGTAGTGAATCCTCGGTTTGAATAAGTCTGTTCCAACTCAATTCTGCCACAATTCGCTGAAGCT
Organism: Erythroxylum plowmanianum; assembly: GCA_025531925.1. Taxonomy (NCBI): domain Eukaryota; kingdom Viridiplantae; phylum Streptophyta; class Magnoliopsida; order Malpighiales; family Erythroxylaceae; genus Erythroxylum; species Erythroxylum plowmanianum. Next base: position 11,625,020 of record JANVCQ010000007.1, read on the forward strand.
AAAAGAGAGCCGATTGATACACAACAGAACTAGGTTTTATTAAAACGGTGACGTATTGTGGCGAAACAGGGTTGGAACAGATTTATTGAAACAGAGGACTGCAACGCAACAAAGATACTACAAAACTACCAATTTGATCTCTTAATTCTGATGATGAATTTATTGTTTCAGGTTTGAGTATGGAGAATGCTTTTGCGCTCTCCAATGATGGCAACACCTCAAGGAATATGTAAAAGGCATTAATCCCCCTTTTGTAGTGCCTTCACAGAGAAATATAAAGAAACATTGTGACCTGCAAGTTCTATCTTCGCAAATCCCGCTTTTACAGGGTATCGTATGCCTTAGGTGTCTGAATTTAGAGAATTCCCGTTTCATCAATTGTCTTGAGCATAATCTGTCTTTAAAGTTTTAACTCAATGTGTGTGCTTTTGCTTTTGACATAAGGTGACATAGTAGAATTTATTGTTTTGTGGCTTACAGAAATATAGTTGTTTCATGCTGTAAAAGTACTTGGAATCTCAATGCCTCTCCGCGTGGAGCTCGGCATATTACGTGAGGCATAGATTTGGTGATATTGGTTAGCATACTACTTGTCAACTATATGGAATTTTAATTGAAATGAAATTGGCCTTAGCCTTCTTAGATGAGAAAGAAAATTCACGATTTAAGAGGTGGAGTTATATCTAAGGATTATGAATGTAAATTTATTGGTTATAGTATTGTAAATAGCTTATTCAAGTTGTAGCTTTTGACCCTTGCTTATTGCTTCAATTTGGCATACTTGGAGCTTACAAAATTTAGGGATGGCAGTGGCTTTTAGAATAATTTTTTTTAAAAAATTATTCTAAAACAATGTTCTTTTTTTTTTTTTTTAATATAATTGAGCTGGAGCTTAACCTGACCAAAGGTCTAATTTTTAAAAATAAAATGATATTGTTTTGCATAGAATATTTAGACTTTCAACTAGCATTAGCATAGTTTAACCTATTAAAAATACTTAATTTTAGGCCTAATCTATTTTCATTCTTAACAAAATTATCATGTGAGAGTTACGTAACTTTGATCTTTATATCTTTCGTTTTAACGTCTTGAAATCTTCAAATATTGTTCTATTACTTTTAAAAACGATGTACACAAAAAGGAGAGGTTCCCAAATATTTTTGAAGCTAACGTAATGAGAAAATAAAATTATTAAATAAAATGAAAACAATCATTAGATTAGATATTCATGTCCAAACACTATTCTTCCTTGAATGAAGAATATCCCCATTTAAAATTATATTAAGAAAAATTTAATGGAAAAATAGTATAATATTCTTGAGTAGTACTATGTTATCTGATTAATTTTTTTTGAGAAGTTAAAAATGTATTAACTTAAAAAATGAGAGTAAGGGAACAAATTAATCTTTACAGAAAAAAAGCATACCAAAAACAAGTGCGTACTAATATTGATTCATCGAAGGCATAAGTTATGTCGGGTTAAAAGTGTGAATCACCCCTTACGTTTTATAAAAAATTTAAGCTAATATCGGCCATACCACTTTACACTTTTAACATTTATAAAGTGATGTTATTTGCATTCTAATATGTTTCTGTTAGTTGTGCATAATAGAGCCTTTACCATATTTTGATGTCGTATGAAAAGAAGGCAGCGTACCTATGAAGTGCTAAGTTAGCTCTTTTGTAATTTTAAAATAAATTAAAATTTACCAAGAATGTTCAAATGATAGTGCGAATCGACAGCTTGAAGATTGGCGAAAAACTGCTTGATCTTAGGGTTTAAGCACAACAATGCTACATCAATGGCGGTGAGTTTTTTGGTAATTGAGTACTGTGTTGAAGATAGAATCCCCCAGGCCCCAGAGCTTTGGGCTTAGGAGTTGGGGATGGAACTCCACTCATTTTCTAATAAACAATTGTGAGGTTGTCGGGTTGGAAGTGGATGAGGAGGCCATACGGGTTGGAAGATTGTGATATAGTGGTTCATGTCACAGATGTTATATAATTTGTACACAAACTAGCTTGTGGTGACCCGAAATTTGTATCCAATGAATTTGTACGCAAACTAGCTTGTGGTGATAATGACTGATTTGAACGCATGGGATTCTTGGACTAGTATAAGGGCACCTATTGTACTAAGAAATAATACCATGCTCTCAACATTTATGTAATACAAGTAAGGATCAATTACTTAAGTCTTACTTTATGTGCTTTCCAAATAAAAACAAGTAAGGGAGTTTTGGTTGTGATAAAGCAATATAAAAATATATCTAACAGGCAAAGCAAATTGAAATATGAAGGAGTCAACAGAAAATAGAAAATGAACCTTGCTCTACGCCGCATCTATCTTAGAAATTGTATATCGATTGTCAATACAAAGGAAATTACTTTATACTTTGAATATTTACCATTAAAATTAATTTCTATCTCTTCATAATTATGATTAATTAGAAAGAAACCATAATCTAATTAATCTTAACTTATGAATAATCTTAACAAACATACCTAAAATTCAATTATGTAATAACTATAAAAACTTGAGAGATCAATGAAACAAAATAACATATATAGCCTATGAGATTGTATTCAATTAAGTCAATTTTCCTTCTTAAGATTTAAGAATCCAAAAACACAATAGTCCATTAAACCTAGTCGCTCTAAAGATTAGATGGATTAAAAAATTATGTATTTAATGTCTAACCTAGCAATAAATTATTATAAGTAGTAAACTAGTAGGTCTCCCTAGTAATTAAACAATCATTAATGATAAACATATAAAAACAATTGATACTCAATATATAAATTGAATAATGAAAGCAAATTAAATCTCACGATTTTATACATCTCAAGATTTTAGTTTTTTTTACCAAGTGTACAAAATTAGCCATGTAGGGTTATGGATGAGATAAGAAATAAAGAAAAATCAAAACAATTTCTCATCTAAACCTTAGAAGAACTTAAGATGAAAAAATAAACTAAAACTTAGAGTTTTAGCTCTTTAAATAAGAGGACTCTTCATCAATTTGGAAGAAAACATAGTCATTCAATAGAAAACATAGCTGTTCAATAGGCTATAAATCTCTTTGCTTCTATCTAGAGAAGGACATAGACTCAAGTACAACCATACCTAAGTTTATGGATCTTTCTATCAAACTCTAGGAATTCATGATATGTATGATTATATTGTGTTTTATAGGCTTTAGAGTGTGTTTTTAAGTGTTTACTTAAGAAATAATCATGTGTTTAGGATTTAGATTTATGTTTTGTTAGTTTTCTTGTGTATTTTGTTTGATTATTGTTGATTGGGGGCAAGAATTTAATCTTAATGCATATTTTAGGAGATATTTAATATGTTTGGTTATTGAGTGGAGACAGGAAACTTGAAGAAAAAAAGAAGAAGAATCTGGAGAAGGAGATGGGTCACAATTATTCACCTACACAACGTGTAGCATCAATGTTGGAGAGATGCAAACTCTCTATCATTATCATGCAAGGTGTTCATGATCGTAATAGAGTATGCATGAGGCAGTCGGTGCATGATTATGCAAGAGAATATTTTTCAAGTCATGAGATTTTTTTATTGATGATTCAGGGCTATTTTTGGAATAAAAACAAGTGGAGAAATCCTAAAAAAGAGTCTAATAAGGATCAAGAAGTATAAAAGACAAAGAAAAACACAAAAAGGTAGCTAGAAATATCAAAAAAAGAGATCAAAGAGAGAAATTCCTAAAGAACAAGATGACAAATTTTTCTAGAAGACAAGAAATAGAAGACATTCAAAATTCAAACTTCTATTACATTTTTTCTTTTCTTATTATTATTGAATGTTACTGCTGAATCAATTAGGATATATAGTTTCAGCTTTGGATTTCTAAACTTATTTTAGTGATTACTCTTGAATTGATTGTTAAACTTTACATTCTTGATTTAATAGAGATATCCTTTGTGGTGTTTATCATTTTATATTTAATCTGAATTGAGAGGTTAGATTGAATTATATGTGTTGTGTTATATAACAAAAATTGTTACCATAATAGACCTATAAACATCATATTAATAGGCAGTTGAAAAGAAATCTTAATTATTTATTAGTTACATTTAAGATAGCTTTAAATCTAACCGAATAGTTAGGAAAAGTTTTCATAAATCAAGAGGTTGAAATTAAATTTTATCTATTTTAATTTGGATTACTTAGTTAGATCTTGAGAAAGGGTAATCATAACTATTGGATATCTTGGTTCAAGTATCATTAAATTAAAAAGGTGAAGTGAAATAAAACACTAATAAAAGTAATTCCTAAGTTTTCATCATTAATTAATCAACAAATTGATTGCTTCTTGTTTAATTATCCAATTATTCAATTATCTTTAGTTTTAGTTTATTTTCTAATTATTTTATCATATTGTTGACCTTAAAGAAAGTGTTACAAGAATTATTAGGTGACTAATATAATTATTATGGGAACAATATTTTTTTATATTGTAAGAGACGATTTGTGTATTTGTGGTATAGATATATTTAAATTAAACTTTAACAAGATGACGTCATTGTCAAAGACTGTTAAGTTAGCATCTAGCTTAATTTAAGTTTCTTTGATTTAAGGATTTTAACACTTTTCTTGTGTGATTGCAGGTGTATGAACATAATAGCATGAAGGAATTCATGCAAACTCTTATATACATAAGTTTCCAACTTCACCAAGACGAGGTCGTTTCCATTCACGCTTAAAGATTAAGCCAAGGTGTGGATGAATTCTTTTAGCTTAGAGAATAGGACAACATGAGAGCAGTTGGTACAAGCCTTTTTGGTTAAAGGAGATAACAAAATTTCAAACAAAGTGAAAGGGAATCATTGTATAAAGTTAAGAAAGTTTCAAGAAGTTGCAAAGGAGCTACCTACATCAGGACTTTCCTAAGGAGTTCGTTTTATAAACCTTCTACAATAGAGTAAATCCACCTCCTAGTGATACCATTGATACTGCAACTGGGGGTTCATTAATGATGAAGACAATTGATGATGCATATGATTTATTGGAGGAGATGGAAAATAATAGCTGTCTATAGACGTCAAAAAGGAGTAAATAACAACCAACCTTTAAAGATCAGAAAGGGTGCATGTTGTTGATTCATTGATAGGATTACAGACAGAAGTAGTAAACCTCACTAAGTAAATAAATAGTATAAAAGCCACCTTATCCAGCCCACCAAAAGCAATACAATAAGGATGTGAACTGTATAGTCAAGAAGGCTATGTTACAACTAATTGCTTCTTAGTATAGAGCAATAACATAGAACAAATAAATTACATAGGTGCATAACTTGGTCGGGGTGGCAACAAACCTTATTCTAATACCTATAATCTTAGGTAGAAGAACCACTAGAATTTGTCTTGGTCTACCAATGCCAGAAACCAAATAATAGAATAAGGCCTAACAAGATTTCAACAAAATAGGATTAGTTTATTGGAATCAAAGATAGACAAGTTAATAGATGTGCATAATTCCAATTTCATAAGTCAAGATGAGAGCTAAAAGAGGATGGAAGCTAAGTTCGACCAAATCGTAAAGAATCATTCTTTTTCCATCCATAATTTGGTAGTTCAAGTAGACTAACTAGCTAATGCATTATCTACATAAAGTGCATGAAGTGTCTCGAGCAACACAAAGTCTAATCCAAAGATTAACTGAACGTTATCATACTTAGAAGTGGAAAAGAGTTGGAAGAACCAACCGAGAAGAAGGTTGAATCCCACTAAGAAGAAAGCCAAGAGAAAGAATATAAGAAGGAGGATCCACCAAATGTTCCACCATCTCTATATGTTCCAAAGATTCCATTCCCACAAAGGTTGAAGAATATTTAAATAGACGTACAATTTGCAAATTTTTTAAAAGAAATAGAAGAAATTGCAAATTAACTTGTCCTTTGTGGAAGCCTTGGAGAACATGCCTAAGTGCACAAAGCTTCTCAAAGATATCCTATCAAACAAGTGGACTTGGGAGGATAACCAAACGGTCTCCTTGAGGAAGAGTTGCAACATCATAATTATTAACCATATGCCCTCAAAATTTAATGATCTAGGGAGTTTTATTATACCTTGTGGGGTTGGTAATTTTGAATATGCTAAGTGTTTATGTCACTTAGTTGCAAGTATTAATCTTATGCCTTGGTCAACTTTTAAGAAATTGAGGCTAAAAGAAGTGAATCTGATTTTCATGCTTATTCAGTTGGCAGATTAGTTAATAAGAAACTGTTTGTGTTGGTGGAGAATGTGTTTGTCAAAGTAAACAAGTTTATTATTCTTGTGGATTTCGTAGTATTAGACTTGGTCGAAACTATCCACTAGTTATTAGTATATCATTCATTAATACAAAAAGTGTTGGTAGAAGTTCATGAAGGGAAATAAATTCTTTAGATTGGTGATGAACATGTTGAGTTCAATATGAATAAAGTATTGAAGAATTCGATGTAAGACAACTCTTGAATAAAAATTGATATAATGGATGAGTCTACAAAAGAGTAAGAGCAGAGCCATATAGAAGAAGCTAATGTTGAGGATGATGTAGAATTGGAGAAGGATGAGTTGAGTGAAAAATCAAAGCAAAAGATCTTAGTAAGGACAGAAGCACCCATGCCACCCTTTATTAAATAGGGATGCCAAAAAGAACCTGACTTGATATTGGCCCTAGTGGCCCGATCGTTACTTAAAAAATGTTGTTTTGTAAAAAAATGTCATTTTTGACATTAAAAAAAATATGGTGGGATAGGTTGCCCTGACTCGCCCGTGGCTTGTCGGGCCATGGTCTGACCATCCAGGCCCATGACTCGATCTATTGACATCTCTACTATAAGAAACCACCCACTCTAGAGTTGAAACCCTTACTTACATATATTAGATATACATTTCTAGGTAAGGTTCACATGCTACCTAACTTAATTTCAAACAAACTAAATGGGAAAAAGAAAAGAGAGTGGTAGAAACAATTAGGAAGAGGATGAGAGCCATAAGATGGAAAAAATGTTATACAAGAGGTATAAGTCCTAATGTGGTGATGCATAGGATAAACCTTAGTGAAGGGTGTAAGGTTGTGAGGTAAAGACAAAGAAGACCAAACCCTTATATGAAAGAAGTAGTTAAGAAGAAAGTAGTGAAGCTTTTAGATGCGGGTAATAGTTATCCTATTTTAGATAGCAAACGGGTTAGTCCAATACAATGTCTACCTAAGAAATGAGGCATTTATAGTGAAGGAGAGTGAAAAGGGTAAGTTGATCTCTAATAGAATAGTCACAAGTTTGAGGGTTTGTATTGATTATATGAAGCTCAACATGGTGATTAAGAAGGATCACTTTACCGTTTGTGGACCAAATGATTAAAAGAGTGGTATCCATTCTACTATTTCCTTGATGGATATTTAGGGTGCAATCAGAATTTTATCTATTCGGATGATCAATAGAAGACCACTCTCATATGTTCTTATGGAATATTTGCTTATATGCAGATGTTGGTTGGCTTTCCAATGCACCAACAATTTTTCAAAGGTGCATGATGCCTATCTTTGCAGATATGATTGAGGACATAATAGAAATGTTTTGGATAAGTTTTTGATCTTTGGAGACTTTTTGATCATTTTCTGACAAATTTGGATAGATGTGTCCTTTAATTTTGATGATAATTGTTTAATTGTTTTTAATAATTTAAATGAGGCACTCATCTCAGCGCTCATATTGGCGTTGCTAGATTAGTCCTTACCATTGAAGGTTATATGTGATGCTAGTGATCAAGCAATAGGATGTGTTTTATGGTAGTAGAAAGACAAAAGGTTGCATGCTATCTACTATGCAAGAAAGACTTATCTGATGTGAATTAATTCTTCAAGAATTTGATATAGAGATTAAAGACAAGAACAGAGAGAAAAACTTGGTGGCTAATCACATATCATGTCTTAAAGGAGGGGAGGTGCAACAAGGTGAAGAAATTAATGAGCAATTCCCCAATGAATCCTTGATGATGTTAACTCATCTATTTATTCCACGGTATGCTGATATAAAAAATTAAGTTACAAGTGGTTTCCTTCCCTTTGATTTGTCTTGTCAATAAAGAAAGAGGTTCTTGGATGAGTGTATTCTCAATATTTTTCCATAAAGGGGATTTTAGTCTAATAATTTTGAATCTCTTGAAATCTATTCGAACGAACTTATTTTTTACTTAAAACTTTCCTCCTAAGATATTAAGTCTAGAGTTTCGCACATATAAACACCTTTATTCTCAAAATGACCATTTTATCCTTTACTGAATTAAACCGATTAACTTTTCTAAATTACTTCGAAAAATATTCTATATAATTCTAAACCTCAATTAAGCCTAAAGCTCTTCAATTGCATGCTTAGAACATTTTGATTAGGCACATTATCCCTAAAATCCATTAATTTTTGATATGGGTGTTTTTATCCAAAAATTTTCAGATCACCCGAATTCTATTCAAATAACCTCCGTTTTGACCCATTTCAGTTCCTCAGAACTCCAATCCTAATTTTAGAGTTGTTTATCATATTTTGAAATTGTTCAATAACTTTTTCAGTTATCCAGAAGAATTTTTAGATTGAATCCTGAAATTACCGATGTCACCAAAATCGACCTGATTTCATTCAAAATGTCACCTAAATCCTCAAAGCACATTACATAGTACAATAATTGACATAGTATATGACATCTAGGTTGTGAATGGACGAGACATGGTTTGTAACATCCCATTACCTGCGGGGAGGTTATAATAGTAAATATGAATGAACAATGGGAGATAAGTAATGCATTCTCATACTCATGCATAATATGTCATACACATATACGTGAATAGTAAATTTTCTGCACATGAAAATAATTGTACATGTATTCATGAATTACTCCTGGTATAATTGGATTGAGTTGTGATTTTTGGAAATTTTTGAGAATTTGAATTTTTTGTATTGGAAATTTTATTGATTAGTGAAATTGTGATATTTTTGAATTTTGGTGAATTTCAAAAATTAAAGAATATTTTGGAAAATAGGAAAATGAATCAAAAGGATATTAGAGATACTTGGATTGTAAAGATGAGAATTAAGGGAATTAGTTCAAAAGGAACTTGGTTAGAGTTCAGGCATTAGGAAAGTGACAAGTGTCACTGACTAAGTGATTTTTAGAACCTTATAGAAAGTAAGTTACGTTATTTGAGAGTTAAAAAGGTTAAGTGATATTTCTAAGTTCTTTCTTCTTCATCACCTTCTTCGAATTCCTCTCAATACACAAAGTTTTTCATCAAATATCCTTCTAAAAGATTTCAGTGCTTTTCCTACTCCAATACCAACCCCACCTTGCAAGTGGTTTCTTTCGTCTTAAGAAAAACCAGAAGTTGGTTAGTGTTCAAAGTGGATTACGTGATTTTACATGAGTTTAGCGCTTAAAGATAGTTGAAGAATTTGGAATCTTTAACAAGTAAGTATTGAGAAAATCTTTTAGAGTTTTGGATTTATGAAATGAAATTGATGAATTTCTGTCATCTGTATGAAAAATGGCATATACGTATATATATTCATGAATACTGGGGATGAAATAAAAATTTTGATTATAGTGTTATTTAGTTCTTGATGGATTTTTAGTGATCTGATGTTGTGAAAATTATTTTTGGAGTTAGAAATAGTGTGTTTAAGATGAGTGTAGGAAATGAAAGTATATAAAGGTGGTATGCTCTATTTTCTGTTTCTTCACTGTGCATATATATGTGTGTGTGTTTACGTGAGTTCCATAGAGAAGATCAAGAAAATGATTTTTGAGTTGAAGAGTAGTTGTAAAGTGATGGTCTGAGATGGGAATGAGTGTA
>JANVCQ010000007.1:11636540-11650895 GCA_025531925.1 Erythroxylum plowmanianum
ATTTATAAAAAGGGCCCCGAGGCCATTGAATTGTTTATATACATTGTTTTCCGCATAAATTATAATGTGTTTGTGCAGGAGTTAAAAAAAATTTTATACTGAATGATGTAGCACGCCACCCTCGCGGGGCACGGATCTGGACATCACCGTCGATGTCAGGTTCGGGTCTTGCAAGAGTGAGGTGTTACAATATTGAACATTCATTAGGCCTTAATCGGATTTAGGCTTTATGGTTATATACATAAATATATAGTATGACTTGAAGACTGAAGAATCTCATCCACTCAAAAACCCTAAAGGAGACATCCTTTGCTAGAAATAGAGAGAGAGAGGGGGGATACTAATATAGTCGTGACACTTGATGTGCTCTTCTCAACACTACCAATTTCTTTGCATATTTCCGCTACAAAAAGGTATAACTTGATATGGATTTGGTTTTGATATTCACATGAGTCTTGGTATTTCAAACTCTGAAAGGTGATAAATGTTATTACCGTTGATAGTCCAAAAATATCATCAATAACTTCTCTATTTTTTTTGTTTTCAATATACTTTATGGATAAATGCTTTTTCATGTTTAGATTAGGAAAACTCTAGTGGTTATTTTTTAATGGATAAAATTTATTTACTTTATGATATGGTATATATTTTTGTAAGATATATTTGATTAGTCTTAATGTTAATTTATTCATGTCAACATCTAAATTTGATTTAAATTTACTTATGAAAGACTTGAGAGAGCTTACTTATGAATATATCATGGCTTAGGTCGAGGGGATTGAATGGGGTGCTCCAAAGAGACTTATGCAATATTCTATGTATTGGGATGAAATCTTTCATAGGATTTCATAAAGCTTATTGTATTCAAATGAGTGTTAGCAATATAAAGGTATAACCAACTAGAGAGTAAATAGATGTAGCTCGAGAGAGTACAGTTCCAATGTCTAGGAGATTCTATCGATCTAGAGAATCTATCCAATTTAAGTCAATTAAATCATGAATTCAAAAGTACTACTAAGGTAAATGCCAATCTAAGCACAATTATTTGATTAAATTCTCTTTTGATAAATTGTATTTATGTTGATCTCCTTGGCTATTGTCTAGATTTTAGTTCTATTTTTATTTCATTATTCATTCAAAAAAATCATAAGATTATCATTTTATTTTTTATCCTTAAACTAGCTAATAGTGTTAGGCTTTCTAATCCATATTGCTTCTTTGTGGTATTTGATCCCTACTTACCATTATATTGCTTACCAACAGTAAATGCATTTGCCTCGTTAGTAAGTGATAAATTTGTAATAAGAAAAAATTTAGTAGCATTGACGCATATACCTATAACATTAACCCTTTATTTAAATATGTGATTTTCATCTTAGCATTTTATATAAGGTCAAGTAAGTCTCCAATGTTACCTTTGATGCTACTTTATATCCTAACATTACTAAAATATCACCTATTGCACCCTAAATAAGGTAACACTTTGGATTCATATTACTTAATTATAACCTCATATAGGCTAAATTGACGGCTCAACTATTAGGAACTAACATAAACCTAGCTCCTTGAGGATTTACAATGTTATTATTCCTATTTTAAAAACATTAAGGTTCAATATGATATTATAGATAATGATATGATGTTTCTTAGACATTTAAAAAACATTAGGGTGTGATTAAGAACTTGGATCTTGATTCTTTTAGTGAATTTTAAAAGTTATTTTCAATTGTCCTTTGATCTTAGTTATGAATTTAAAAAAATCGATACTAATAAAGAGCAAAGGTAACATTCTCCTTAATTACTTTAAACTTGTAAATCATATATTAATCAGTAAACTATATCCATAAAGTTCAAATATGTCTAATAGCTATCCATTAAGCAACTTATGGTTAAAATATGTTATAAGTAATATTAAAATATGACTACACTTATACGAGATACTTTGAAATTTTCAAGTGAAAGAATCATTTATACATTCATTATAACGAGTATTTTTGTAAACACCAAAAAAAATGTTTCATTTAAGACATTAAGTTAGTTTAATAAATCTCTAATAAGCATTTGCACGATTGCATAAGTATCTCAATATTTTAATCTACAAAACTGGCTATTTTTTCATGAAGGAGAAATATATCGTTAAACTAATCAGTTTCTTTATGAATAAGAATAATATATAAATATAAATATATTGTGAATCTTATAATTATAAATTTATTGTAATTTTGTTGATAAATTATAATTATTTCATATACTTTATCTTATGAGTTAATTAAATAAATAAAAATTAAAGTTAAAGAATGAGTTTAATTAAATATGTAAGCAATTTGCTATTTGGAATAAATCAACACTTTACTAATTATAAACGAAGCAAGGGCTTTCGTAACCACGAGACTTTCAGCAATTGTGCACGAGTCATTAAACTTTCAGCCGAATTATTGTTGGGCTGGCTCGAGGAACGCAGATTTGTGAAAATCTAATCTGCAGTATTGTTTGCACTTTGCACTGACCCAGCAACTTTGTCATGTAGCGCAAGTTCTATACATAACTTAAAAGGCTGATTTTGAAGATATTTTGTATTTTTTTCTGCACTCTTTTATACAGTGTTTTGAAACTCGAACCGGATATCGAATTGGAAGTTTTAGTGATCACCAGTTTGACCAGTTCGACTGGTTCAACTACCGGTTTTGAAGATATTTTGTATTTTTTTATACTCTTTCATACAGTGTTTTGAAACTCGAACCGGATATCGAATCGGAAGTTTTATTGGTCATCAGTTTGATCGATTCGACTGGTTTAACTACTGGTCGAACCGGTGTGACGTCATAATTATGTAATAATTATATTTAATTATATATAATATTAATAATATTAAAAAATACAAAAATATACTAAATAATATAAAACATTAAAAAATTAAAAATTTATTGAACCAGTGATCGAACTGGATCGATTCGACCGGTCAATTGACCGGTTTTGACCGATTTCTAATAGTTCAATTAAGAACCGATTTTTAGGAATGAATCGGACCGAATAGCCGATCGGTTACCGATCGAACCAGCTAGTCCGATCTGATTTTTAAAACAGTATTTTCATATAAATCGAATGTGGAATTTCTGCATTGGACTTGAGGCCTTGAGGATAGGGATACTAAAGCGACTCGTTGCTCATTTGTGTGGTCTATCTAATAAAGCAACTCGTTGCTCAATTGTGTGGTCTATCTAATAAAGCGACTCGTTGCTCATTTGCATGAGGGTCCCTAGTTGATGGAACATGATATAAAATGGAAACGAGAATATAACTTTTTAGTACAGTTTCATAAATTCTAGTGGCATGTGTTACTCGTATCAATATTAAGCAAGAAGGAATATCTTCAAAAGACAACATTTTAGGCAAAATGTTTAGTGGGAGCTGACGTTTTGCACGGATTTGTTTCAACCTTTGTTTACTTTAGCAGTTGCCTTGCCTGAAGATGTTCATACAAACCAAATGAGCGAACAAGGAAAGGTGAAATTGGAGTTGTTAAAGTTTAAATTGGAGTTGTTGAAGATATGGGCCATTGCATCGTCAGCGTCTGCGATCATGTGCCGGCCAATGTTTGAACGAAAGCCAGTTTTGCTTTAAACAGTCAAAAGGGGTTGTAATTGGGCCAGTGCTGACGGTAATTCCGGATTAACGCTTTTATATAAGATGTGTCCTTTAGAAACAAATTGCCGCAAACAAACAGAGAGAGATAGAGAGAGAGAGAGACTGAGCGAGAGATGGAGAATTCATATCCCATGACTGGTGGAGACGGACCTTGCAGCTATTCCAAGAATTCCAGTTTACAGGTACTGTTCTTCACCTACATACATATTCTGCGTATACATCATTTGGAAGGGAATTAAGTAGGTTTCTTGAAACTTGAAAGCAACAAAAGGTTCTGGCACTTCTTAGCCATTAAAGTTGCTCACCATTTCTTTACATCTTCCTGGTCCCCTCATTTGTTTACACCTTCCTTGCCTTATCCCCACGTAATTTAGGTATACATACGTATGTATATGAGACATGCTTAGATACAGATGGTTACTCTGTATTTGCTCTTACCTTTTCCAATATGAATTGTGGCTTTTAATTATGGGCCTTTTTTTCACTTTTTTAATTTTCAGTTTCTTCTGTTTTGGTTGTTAATATTATATTTTATTAAAATAAATTATTTAATAACAAATAATAAAATAGGGAATCTAAACTCGTTTAGGAGACAAGTTCAATCTCTGTCCAATATATGTCTATGCTCGTACGCTATTCAGGGAGCTTGACATAAATAAAGTAGCTAGCCATTGAGGTCTAATCTACGCTTTTAGCATCATCTCGAACCTTAATCATCGAAATCGGAGTAAAATGGTTGTTGGGTAATGTGAATTCGTTTTGTTTAAGGTAAATGCAAAGGAAGACGCTTTTGGCAGTTCTATGACCCTACAAAATAAATTATTTATTTTATATAAATAATTTAATAATATCAATTAAAAATCCCTACAACATATATAATTAATTTATTTGCAAACTATTTTTTATTATGACATTGCGAATATTTATTGACAGTATGATCAAATAATTGAATAAAAATATTATTAAGCCATATTATCTTCAACTTAAAGGTAAATTGTAAATTATAGATTTAATAATTTTAATGTTTCAAAATCATATAAATTTTAAATAACATAACTCTTAATTTCATTAAAATTAATTTAAATTTTTAAAAAGATTATATGAAATGTATTAATATTATGTGAATGTCATTCAATGAGACACACTAACCAAAAATTATCCTTATCACACAAAGTACCTAGTGAATTTTATCTGAAATTACAGATGTCTCCCTAGCGATTGTCGCTACACGCAAACAAAATGGACGGTTTTATTATGCTAAGGTTCATGTTTTGAAAATCAGACCGGACCGGTCGGTTCGATCGGTGATCGGTCGGTTATCCGGTCTGGTTCACTCTTAAAAATTGATTCTTAATTGAATCAGTGAGAACCGGTCAATTGATTAGTCGAATAGGTCCGGTTCGATCGGTCCGACCACTGGTTCAATAAAATTTTTATTTATTTTTTTATTTTTTGTATATGTTTGTACTTTCTAATATTATTAATATTATATATAATTAAATATAATTATTGCATAATTACGACGTCACACCAGTTCGACCGATGGTTGAACCGGTCGAATCGATCAAACCAGTAATCAGTAAGGCCTTCGATTCGACGTCCGATTCGAGTTTCAAAATAATGGCTAAGGTCATCTTGTGGTTGCGCCTCATCTTCCTATTTCGTTTTTAGGGGTGTAGTATGTTGAGGAGGAAATCCAGAAAGGATGAGGAAAGTGAGGACTCTACTTTAGAAGCGGCTACTTTGGAGTTAATGAACGATTCGGAGAATTCATAGGCGTTTCCAAGAAACAAGTGGTTGATACTATGTTGTAGAGTCTATTTTAAAATTTAAAATTTTAATTTGAGTTATATGTCTGCTTTTTAATTTAAATTATTCCATCAACGAAAATATGTTTATATAATGAGAAAGTTCCATTTAACAAATTTTAAGTACTAGAGACAAAGGCTATTTCAACTAGTCTTACGTTACATGTAGTCTTTGAAAGAAGAGATATAACATGCTTAAGGAAAAAAATATTTGTTCAAACCTAATCCTTTAAAAAGGAATTTTGTCTAAACCAAAAAGATACATATAGTGATGTAGTTTAGTGAGATAATTATTTAAAGACATTCTTTATCTTTTATATATTCAGATATATATGATAAATGTATAGGATAACTATACATCATAAATGAAATTATGACAAATTTATTTGACACTTATGTATTATCTTTAAATTTTCTAATCATTGTTTCATTAAAACTGGGCATTAATAGAGCATAAAAGGATTGACACGTTTTCTTCCTTATAATGAATTAGTTAATCTTATGAATTAAAGTATAGAGATACTTAAATAAACATATAAGGATGCTTGTTAGAGAACAAATTCACTTAACTGACCCAATATTAAAATTCTATTTAAAACATTATATATATAATTATTTTAGAATGATGAATCATGTATTAATCATTTAACTACTTCTACATAGTTCATGCTATATCTAATGACTATCGATTGAGCTACCATTGACTAGAATAAGTCATAGGTAGTATCAAAATACATCAATTCCTATATGAGATAACTTTAGAAATCTTAAGTTAAATGATCACTTATAAAATCATTGTAATGAGAATTTTTTAACATGATTGGACTCAAATACAGTAGACATTATTTTCATACTCCATGTCTAATCGGAGCATTATATGATAAAAAGATTATATTATATAGGAAAATTATACACGGAAAGGTTAGATAAAACTACTTTGACATTTTTGCATATTTAGGTGGTCATGATGCGTTACTAGACATCATTCTTAATCTATGAACATAAATTGTTTATTAGAGAATTAAAAATAAATTAAAGTAGTTTAATTTATCTAATCATAAACATGACTTATGGTCATAATTTATATCCATTGTCAACATATTTAAGAACATAATGGATCATATATAAAAAATAGATTGAAGAGAGAAAAGGTCTTTTAATCAAGTCAGACTTAATTATAAATTTTGATAAACTTTATAATTAAATGTGAGATATTTAATAAATAAGAAATAATATGAGATATTATATCTTATTTGAGCATAATTGGTAGTTAACTAGAACTAATTATAATTACAATTTAATTTAATTTAATTTCAATTAAATTATTAAAATGTCCAAAACTTATTATAAATAACTTAGATTCTAAAGCCTCTCTACAATAGTTGTAGAATTCTTTGAACATGTTCTGTAGATACCATTAAAGGTCAAACACTTATACAACTACAATAGTTAAGATGAACTGATTTTAAAATCAGTTTAAAAGAAATTATAAGAAAAAGATCAAACCTTAGAATAAGGTATGAATTAATATTTATGTTTTATCGTGATTTATTTATTAATTATTTTATAGAATTTAATGTGATCATGACTTCTAGAAAATCAATACAAAAATGTTTCGTATTTATTTCACTACACTTGGGATCATATTCGAATTTGATTTTCCAACAGTAGTACTAGAGTTGAATTCAACTACATAACTTGATGAAAGAATGTTTGATTATTATTAATCATAATTTTCGAATTGAAATTGCAATTATTGTAAACCCTAAAATCAGAATTGGATGAAATATGATTATTAAAACAAGAAAAAGATCTTCCCCATAAGTAAAAAAAGTGTTTGCTTAAGTAATTAATAAATATGTTTCTTAATTAAAGCTTTTTTATTTCAATTTGGTTGACATAAATTAAATTTATTTTTTTATTTATTAAATTATAATTCTACTCAATTAGAAATCATTTTTATTTATGAATAATAAACTTCTTGATTTATTCGAAAATTTTTTATTAATTAAGAAAATGAGCTTTATTTAATGTTTTTAAAAAATATTTCTTATTTTATTAGGGAAACGCTCTATACTAAATTAAGAAATCAATTTCAAAATAAATAATATGAAGGACTTTCTTAATCAAGTTTAAAAGTATTATATTTAATTTTGAAAGTAGTTTCCTTTTAATATTAAAAAAGTTTCTTAATTAGGGAAAAACAATTTATAATTAGATTAGAAATAATTTTCTAATTGCATTGGAATGTCTTATAAAATTTTAAAAAATAAGTGTTTCTAAATTATAGTAAGTAAGAAGCATAATTTATTTTAAAATTAACTTCAATTAAATTTTGTTAAAGGAGTCTAGATAACTGAAAATTGTTTTCAATTGGAATTGAAAACTATTTTTAAATCAAATTAAATTTCTATTTGAAATATGAATTTAATTCAGTTAGTAGTTAATGAGCTTAATCTAATTTAATAATCTAAAGAGTTAGCAACATTATTTTAGATTACGAAAGATCAATAATTAGAATCAATCAAAACTTGATATTTTATGCATATAACTTGATTATGAGTTCATAAGTAGCATGTTTTATTTATATGTTTGATATATATACTAGATGCACATTAAATTGTATGTTATTTGTGTGTGTCTGTGTGTTTGTGTTTCTATGTGTTTGTGTGTGTGCGCACGCGTGCGTTTGTTTGTGTATGTGTGTGTGATATTTTGCATACAATTCTGTATTTGATCAGATAATAAAATTAAATTAAATTCCTTGTTAAAATATCAAATACACATTGAGAATGTGATGGTTAAGCATAAAATTAGAGTTCTATTTATTATAAGGCTTGTTGAATGACTCAAAGTCTTTTTAACCTAAACATGTGTTATCTTAAATTAATAGGTCTCTCTTAACTAAATCTATATTCTTTGGATGAATCACTCGGGATTAAAAGAATTTAGCGTTAAGTTTAGAAGTGACATATAGGATATCTTTTGCAAGAGTTGTCACCTAACAGATACAAGACTCATATGAAATGTGAATGATAAGGATGTTATCTATCTAAATTAAGTTTAACTAGTTTGTTAAGTGATTCAAGGTCAACCAAATTTGAATGGGATTCTAGCCCACTAGAAAGATTAGAGTAGTCTTTTGGAACAACAGTGAGGGATGTTATTTAGAATAAGATAGTCCAAGCAACTAAATATATGATTAAGGTCCTAATCTTATTTGATAATCATGACATATAAACAATCACTTGCTTTAGATTTATATTTTGTTCAGAGTATAAATTACTTTTGCTTAGTATATAATTGATACCAAAATTAAGTAAACCAAATTTCTTGGACATAGATTATGATTAAGAAGAGTTCTCAAAGTTAGAAAAGAAAATTGTACATCCATTATTTAATTTTGCTATAATCCCATGTTATAGATTCAATGAGATATGTTAACATCAAATATATGATAAAATGTATCGAAATTTTGAGTTGACTAATATCTCATAAATTTCAATGGCATCATTTGATATGTATGTCAATACCATAATAGCAAGATGCAAGAGGTTGCAAAAAGTAGAGCTAAAAGATATAATACTTTAATGAAATTATTTTACTCAATTTAACCTACTAAAAGCATAATATGACCATCAATTGAAGGCACTGTCTTAGACATAATAATAACTGTCATTAGAAGAAAGCTGATTGCATGACTTTTCTTGCCTATACGTGATATGATAAAGATCATATATATTTTTAATTCCTGCTTATAAGGATTTGATACTGAATTTAGATTCAACATTACTATAATATTTAAGGCACGATAAGAAATAGATTATTGAGTACAAGTGGTTGATCTAAGTTTATATAAATAATTTATAAGTATTAGATCAAAGGAGACTTATGCTTGACATAAGTGGTAAGATTATAAAGTTGGATAACCAAGACTATCTTTTATGTCATGTTGATTGAATCAACATAATGAGAGATATATGTTACATACAAAGATAGATGTATCCTTTTGTTTATGAATTATATAAAACTTATGAAACTTGTTTGGTTGAAGAATAATCAAATCAAACTTTGGTGAAAGGATGATGGTGGTATTGAGTTGCTAAATCTTATACAAGGGATTAATGGGATACAATAACAATTCATAAAAGGATATTTTATTAAATGTACTAATGACTTTATATGATATAGTCATATGTATTAAATAACATATTGATTTAAATTATTTAAATCTAAGTAGAATTAAGAATGCATAATCACTTTGGAGAGATCGATGTGATGAAATTTAAATTTTTGGGTTATTTATGGAGAATGAGATTCTGTAGTGAATATCTCTATAACTAAATTCCATAATAATATTGACTTATGTAAGGAGGAATATACGTTATAAGATATTGTAAGGTGCAATATTTATTTCCTCTATACTTATACCTAGTGTAATAACTTACCGTAAATAGTTTCAATTAAATCAATTAGCAATATTTAATATTAGATATATAATATTAGAACTTTGAAAAAGTAAAATTTAATGATTTTAGGATGTCATAATTAGTTGATGTATGTAATATCCAATAAGTTTATAAATGAAATGGATAATAAAAGTTTATAAGAGATCTAAAAGTCCAGATATGATCTTATAGATCTATTAAACATATGGTTTGTTTCTGTGTATACTTATAGGATAATGATTCTTAAAATAAGTAGCGGGAGTAAGACGAAATTTAAAAAGTTCAAATCTCATAAAAATACATCAATTTAAACAAATGCCTTTGTTAACTTATTTGAGGTATAGTTAAAAGGCTATACGACGTTGAAAGATTCATTTCATAATGAATTCAAAGAGTTTATTTTAGAGATGATTATGCATTTAGCATTTCTATAAGAAGATCAATGAGAGTATAGTTGTCCTCTTTAGTAAAAGTATATAGAGGCATATTATTATAGAGAGAACAATAATTAATATTTTTAATTATTGAAAATATAATTGACCAAGAATAATTCATATTAAATATGGAAAGATAAAAACTTAATTATGAGTATATTTGTAGAGATATATGTTGTTTACCTATTTTACTCCAAGTATGTTAATAATGTATTAAAGTTGTTTAGCATTTGAGGTATCTGACACTTGTAAATTATTAAAGATATCCATTATTCAATATATAAGTTGATATTTAGTTCTAAGTTATATAGATATTAACTTTAGAAGTAAGTTTTCATTAAAATATATTTTACTTAGAATAATATTATTTTAAGAATGGAAAGGTTTCAATGTAGCATTAACTACTAATGAAGCCAAAATATGATTTTTATTTAGTGAAATGATTAATGAGATCATGAAGTGCTTTAATTTGCTTGGTTTTAGTTTCTTGCATTGTTCAGATAGTAATATATTGTATAATATTAGAGTCATTAGGCATATAAAAGGAGCTAAAGTCTTATCAAAGGTTTAAGTATGTATTTATGTAGTTTCTCTTAATTATGACCAAAATTATAAGATTTAAGCAAGTATTTATTATAGAGAATCTTATATAATTCTCACTAAAGCACTGACCCAATAATAGCATGATCGTCATATTATGATATTGTGTAAGACATTTAAATGATTGAATTAGTGCAAGTGAGAGATTGTTGGTTTATATCTTACAACTAGTTGGTTGGCTATATTTTAATGACATACTTATTTAAAGACATTTTTTATCTTTTACATTTTCAAATGTACATGATAAAGTTCATAGGATAAATGTATATTGCAAATTAAACTTATGATGTGATCATAACTATGATATTTATATTGCATTTATATATTATCTCTAAATTATTCCTAGTTATTTTTCTAGTAAGACTGAACATAGTAAAGCATAAAAAGACTAAAACACATAATGTTTCTTTCTTACGAAGGAATTGGTTGATCTTATAATATAAAGTATAAAGATAAAAACATGTGTGAATGCTTATTAGATAACAAGTTCACTGAATTGACTTTATAGAATTTTATTTGGAACATTAATTTTATGTTTATAAAAATTCCCATTGTTATGATTATATAAATAATCCTTTGACTTGAGATCTTTAAAATTATCTTATATAAGGATTGTTATGTTTTAATATTTTTTATGACCTATTCTAGTCAAAGGTAGCTCAGTCAGCTGTCGTTAGATATAACTTGAATTATATGGAAATAGTTGAGTGATCAATACACGATTTATTATACTAAAGTGATTAAGGATAATGTTTCATTATTCTTGATTGGTATTTATTTGAAAAATCCTTGGCTAAGGTAAAATTACAATTTGAAAGCAATGTTCACATAACATTAATTTAATCAATTGTTAATGATAGAGAACTAACATGGTTGGACTCAAATAGAGTATAAATTATTTCCTTTGCACTCTTTGCCTAGCTCTCTACATAATAGTTGCAAAGTTCTCTCAATATGTTCTCTAGATACTGTTAGAGACCTAACATTTATATGACTATGATAGTTGAGATGAGTCAATTTTAAAAATGATAAAAAACGACAAAAAAATAGTAAGTTTCAAAATAAGGTATGAACTAAGATTCATGTCTTATTATGATTTATGTGTTACTCATTTTATAAAATTTAAAGTGATCAACGCTTTCAGAAAATTATTATTCTACTACACAAAGGTTTAGATCCTGCTTTGATTACCTAACATGATCTCTAACGTGAGATACAGGGCAGGGGGAATTTTGGCTCGATAGCATATGTATACATAAATATAGTTTATAATGAAGATCATCAGCTAGTAATGGGCATCGAAAATTACTTAAATTTAGAATGATTCAGGCTGAATGCTAATTGAATAATTCACAAATGCAATTAATATACGTAGACACTATCATTGTATGCAGAGGGCTTGACAAATATTTTGTATCACTATGCAGCACGAGGCAGCAGAAAGAGCCAAATCGAGTTTGGTTGGAGCGATTGTCGAAAATCTTGACATAGAACATGTTACTTCTCTAAACACCTTTGCTATTGCAGATTTTGGGTGCTCAACTGGACCCAATACTTTCATTGCCGTGGACAACATGATAGAAGGTATTATCCAGAAACTTCAGAGACACGGTTACTCCAAACTCCCTGAATTCCAAGTATTCTTCAGCGACCATATTTCTAATGACTTCAATACTCTCTTTGCCAACCTTCCTACAAGTCCTCGGAAATATTTTGCTTCTGGGGTTCCTGGCTCTTTCCATGGCCGACTGTTTCCAAGGGCTTCTCTCAACTTTGCTTACTCGGCCTTTGCACTGCATTGGCTTTCCAAGGCACCACAGGAACTTGGTGACCCGAGTTCTCCTGCGTTTAATAGAGGCAGAATCTATTATCCAAATGCACCTAGTGAAGTTGGTGAGGCTTACGCTGCTCAATATGCAAAGGACATGGAGTCATTTCTAGGAGCCCGAGCAGAAGAGGTCGTTTCAGGAGGATTGATGTTGCTTCTTGTACCAGGACGTCCAATGAATACACTCCCATCGGAAGTATCTCTTGGACCATTCTTTAGTCTACTTGAGTCGTGCCTACTTGACATGGCTGCAAAGGTTCGTACAATCATAAATTTTTGTCTTCCATGCTATTTTCCATAAAGGTTAGAATATATTAGTTTTAATTAAACTTGTTAATTGTTATGATGTTCCATACATCTCTATGTGTTTTGACTTTCTATGATAAAAAGAATTTAGAGGTAACTCTTGCTAATTCAGAATTTTAACGAGGACCTTATATTTGATGTGTTTCTTTGAAGCATGCAAAACTGACGTGAAAATTGGCTTTGAATCATGAAATTTGCTAGGTCCTGTACACAAGTAACACAACCATAACATGTCCTTGTTTAATTTCATGCAGGGACTTGTGAGTGAAGACAAAATCGACTATTTCAACTTGCCAATATATAGCCCATCGATAGATGAAATGACAACTCTGATACTGAATAACGCACATTTTAGCATTGCAAGACTGGATCAACTGCCACAGATGCCCATCATCCCTCGGCCTTCAGCAAAGGAGTGTAGAGCGGGTTTTGAGAATATTATAACAGAACATTTTGGTAGTGAGGTTATTGACGAATTATTTGACAGATATGCGAAGAAACATGCAGAGAATCCCGTAGTAAGAGCTGGTGAAGGAGTTTCTTCTGGATTATTTGTCCTTCTCAAGCGCAATTAGTGAAGACATACTACGTCCCTTCTTTGCTTCTTTCATATTTTATGCTTTTTTCTGATGAAGAGTATTCTCCTTGTTTATTGCGTTAGAATCTTATTCAGTGCAAGGAATGAGAAACGTTTATGTATATGTTTTATATATTTCATAATAAGACTTAATTTCTATCAAGAGGGAAATAACTTACATTTTTTTTTGGAAAGTAACACTACAAGAAAGGAAGATAACAGCAACGGAAAATTTGCGGCCGAAGTTTTTCCATCGGTAATTACCGACGGAAAAATGAAATGCGTCGGTAAACTTAGATGGGAAATAAACTATAGTGGCGGTATACAATCCGTTGGAAAATTCTGTCGGTAAAAGTTGTTGTAATTCGTCGTCTTCTAATAGAACAAAAACGATGTCATTTTGTGGTAGGAGGTATAAGGCTTGTAACTTGACAAAAACAACGTTTGTATATGTTACAAATGTTTTAATTTAAACCAAAATGATGTCGTTTGGTTTAAATCCAAACGACATCGTATACGTTAGGTTAGGAATGTATGACACCAGAGCAAAACGACGTCGTTTATGTTAAGTAACAGACGTTTACAACAGATGCAAAACGATGTCGTTTTGATATGATCCAAACGACGTCGTTTATGGTAACTAACAGACGTTAAAATATTGAGCAAAACGACGTCGTTTGCATTTAAATGCAATGACGTCATTTTGGTT
>JANVCQ010000007.1:11661604-11701814 GCA_025531925.1 Erythroxylum plowmanianum
TTTGCTTCTTCTGTGATGACGTCATCTCCTTCTGTGTTTCTTCTGTGATGACATCATCTTCTTCTGTGTTTTGCTTCTTCTATATTTTGTTTCTTCTGTCTTTTGCTTCTTCTGTCTTTTTGCTTCTTCTGTCTTTTGCTACTTCTGTGTTTCGCTTCTTTTGTGATTTGCTTCTTCTGTCTTTTGCTTCTTCTGCCTTTTTTATTCTTCTGTCTTTTGTTTCTTTTGTGTTTTGTTTCTTCTGTCTTTTCGCTTCTTCTGTGTTTTGTTTCTTCTGCCTTTCGCTTCTTCTGTCTTCTGTGTTTCGTTTCTTCTATGTTTTGCTTCTACTGCCTTTTGCTTCTTCTGTCTTTTTGTTTCTTCTGCCTTTTTGCTTATTCTGTGTTTTGCTTCTTCTGTGTTTTGCTTCTTTTGTGTTTTGCTTCTTCTGCCTTTTTGCTTCTTCTGTGTTTTGTTTCTTCTGTCTTTTCGCTTCTTCTGTGTTTTGCTTCTTCTGCCTTTTGCTTCTTCTGTGTTTTGCTTCTACTATCTTTTGCTTCTTCTGTCTTTTCGCTTCTTCTGTGTTTTGTTTCTTCTGTGTTTTGCGTCTTCTGTGTTTTGCTTCTTCTATCTTTTGCTTCTTCTGTCTTTTGATTCTTTTGTCTTTTTGCTTCTTCTGTCTTTTGTTTCTTCTATCTTTTCGCTTCTTCTGTGTTTTGCTGATGCGCCTTTTTTCTGTGTTTTGTCGACGTGTCTTCTTCTGTGTTTTGCTAACGTGTCGTCTATGTTTTGCTGACATGTCCTCTGTCTTTTGCCTTATCCTTTCTTCTGTTCCATTTTTGACCCTTTAAAAGATATAATCTGACCTCAAGGTCCTCCTCAAAGCTGTAGATCTCCAAGCCCTCTTTGAAATCGTCCTAAGAGGATCTTAATCCGATATCCCTAATGTTAGTTATGCTAATTGTCCCATGGTTGGTGCAAAATAATTCAAGTCAACATCTATTCGAAAATAGTAAAAGTAAGTTGTCTTGGTGTTTGTCTTGGTGGGGGCATGCCACCCTTGCGGGACACGTGTCCAGATGTCACTTAGGACGTCGGACCCGTGACTCACAAGGGCAGGGTGTCCAACAAATTCGGTGGAGAAAAGTGAGAGAAACAGCAGAAACATTGCTACTGAAATTTGTTCCATCAACACGCTAGATGTCAACTATATAACACAACATTTGTCCTAAGGCATGTCTTACAATTGCCTACTCATGATGCTGCCACTAATCCACTCAAGATGCTGCCATATGTCACCAATTAATCAGTCCATATGTCTTCTAAGTATTGGTCCACTTGTTACACAATAATTGATCCATTTGTTAACTAATTACTAGTCTATTTGTCACCAATTTAACTATGCCAAATGTCACTCAATTTTAGGCTTAATCATCTAAATTTTCATGTATCAATTTATCCTACCACTTAACATTTGTCCTAATCCAAATGTACCCTAAATTTTTAGAAATTTCCTAAAATTTACTAAAAATTCTGAAATAATACTAATAGTCTCCAAATAAATTTTCAGCTTAATCTATTAGACCCCGAAAAATTTTTCTTTAAAAGTAAGCATGACTTAAAGTAATTTTGGAGTTTTGATAGATTTAATTTTGGAACTATACTTATGTCAAGGTTAGTAGGATTCGTTGAATTGGTAAGTGGAAATTAAAGTGATAATACAATAAAGATGTTCAAGGGCATTTTGGGAGATTACTTTAACATAGAAGAGCATAAGCTTATAAGAAAGGGGTAAGATCAATGGTCTGAATTCCGTTCCGTTCCGGCCGGTACCGGCCGTAACGTACCGTACCGGTCGGAGAACGGAATCCGGAACTCACCCTCGGTACCGGCCATAAATACCGGTCGGTACCGGAGTTTTCCGTTAACATTCCGGGCAATTCCGGAATTTTCCGGAACACTAAGGACTAAAGTGCAAAAAAAAAATTTCCACTTTACCCCCCCCCCAAGAGGCCCCGACCCTCTTCTGCTACCGACCCTCTTTTTCTTCTTCATTTCTTCTACTCCTCTTCTTCTCTCTAAGCATCTCTCTCTCACTATATCGCTCACAGGTCTCACACCCTCACCGTCTCACCGTCTCACCGTCTCTGTCGCCGGCGTCTGGAGGTCCTCTCATCGTCGCGACTCTTGGCTCTCCTCCCGCCTGCCCCAGTTGTTCTCCGTTCTCCTCCCCGTGTAGATCGGGCCTCATCCGTGTAGATCTTGAGTTTTTATTTTGCCACTTCCAGGTTGGCCGTTCTTGCTGACAAGATTTCAAGCAAATACAGAGCAATCGCAAATACAAAGATTTAGAGAGATAAAAGAGAGAAACTGAGTCTTACTTTCAGGATATGGTAATTTGAAATTTAAAAAAAAATCCGAAGATTACAACAGCAAAATCTAGAGGAATTCCCAAGAACCAGAAGTCTAAAGGCAAACGAATTAAAGATTGTACCCAAAATCTCGCAGGTTATGGACTAAAGATTCTATCTTTACGGAAAAAGGAGAACAAACCCATAAGCCTAGCCAAATTTTTAGCAAGAGAGAGAAACATACAGGATGTGGTTGGGGTGAGAGAAACTGAGAAGGTTTTGGATTTTTCTCAAACCAAATGTCGCTTGTTTGTCTGAGAGACATATCTGATATCACAGGAAAAAGTGTTTTAACTTTTAACTATATTTAAAAAAAATATTTTCGATTTTAAATTAATTATTATTATTATTATTTATTAAGAAAAAATATTTTCGATTTTAAATTAATTATTATTATTATTTATTATTAAGATTTTTAAAAGTATGGTTGATGTAAACAGTAAATTAGTAAAGTATACAGTACAGCTGTATAATATATCAATATGGACTATTTTGTAATTTTTTAAAAATTTAGGGATTATTTTATAAATTTAAAAAATATCCCGAAACGGTACCCGGTACCAACCGATACCGATACAATTCCGTTCCAGAGCTCAATCCGGTATCGAGTCCGGTACGGTATTCATAACATTGCCCCTCCCCCGACTGCTATCTCTCTCGCTCAACTCTCCCTCGTCTCTCACTGACTCTGGCGCCGTCTCCTCAACCTCTCACTGTCACCGTCTCGTCGTCCCCCTCTGGCCCGTCTCCTCCTTTCCTCATCCTCCTTAGATCTCGGCTCCTCCCTTGGTGTCGGTTGAAGAGGCCACCGTCTTTGTCTTCCTCCACACCCGAAGACGCCACCGTCCGGTACACAACAGCATGTCGTCGTTGTCGCAGCTCAGCCAGACCGCACTGCACCATCGCACCGTCCGTCGCAGCTCAGGCGCCCCACCAACCCGTCAGCAACCCGAACCTCAACCCGAAGACCCGATTGTTTTTATCTGTTTATCTGTTTTTGATTTTTTTCTACTTCAAATGCATTTTTGATTGTGTTGGATGATGAATTTGTGTATGTTAGATGCGTGGATTTAGGATTTGAAATTTGGAATTGTTGAATGTTGTTGCTTCTTGCGTGGATGTGAATTGGAATTGGAAATGTTGGATTTTAAGAATGGAATTGAATTGTTGAAGTTGAATACGGTGGGTTTTGTGAATTGTAAATTTGGAACTGAAATTGGATTTGGAAATGAAATGTATACTCTATAGTGTTTGTGATTTAAGGTGATATTGACGAACGAGATGTTGATGTATTTTATTTAACTGTATAGTGTTTGTGATTTACTCTGCAGTGTTTGTTGATGTTGATTAATTGGTTGTTAAAACTTAAAAGTTGATAATCAAAATCAAATTAATATTTAAACCTAAATATAAAATTGATAATTAAATGTAAAATTAATAATTAAATATAAAATTGATAATCAAAATTAGTAAAATTGAAAAAGTTTAAATTATTAATTGACACATTCTTAATATTTGTTAAATGGTAATTTATTTTTAATATTTAGGTATTGAATTTTGGTAAATAATTAATTAAGTATAAAATTATGAAATTAAAAATTAATAATAATTTGATTGTATTTAATGGTATTTAACTAGTAAAGTATACAGTACAACTGTACAATATATTAATGGACTATTTTGTAAATTTTAAAAATTATAGGGACTATTTTATAAATTTAAAAAATTATCCGAAACGGTACCTGGTACTGATCGGTACTGATACAGTTCCGTTTCAGAACTCAATCCGGTACCAACCTCGGTACAGTATTCATAACATTAAAACAACGAGGAAACAAAATAAAAATGGACCTAAAGAGAATGGGTAGAGCTACAAGAAGGCCCATCACAGTATTGCTTGCGGTGATCGGCAGAAACAATGGGTTCGCAAGCAGCAGTATCATATTCGTGTTCCTCCATCTGGGTGGCTCTGAATTCGTGGCAATTATCATCACCCAAGGCACTGCTACTCTGTCTCAAAGCCGATGTCAGAACTGAGAGAGTTGCCCTTATACCATCAAACCAACGCATCCTTAGACTCCGAAGAGCAATAACCAGAGCCAGTCTAAATGAGAAAGACCAAAGTCCCTCTATCCCACTTCTTATCCGAGAGGAAGAACAAGATGAACCAGCAGAACGGCCTCAACCCAACAAAGTTTGTTCCTTTCAGTCCTTTTTTATTTTTTTCCTGACCAGCTAAAGTTAACGTCGTCCCTTGATTTCGTTGCGACTTGCTTGTAAGGGCTTAGTGTTTTTGCTTTTACTTTCTTATTTGATAAATTCAATTATGGTTTCTGAGCGAAGGTGAGAAACTAAAGTGCTTTTAATTCCGAAAGTAGTACTCTTTTCGGTTTTTGACCGACACCATAGATGCTTATATAGTCTTGGACGTGTCAGTGAACATTGTACAACTGCTTATCTTATCTAATCTTAGTTTAATTTTAATTGGATAATTTCTCTCCTGATCTAGGATGTTGAGGAGAGTGTAAAAGTGCTTAAGAATGCTGCAAAGACCAGAAAGATTGCAAGAGAGGAAGTTTTGTCTGCTCTGTCTGTGATTGAGAAGGCCAAAATCGATCCCTCCACGTTTCTTGGCACGCTAGGTGGAGCGGAGTCCCCTGGCAGAACCTGGATGCTTATTTTCACTGCTGAGGTCTCTTGCATTTCAATGTTAACAATGATTTAAATCTTAGTGATTAACAGAAACTCTTACGATAATCTTCTTTTTTCTGATTGTTAGAAACAACTAAAGGGCGGAAGGTACTTCCCTCTCACTGCTGTCCAGAGGTTTGATGCTGCTGTAAGCTATTATGGACCTACACATTCACATTTCTTTTGTGACTGGATCTTGCAAATAGAAGAAAATTTAAAGGGGAAAAAAACAAGGAAAACTTAGGATGTTTGTTTACCTTGATAGGTAGGGATGCTTGTTTATCATTTCAACTTTAAACTAGCCCGTCATAGTCTGAAAAGCATTGAGGTCCCTGTTGATTCTGCAGTTACAAAATCTTCTTGAGGAGATGTATGTATCCTTGAATATTTCAGTTTTATCCTATCTAATTATTCCACTGGTTATCAGGCAAGGAGGATTGAAAATGGAGTATTTCTTGGTCCCATCGGAAGCTTAACATTTGAAGGCAGATTTTCGTGGAAGAAGAGAATACTGGCTTTCATTTTCGAGAGCATCAGGATAAAAGTTGGACCTTTTAATCCTTTGGAGATAAATATTGGGAAAAAGGGAGACAGAGAACCAAGCACCGAGGATCCTTTCTTTATTTGGTTCTATGTGGACGAGGAAATAGCGGTTGCTCGGGGCAGAAGTGGTGGTACTGCCTTTTGGTGTCGGTGCCATCGAGTAACTCAGTGATTTACTTTATTTTATCCTTTCGTTTCAAGATGGCCTCATAGTACAGTGCTAGTTATGCTCGTAAACATTTGGTTGACTATCATCTCGTTAGACTTTAATATGTCTCACACAATGATATTGTGTATGGTGTACTAACATAGATGTAATAGAGAAGTACACTGGTTCTGTTGTACACCATAGATGTAATAGAGAAGTACACTGGTTCTGTTGTCTCAATTCAAGTGCTTGTATTTTTATTATTGTGGGTAGCTAAACTAATCCCATGTTGTAAAGAATCCAGTTCCAGCCTCGTTAGGAAGGAAAGTGGAAGTTGTAGTCAGAGTTTAGGGCATCTGATCAGCTGCTCCGTAAAAGCTGTGCTTGTGTTGCTCCGAGATTAAAACGTTGACGTTTTAATGAAACCAAACTTTTCGGCTTTACTCTCGCCTAAACTAAACCGATGCCCCCTCTCCCCTTTCATTTTGCTTCCCGCCTTCTCGTTATACGCAGTTTTATTTACTTAGATGTGAAGTCCCACTTTGGCATTTGTCCCAGGTAACTTCTTATCTTTAAAGCTTGTGTCTGTGATTATTCTTTTTTCTTTTATTTGAATCCCCCTTTTGGGTGGTTGTTTCTCTTATGCCTCTGTGATTTTTGTAATGATATTGATCATCGACAGCAGCAGGTAATGGCCTTCCCTTTTGCATTGTTAAACCGCATCCCTCAATCCTCCACTGCAGTCCTTGACAAAAGTTCTTTCCTTTTGCATTCAAGCTCTCTCCTTTAGATTTATATTTGAAGTTACCGAGACATTGACAAGATTTTGAGGTGAGTTGCCGTCCTAAGAAATGATTACTGAAATGTTAGCGAATTTTAGACTTCGATGAATTCTTTAGTATACTCGTGGAGACAAGAAAAGCCCATGTTTTGTGTGATTTAGAAGCGATTCTGATATGAAAGGAATGATCTGGCAAGCAACTTTGTCATTTAGAAACAAAACCCAGTTGTGTTTGTGTCTCATTAATGAAATGCTTAACTTTGTACTTGTTTGTTTATATGTTTCTCTTTGCTTTGAGTTTTAATGTGGAATTGGTGTAAGAATTCTCTGTTCTTCTTTTGTTTGATCAATCAGCAGTATATTTCGTCTTATAAGAATAGGAAAGAAAAGAATAACGGTTCCAACAAAGTCCCTATCTTTCACTACAACTCTATTTGGGACTGATTAAATTCCTTCTTCAAAGTTTTTGTCTTCCTATTCGTCTCACTATATCAATGTCCTTATTTACTTCGTCACTGGAAAAATACCAAAATTTCGATGTAGGTCTTACTTATTGGAGTGCACGATAGCACGATCATGACAGAACCCCTCACTCATAGCAGTGCACGATCATGCATTAGTACGATCATGGCAGAACCCCTCACTCATAAGGGTGCACGATTGTGACGGAACCCCTTACTCATAAGTTAAATGCTAGTCACGATGCCACGCACGGGGGTGACTTAAGTAGTCACCCCATGCATGGCTAGTCACGATCGTGCATTGGCAGACACTCTACAATCCATGTTAATATTACGCAGATAACGCATCTTTAATAATTCATACCATCCAGATAACGTCATTTTCAATTTTTTTTTCATTTGTTTTTTTGGGTTTGCTTTAGGATGAAACCTAATAATTCTATGGCGGGTGTATCTTCGTCTTGTCGGCAATTAAATTTTGAAGATAGTAATGAAGTCGGCAGGAGTGAAGGTGAAGATGAGTTTATAGCTGTCATGAGTTTAAACAATAATCAAGATTTGCAAGTTACCCACTCAGTTGCATACAAAGAATTAATACCAAAAATTGGAATGAAATTTGAGACAGAAGAAGATGCTTACCAATTCTATTTGGCATATGCTAAAAAAATCGGGTTTGAGATTAGGAGAAGTAGAAATCACAAAGATAAATCTGGAAACTTCATTGATAGATTGTTTTGTTGTAGTGCTGAAGGCAAACAAGAAAAATACAAACGACATATGTATGTGAAAGCATCACATCCTGAAACAAGGTTTGGTTGTGAAGCTAAAATGAGAGTCAGCCGTCGAAGAAGCGGACAACTCTGTATGGTTTAGTTTATTGAGGAGCATAATCATTACCTCTCGAGTCCAAATAAGATGCACTTACACAAATCTCACCAAAAGATAAGTTTGCCTGCAGCAATGCAAATTGAAATGACATAACGTAGGAATCCCACCAAAGGCATCATATGATGTCATTGTTAGGCAAGTAGGTGGTCGAGAGAATTTAGGTTTCATACCAGATGACTACAAAAATTACTTACGGTCTAAAAGAACGAGAGATGGAAAAGAGGGGATACATGAGGTGTTTTAGAATATTGACATAAAATGCAATTAAATAATCTGATTTTTTATGCTATTCAAGTTGACAAAGATAATTAATAACCAACATTTTTTTGTCAGATACAAAGATGAGAGCAGATTACTCCAAATTTGGTGATGTGGTTTGCTTTGAAACAACTTACCGGAAGAACAATGAAGGTGGCCCCCTTATATTACTTGTAGGTGTAAATCATCACAAACAAACTATATTCTTTGGTGTTGCATTGTTATATGATGAGACATCCCTCACGTTTGAATGGTTGTTTGATACTTTTGCCAAAGCTATATGTGATAAAAGACCTAAAATTATTCTTACAGACCAAGATGCAGCAATGGCAAAGGCTCTAGTACTAAGATGGCCTGAAACTCATCATCGCTTATGTATTTGGTACATATATCAAAATGCAGCCATCCATTTAAGTGGTGTTTTCTTTCAATTCAAAGATTTTGCTAGAGATTTTAGCTCATGCATATATGATTTTGAAGAAGAGGAAGATTTTGTAAATGAATAGAATGAGATGTTGTGCAAATATGGACTTGAAGATAATGAATAGTTGGGGCGTATGTTTGGGATAAAGGAGAAATGAGCTATAGTATATGGAAGACAAATGTTTTGTGCAGACATGATGACAACACAAATAAGTGAGCATAAATAGTGTTGTAAAGAAGTATGTTACTTATCAATAGAAATTCTTGGAGTTTTCTCATCACTTTAAAAAACTCCTTGAAGATCATAGATATGAAGAATTAAAGGCTGATTTTAAATCAAGTACAAGTATTCTCTCATTATTGTATCTAATTAAAACTTTGAAACATGCAGCTAATATTTATACTCCTGAAGTATTCAAGTGGTTTCAAAATCAGTGGTAATTTGATATTTTATGATTGATCTATCCTCCTCAAAACTTTCAATATAATAATTATGAGATTTACACCACTCATTTTGAAACCACTTGAATACCTTAGGAGTATAAACACTAGCTGCATATTTCAAAGTTTCAATTGGATACAATAATGAGGGAATACTTGTATTTGATTTAAAATTAGCCTTTAACTCTTCATATCTACGATCTTCAAGGAGTCTTTCAAAGAGATGAAAAAATTCTAAAAATTTGTGTTGATAAGTAACATACCTCTTTATAACACTATTTATGTTCTCACTTCTTTGTGTTGTCATCATGTCTGCACAAAACATTTGTCTTCCATACACTAAAGCCCAACACCACTTAAATGGATGGTCACATTTTGATATATGTGCCAAATACATAAGCGATGATGAATTTCAGGCCATCTTAGTACTAGATATTTTTGCCATTGCTGCATCTTGGTCTGTAAGAATAGTTTTAGGTTTTTTATCACACATAGCTTTAGCAAAAGTATCAAACAACCATTCAAACGTGAGGGATGTCTCATCATATAACAATGCAATACCAAAGAATGTAGTTTGCTTGTGATGATTGACACCTACAAGTCATGCAAGGGGACCACCTTCATTGTTTTTCTGGTAAGTTGTGTGAAAGTAAACCACATCACCAAAATTTGAGTAATCTACTTTCATCTTTGCATCTGACCAGAAAATGCTGGTTATTAAATTATCTTCGTCAACTTGGATAGCATAAAAAATTGGATTATTTGATTACATTTTATGTAAATATTCCAGAAAACCTCCTGTATCCCCTCTTTTCGCATCTCTCGTTCTTTTAGATCGTAAGTAATTTATGTTGTCATTTGGTATGAAACCTAAATTCTCTTGACCACCTACTTGCCTAACTATGACATCATATGATGCCTTTAGTGGGATTCCTATGTCATTTGTATTTCAATTTGCATTACTACAGGTAAACTTATTTTTTGGTGAGATTTGTATAAGTGCGTCTTGTTTGGACTTGAGAGGTAGTGATTATTCTCCTCAATAAACTGAGCCACATAGAGTTATCCGCCTTTTCGACGGTTGACTCTCATTTTAACTTCACAACTAAACCTTGTTTCAGGGCGTGATGCTTTCACATACATATGTCGTTTGTCTTTTTCTTGTTTGCCTTCAGCACTACAATAAAACAATCTATTAATGAAGTTTCCATATTTATCTTTGTGATTTCTACTTCTCCCTATACCAAACCCAACTTCTTTAGAATATGCCAAATAGAATTAGTAAGCATCTTCTTCTGTCTCAAATTCCATTCCAATTTTTGGTATTAATTCTTTGGATGCAAATGAGCGAGTAGCTTGCAAATCCTGATTACTGTTTAAACTCATGACAGCTATAAGCTCATCTTCACCTTCACTCCTGCCAACTTCAATACTTTCTTTAATTACCGACAAGACGAAGATACACCCACCATAGAATTATTAGGTTTGATCCTGAAACAAAAACCCAAAAAAACAAATGAAAAACATTGACAATGACGTTATCTGGGTGGTATGAATTATGTTGAAGATGCATTATCTGTGTGGTATTAACATGGATTGTAGAGTGTCTACTAGTGCACGATCGTGACTAGCCACACTAATTAAGTCACCTCTATGACTAGACACGCACGGGGGTGACTAATGAGTAAGGGGTTCTGTCACGATCATGCTAATGCACGATTGTGCACACCTATGAGTAAGGGGTTCTGTCACGATCGTGCACTAGCACGATCGTGTACCCCTATGAGTAAAGGGGTTCTGTTACGATCGTCGTGTACCCTTATGAGTGAGGGGTTTTCTATTATGATCGTGCACTCTATGAGTAAGGGGTTCTGTCACGATCGTGCTAGTGCATGATCGTGCACCCATATGAGTAAGACCCATTTCGAAATTTCATTACTTTTCCAGTGATGAAGTAAATAAGGACGTTGATACAGTGAGACGGAAGACAAAAACTTTGAAGAAGGAATCTAATCAATCCCAAATAGAGTTGTAGTGAAAGATGGAGACTTTGCTGGAACCATTATTCTTTTCTTTGCTGGAATCATTATTATTTTCTTTCCTATTCTTACAAGATGAAGTATATTGTCGATTGATCAAACAAAAGAAGAATAGAGAATTCTTACACCAATTCCACATTAAAACTCAA
This sequence comes from Erythroxylum plowmanianum, assembly GCA_025531925.1. Classification (NCBI taxonomy): domain Eukaryota; kingdom Viridiplantae; phylum Streptophyta; class Magnoliopsida; order Malpighiales; family Erythroxylaceae; genus Erythroxylum; species Erythroxylum plowmanianum. The sequence continues at coordinate 11,672,817 of JANVCQ010000007.1, forward strand.
AGCAAAGAGAAACGTATAAACAAACAAGTACAAAGTCAAGCACTTCATTAATGAGACACAAACACAACTGGGTTCTGTTTCTAAGTCACAAAGTTGCTTGCTAGATTATTCCTTTCAGATCATAATCGCTTCTAAATCTCATAAAACATGGGCTTTTCTTGTCTCCACGACTATACTAAAGAATTCATCAAAGTCTAAAATTCGCTAACATTTTGGTGATCATTTCTTAGGATGGGAATGAACCTTAAAATCTTGTCAATGTTTTGGTAACTTCAAACAAAAAGCTAAAGGATAGAGCATGAATGCAAAAGGAAAGAGCTTTTGTCGAGGATTGCAGTGGAGGATTGAGGGATGCGGTTTAACAATGTGAAAAGGAAGACCACTACCTGCTATTGCAAATGATCAATATCATTACAAAAATCACAGAGACATAAGAGAAACAACCACCCAAAAGGGGGATTCAAATAAAAGCAAAAAGAATGATTACGGACACGAGCTTTAAAGATAAGAAGTTACCTGGGACAAATGCCAAAGTGGGATTTCAGTTCTTGGGAGACATCTAAATAAATATGACTGAAATTGAGCATGATGAGAAGGCGGGATGCAAAATGAAAGGGGAGAGGGGGCATCAACTCAGCTTAGGTGAGAGTAAAGTCAAAAGGTTTGGTTTTATTAAAACGTCGACGTTTTAATCTCGTAACAACATAGGCACAACATTTACGGAACAATTGATCAGATGCTAGAGTTTAGGATCTACTTATCGGCGTTTTAATCTCAGAACAACATAGACACAACATTTACGAAACAGCTGATCAGATGCCAGAGTTTAGGATCTACTTGTCTTATTATTATTGTGGGTAGCTAAACTAATATCATGTTGTGAAGAATCTAGTTCCAACCTCGTTAGGAAGGAAAGTGGAAGTTGTAGTCAGAGTTTTAGGATCTACCTACTTCCCCTAGCTTAAAATTTATTGCAAACTTTAACGTTGGGTAACCTTGTTAGTTAATCGGTATTCTTATACTTTTTATTTTGTTCCTACTCCTACCCAACAAGACAAACTCCTACCCAACAAGACATTTTTAAACATTAATCTTGGTGTATTTAAACTATATAATTTGGTTCCTTTTTTCATTTATACAGGTAGTGGGATGAAATTCAATTCAGAAAATATATAGATGGTTAGAATAGAACTTGAGGTTTATAGTACTGAATGCAAAGTTAAACTTTGAGATGATACCCTGATTGACTGGATGGACATCAGCTAAACTTATACCAGTTTTTAATAGTAATTGTAGAACTTTGGGAAAAGTTACGAATACCATACCGGATTTGAACTTATACCAGTTTTTAATAGTAATTGTAGAACTTTGGGAAAAGTTCTGAATACCATACCGGATTTGATTTTGGTATGGTACAATATTAATATCAATTAATATAAGGTGCTATTTTAGATAATTTTTTAAAATTATAAAATAATTTTCAAATTTTATAAAATTACAAAATAATTCCTCAATATATTATGTTATACAATTCGACTTTACTTCAATTATATCTTAAGAAATCATAATAATATAGAATTGATATAATATATTTTTATATATTTTTTATTGTTATTTTTCACATATTTATAATAAATTAAAATAAAAAAGATCATTTAACTCTCATAGATATAAAATTATTAATAACAAAAGTAAAAAATATGTATTTAATTGAATTTAATTTTAAACATTATCTTAACATATTTTTAAAGTTATTATAATATTTTTCACATGTATATTAAAAAGTATATATATTGTCAATATGAATATTATCAAATTTAAAATTTATTAAATATAATTGTATTAAACTAATATATTTAGTTATGTAATATATAATCATTTTTTATAAATTTAATGAATTAAAAATATTTAATTCATTCTTATTTATATTTTATTATTTACTAAATAAATTATAGACAATTTTACCATATTCCTTTTTATGTATAAGTAATTATTATTTTAGAAATTTTCTTGTCAAGTATTGATTTTTTTTCGGTATGACTGATACTAACAAGTACGTTATTCTAATTAATGACTGTGAGATGTATCTTATCTACTATTTTACGAAAAGAAAAATATTTAGCACCGACGACCAATCATTTCACACCAAAGATTTTGGGTGATATTTGCTCCTGAAGCAAAGAAACCAATTTTCCACCAGCTCATCACTATAAGTGAGTTGGAGATTGTGTGCCAACAACAATTGTATGAAGATCTAAGAAATAGAATTTATAATTCCTTTAAACCAGTAGTTTCTAACTTGAATAGTTTTTGATTCCTCTAAAGCCACATCCCTTATATACTACAGGATAGTATCACCTTCAATGCATTCTAGTCACCCTGGTTTCTCTTTTGACTCCTACAACACCAATTTATTATGCTAGTCCATTTGTTAGGAACAAATAGATTACATAGGCCTAAGATCGCTCCAAATATTATAGGATAGGCTACACTTAAAGAACCTGTGCTTTATAGACTCCTCATAGTTCTTAAACACAACAAAGTACCTTGCACCACTTTATACTTTCTCACCCTATCCAAGGTGTTTAATTTTCCCTTAATAGCTAACCATAAGGTAATTGAGGCCCTTAGATAGGAGTGGTTATACCAAACAAAGTTGAACCAAGGCAATGTAGGGGATTGCTTCCAAAAGATAGTCCTCTAAGATTGTTTTAGAAAATGTGTTAAGGGGAGAGTTCCTTAACACATTGTACATTTTCCCTCTTCTTTAGTATCAGCTGATACTTAATGGGAGAGTTCCTTAAAAAACTGCACATTTTAAGATTAAGGGCATGCTTGACCTTAGCTTTATCATGAATCACATTTCTAATATATTTAAGGTTAATAACCACACTCAATAGATCAAAAACAGACCAATTATGATGCCAGAGTATAGGTGAAGCTCTATCTCCTCTCTCATGAAATAACTCCATCCTTACTCTGCTTCTAAGTTTTAACAAATGTACCATAAACCAAAAAGAGCTAGCTTATGGTTTTAGGCACCAAAAACTACTATCTTTTAAATATAAAGCATGGATCCACCTAACCTAGAGAGAGGTTTTATCATAGAAAATTCTCCAAATTCTTTTAGTGAACTAAATTTGGTTGGTGATCTTGATAAGATTAATGCTTAAACCTCCCTCGCTCCCTCCTTAGCAAACAGAACTCTGACTATTTCACCTTAACTAAGTAAGGACCTAGATCAAAACTTGTCGTTACGAATCTTCTCAAAATCTTCTTTTTATTCTTGATAATGGATTTTGGAAACCATAGGTGAGCTTTCTAATGAACATGTAAGGAGTTCAAGATAAAGTTGAACAATTAGACCCTTCCAACTAAGGAGCAGATTTCTTACTCCAATTTGCAATTCTCCTTTGTATCTTCTCAATAAAAGGCCAAAAATCATTATAAAAAAGTCTTTTGGGTGAAATAGGTACTCTTATATAGAGAATAGGAAGTTTAGAGGACTTTACGCTAGTATTACACTCTAGAAAATTGGTGAGACTTAATGCACTAGTACTCAAAGTTGTCATTAAGGTATTCACTAAATCTGACTCTGCCTTAGAAAATAAGATTACATGATCAACAAAATATAGACTCTAAATCTTTAATATCTTACATTTTGAATGGCATCCGAATTTTATATCTAAGCTAATTCCATGATTGACAAGTCTGGTTAAGATCTCCACGCAAAGTGTAAAAATGTAAGGGGACAAGTCCCCTTGCCTTAAACTCTTAGTTGCTTGAAAGAGCCTGGTAGGCTCCTTATTTACTAGAACTCCATAAGTGACTGTTGTAATGCATTATATTACCTATTTCGTAAACTTACTAAGAATTCTAAGATCATATAAAACATTAAGCACAAACTCCTAATCCAAAGAATCATATGCCTTTTTTAAGTAAATTTTGCTAGCACAATTTTTACTAGAGCCTTTTCTGTTGTAATTATTAACAGGTTCTTCAACTAAACAGATGTTGTCCCTAATATATATTACTTTTATAAAAGCACCCTAAGTTTTTTCAACCATTTGATGTATTACCCCCTTCAATCTACTAACCAATATATAATAAATAATTTTATAAAGAATAGTGTAATATGATATAGGTCTAAAATCACCCATCAACTAGTAGACTGAACTTTAGGCATTAGATATATAAAAGTCTTATTAAATTCCTTTGGCAATCTGCCACTACTAAAAACTCAAGAATCCCCTCTATGACTATGGTCCTTGCAAGATTCCAAGATTTTTTGAAAAATAAGCATTTAACCTATCTAGACCTAGTGCTTTATTTAGGTTTATGGAAATAGGGCTTTCTCTACATCTAAAGTATTAAAGGGTCTTATCAAGGCCTCAACTGCTTTTTTTTACAAAGGTAGATCAATAATTTATTTCAAAATTGGAATGCTTGAGGAAGCCTAGGTAGGAGATCCTAATACCATCAAGAAATAGGAGTACACTTCTTTATGAATCTAATCATCATAATATAGCCAGTTACCTTTCTCATTCTTTCAGGTAGTGATTCTATTGAAGTTCCTCCTTAATAATATGGATTTATGGAAGAACCTAGAATTCCTATCCCCTTCCTTAAACCAAGGAATCCTGGACCTCTATTTGATCAAGGACCAATGTGCCTCAACAACCTGGGTATAAGCTAATAAGCATCTTTTCAAAAATAGTAGATGTTGGCTGCAGAGAGAATTGTAGAGGGAATTATAGGCAATCTTTAATATAACTCTTGTTTCATCATAGCCAATAAAGTGCTAGGAAACCCAGCCCTATCAAGGAGCTAGAGTTCCTTTTTAATGTTTTCTGTTGTTCTTAAACACATAAACTCTTTATACCTATAAACTTGCAAATCTATCCCCTTAGTAATGGATTCTTGAAAGCCCTTCAATTTATTGAGGAAATTATTAAACTTGAAGGGATAACATGTAACATCCCATTTCCTATACTAAGGGTTAGAACCCTAAGATACAATACATGTGAGATCAATGAGAGATTAAGAAAAATGCATCTCATGCCTATGCATATTGTTAGCATACACACATGTGAATTTAAATTTTGCACACATTAAAATGATTGTACATGTATTCATTGACATTCTGGGTATAATTGATTGTAAAAGTGCTTATATTTGGAATTTTGAATTAATTGTATTGACAATTGATTTTGAAAAGTATGAATAGTTGAATTAGAATATTTGCAGATAATGCTTGTTGATTTAGAAGTTTGGTGAATTTTAGGAAAAAGTTTCAAAGATTATGAGTATTTTTGGACTAAGAAAAATACCTAGTGGCAAGTTAATTATAAATGGATATAGAAATAAGAGTTAAATAATAGTGAAGAATTTTAGAGATAACTTCAGAAATTATGAGAAAATGATATTGAAAATTTTGAGACATTTCAAGTAAAAAGTAGAGAAGGTTGGACTAGTTAAAAGAGAACTAATTTAAAGCCTTAAAGGATGGATGAGTGACAAGTGTCACTTGTAAGGTTGATCTTAAAAAGTTTACTATTATTCTTTTAACTTTGAAAGACAAAGACACTGTTTGTCTTGTCTTAAAAATATCTTCTTCCTGGTTATCTTCTTTAAGATTGTTCCTTTACACAGAGTTTTCCATCAAACCTTCACCAAAGAAAGATCTTGTTTTCATCTACCTTTTTCTACTCCCAACTTTAGTTTTTTTTTTCCTAAAAAAAAACCAAAACTTGCCAATTTCCATAATGATGTACTTGAGTTGCATAAAGATTAGGGCTTCTTGAGGACGAAGATGAAGATTTAACGAGAAAGTATTGAGTAAATCCTTATGAGTTGTTGATATATGTATTAAATTTGGTGAATTAGTTGATATTCCATAGTCATGAGAAAAATATACACTTTTCATGTTCTTCGTGAATATAAGATGGAAATGTGGATTTGTAGATTTTTTGGTTTCGATGATAAAATGTTTTAAGAGGTGGTAGAAATGATTTTTGGAGTTGAAAGATCTTAGAAAATAGGTATAACTAGGTGCAGAATTTTTTTGAAGAAAACAGATGCGAGGGCTTTGTTTTCACCGTGTATATATATGCATGTACATGAGTTTTGAGAGTTTTACAGATCAATGAACAAAAAATGAATTTTGAGTTGAAAATAGTTGCAAGATGATGTTCTGAGATGAAAAAGATTGCTTAAATGATAGTTAGAGGAAGAAATTTAAGAGAATGCAGAAAATGGAAAATGTACAAGAGATGAAAAAGTGCAGTAGTGCAGAAAAATGAAGAACATGCATGAGAATTTCTGGTTTTTGACATTGGTGTTAAATGTGGATTTTTGATTGATTTTGAATGTTTGGAGCAAAATGGAAGTCCAAAATGGAGGTTGAAATAAGTTAGAAATGGTTTTAGTGAAAGAAAAAGAAGAGAAGAAAATCACAGTATCTGAAGAGAAGAAGGATCACGTTTTTGAGAAGAGAGGATAGGAAATCGTGATCGTGCTTTAACATGATTGTGACTTTCCTTTAAAGACTGAAGACTCACAATCGTGCTAAAGCACGATCACAACTCTGAAAGTCAATTGTCAACTCACGATCGCGACTTCTAAGGTTGGAGACTGACGCAACATCCTTCGATCTTTTGGCTATATCTCCTTCTTCCGACCTCCAAATAACATGGGACTTAAACCATTGGATTTGTAACACATTGATTTAAATATCCACCAAAAATTGTAGCCATATGAAATCATTTTAGAGAGATTCAATGATAATATTGAGACAGAAATGACGAAGAAAAAGTTGAGAAAAAGGGGTAAAAATGTGGTCTGAAACTTCCATAATTAAACTGTATTGATCTAGGAAGAATTTGACAAAATTGTCTTCATGAAAGTTGTATATCTTTCTTTTATATTTGTAATAATATAAAGTATGAAATTTTTAGGTTCCTGGATTGAAAGTTATGGGGGTTTGAAGTAAGGGTAAGCGATTGGGAAGTCGCGATTGCAACTCCCTCTTGTTTTTCTTCTCTCACGCCTGTGACTCTCCCTCACACCATGCTTTTTCATTTCTCACACCCATAACTTTCCTCTCTCACCCCCGTGAGAGTCGATAGTTGGACCAGCGTGATTTTAATTGTCACATCGTGGCACTATGCTCTCTAATACCTGAGAGCATTTTGCAATTAAATAGTCTTACTTCTTTTGATCATAACTTCTTCTCTAGACCTCCAAATTACTTGATTGTTAATCCAATAGATTCCCAACACATTATTACACCTCTCCATAAAAATTTGTAGCATTATGAATTGATTTGAAAAATATTGGTTGAATGAAAGAGAGGGAATCTATTGGAATAGTACGAACTGGAATATTTTACTAAACATACTTCGATATTTTAACAATATATTGTTCTATAATCATCCAAATGAGATAATTTTTGAATTGGAGTAAACTAGAGACATAGTGATACAAATTATATGAAGAAGTAGAATTATGATTCAGTCTCTAAGACTTTCAATCTTTGGATAGAAGTTGAGTGTAGTGTATTGTTTCAATATGTCAGAAAATATTTAAGGTATAACTTTCGGATTACTGAACCAAATTGAATGATTTTGGTGTCATTAAAAATTAAGACACTTCGTTTGCATTGTCTAATTGATCATGGAAAATTGGCCCAAAGGTCTAGAAATTTGGAGAAATTTATAAGAAGAAAGGAGAGTTTGGATAATGTGTAATCTTTTAATGTTGGAATAATATTAGTGCATGAATTGTTGATATCAAAGTACCAAAGGTATAAGTTTTTTTAGGAATAGAGATATTCGCATGATTGAGGTTGTGATTTAAAGAAGAGAAGTAAAGTTTATCAAGTTAAAATGAATGAGAATTTGATAATAAGAGCAAATAATGCTAGAAAATAAATGATGAGTGATTGAATTATGATATAAAAAGGAGCATAAGATTTGAAATTAGATAATATACCCAGGATTGTCATTGAGCGTGCATCATACATTACACACATATATATGTGTAAAACTGAATGAGAATGATTGAGTAACCAAGAGTCGAGGCATCATTCTACTTTTGCAATATTTTTGTATATTAAGTTAGATTTTGTAAAAACAAGGCTTTAGATGCATTTCAAGAATTATTGAGTTTTGTATCTTTTGTATTTTGGATTTTGATATTGATGATGTAATGTGACTTGAAATGCCATTAAAGTTTTGCAAAACTATTGTTTTATTATGTTAATGAAATATAAATTTGTGTATGGATGATTGTTAATTTGAGATGTGAATTTGTGTATGGATGAAGTGGAATTGAAATATGACTTAATTAAGGATGAGGTTAAGTTGGAATTAGGTACACTTGAAGAAGTTATCATTTTGAGATGATAAATTTTGAATTCGAATTGTTGTTTACATACAAGTGAGATGTATTATGGAAAAGAAAGATAGGAATTGCGTTCTGAATTCAGGGGAAACACTGGATTAATCTAGGCTGAATTAGACAAAGTTGTTTTCTTGGAAGTTGTATTATCCTCTTAGCTTTCCAATGATATAAAGTATGCAATTTTTGGATATCAGAGTTGAAAGATATGATCATTATAAGTTAGTTATGTTACACATGATGTATACAATAGCTATGGTGAAAGATGAGAATTTTTTGTATGTGATGAATCATTTGAGTTGGGATTTGGAAGTTTTATGAAATTATTTTGGTAATTGAATGGTTAAGAAGTGATATTACATTAGAAGAAGTGAATTTGGGAAGATTATGAGTGAATATGATGTTAGAATGGATGTAGGAAGCATTGGAGAGGCTTTGGAGGGACTTGGGTATCCCCTATGTCCGTTAGACAGACTTTAGGTCCATTAAATGGACCTTCTTGGGTCTATGAGGATCCCCAGGATCGCCCATGTATGTCCATTAAATGGACCTTCTCAGGTCTAAAATAGCCCCCAAACTCGTGTATGTCCATTAGGCAGACATGTATGTCCGTTTAACGGATATACACTATATACTTGCAGAAATTTACATTTTTGACCCTCTAAATGGCAAAATATCACTTTATAGTCTTCATGAAAGTTGTATATCTAGAAGTTCTCTTTCAAGCTGTTGAAGAATGACCTTAATATAAGGTCTTGATAGAAAGTTATTCTAATTCTCCCAAGATAGGTGCAATATGATTGAGGATATAAACATGTTTGCTTCTTTTGGCCATAACTTCATCATCCGATCTCCAAATGAAGTGATTCTTAAAGCAATGGATTCCCAACGCATTTTCATATCCCTACATAAAAATTGGTAGTTTTGGTTTTGATCTAAAAAATACTGATGGAAAGATAATGAGGGGTCAGTTGAGAGAGCATTACTGGGATATGAACATACTTTGGCTTCTTAAGCATAACTTCATCTATAAAGCTTCGATTGAGATGGTTATTACTTCAAATTAAACTAGAGACTTAGAGTTACAAATCATTTGAAGAAGTCAAATTGTGATTTTGGTGATTGACTGGTGTGGGTACACCACTCTTGTGTGATGATGGCTAATGAGGGTTCTTTGAAATGACCCTATAGGAAAATACACACGCTCATATTTTATGACTTCTAGATATTTGGCCTCCAAAAATGAGGTTCAACATGTATGGTATCAGAACGCCTAGGTTTAGTATCTTACATGGGCAATTTTGGAAATATGTATCAAGTTATATGCATTTTTGACATGTCTTAGTGTGTCGCAGCGACTGATCCTTAGTTTGAGTCACATGTGTATAAGTCACACACATGGGCATTTATTAAGAGTTCGGGCTAATAGAATTAATAAGAAGAATGATGCCTTTTCAGAATTTGAGAAAATTGAAAGTTGTGGGGGAATTAGAAATGGGAAATAGTACATGGTTAAATATGATAGATAATGAGTCAACACATTTGTATTGGTGGAATTGAATATAACACCAATATTGTACTGTGGTGCATATCCCCGAATGTGATAAAGATGTGAATGTATTATTATAGATTGTTTGAGGAAAATAGGGAGACAAGTAGGAATGATGAGATTAAAGTGTACAAGTAGAATGTAAGGAAAACATAAATTGTTATGATCTTAAGAAGATAAAATTGGAACCAAAGTGATTGTTGATTAATGTGACAAGCGTTATGATCTACCATAAGAATGTATTAGTGGAATTGAGATCAGAATTTTATAATGATTATGCACCAATAATTCTGAATTGATTGAGGATATACATATGGAAGATGAAGAAAAATGACAATAGGAAAATGAGACAGAAATGAGGAAAGAGTAAAGGGGAAATGAAATAGACATAAATGACTTTTCACGAGATGAATAATATATAGTAAGGAGAAAGTTAGAAATGCATATAAGATAGGATTTTATGTATGAATGAGATTAATTAAAAGATGAAGAATTAAATGAAAAGAGTTGATGAACTCAATATGGTAGTTGACTCGTTATGAAATGATATAGCATCAGAAGAGGTAAATTCTGAAAATTTGGAGTAAGATTTATGTTAGTATGCTGATAACGAGAGAGATGTTGTTTGGGATCAATTGAGATCAAAGTTTCATTAGTGTAAGATCTAAATTGGTGATTGTCAGATATAAATCTCTGGATAGAATGGGATGACTTTGATGATGCACATCTAAGCATATGTGAAAGTAATTGTGTTTACCACTTTATATGACCTTGTAAGAACGATAGAAATTAGTCTTCTTGAGGTATTAAGAATGGCTGATAATGTGATGATGATAACAGTTGGTTGATGAAGATTGCATGAACAATATAGATGATAGTAGCAAATAAATCTTCTTTCGAAGAAGAATTTCACTAAATTAGGTTAAGTAGATCATATAGCTTTTATTAAGAATGATCAATGAAAGAATAAATCAGAAATGAATATGAAATGATTCAAAAGTGAGTATTGGAGTCCTATTCTTGATAGAGACACAAGCATAAAATGTGGAATATGCTACTGAGAGTGTAGGCAGTATGTTTGATGTAAAGTAACCAACTATGTGATTGGATTCTTAAATTTGAGGTGACATTATTGTTAATATGAGGAGATCAATTAGGTAATAATTTCGAGGACGAAATTTTTTTAAGAGGAGGAGAAATATTGGCCCCCGAATTTTTGTCTTGTTGAATCAAGCATGATTTAAATAATTTTCGAGGTTTTGATAGGTTAAAATTTTGGAATTAATTATTATGTTAATGTTAGTGGGATTATATTATATGGTTTAGTTGAATTAAGGTAGTAAGAGCATATATGTATGAGGGCATTTTCAGAAGATCACTTAAGTTGGAAAGTCTTAAGGCATTGAAGGAAGGGCATAATTGGAATAAGAAGTATTGACTTGCTTTTAAGGAAGAAGCAAAAACGTGAATTGAGGGAGAGAAGAGAGAGAAGAACAAAAATAGAAGAGAAAAAGAAGAGGGTTTCAGTGGAGAAGAGAGGAAATAAGCTAGGTTTTGATTTTTTTTAGCCTTCAAGAGAGATTTTGAGGCTATTCAAAAAGAGAAAAAGGTAGAGGAAGAGAAGAGTTTTTATTAGAGCCAAGAAAGTCTTCATTTGGTGAAGAATCAAGGTCAGTTTATTTTGAATATTTTGAATTTTTGAAAAGATTTTGGTTCATAAAGCTTAAGAAATGTATGGGTTTAAGCTTTCTAAGATCAATTTTAGTGAATGTGTTTCTTTGGGTTCTCTAATTTGAATTCCTATTGAATGGGAATTTTGCCTATGATGAAGGAAATCAAGAGAGGCAAGAGGAGTAAGGGAAGAGACATTTTTTAGCAAAGTTTTAAGCAAGGAAATCAAAGTGGGTTCCATGTTTATAAATGGATAATGAGCCATAATGTTTTTCTAAATCAAGAAAATAAAATGATTTCAATTACTTCATAAATGTTGCTTTTATTGTTTTTGAATGATTTGCGAAATTGCTTCATATTTTGGTGTATGAATTTTGATGATGAATTGTGATGTGGAAATGTATATGAAATATTTCGTGCTCATGAAAAATAAGTTTTCGAAATGTGTCATTTGGGGTAATCGGTTTTCAAGTAATGAATAACATGTTATGTGGGTTTGTGGTGGTCTGTTCTATCTGTCAAGTGCACTTTGACTAAAGGCTTCTCCCTCCTGCCCACTAATGGCATGGAGCTCCTTCACGGACTCCCCTAAGTTTACGGCTACGTAAGACCATTCAATGGGATTGTGATAGTACGTTCTGTTTACGACTACACAAGACCCTTATGAGAAATGTATTAGTACGTTCTGTTATGGAACCACCCAAACTATTTTGATATGTTTAATTGATTATGACACATTGGCAAGTTTTATGGGTGTATGACTTATGTGAGTTGTGAATTGGTTTGATAAGTTCAGAATTTTGTGTTTTACGATTTAATGAGAATTTTCTATGACAATGAACATTTTAAATGGTTTTGCTTGTTATTCATTACAAACTTGTTATCCACGAGCTTTCAAACTCACCTCCCATTTTGTCCCAACTTCAGGTGAAGAGAATGATCAAGTAACCAAGAGTCGAGGCATCATTCTACTTTTGCAATGTTTTTGTATATTAAGTTAGATTTTGTAAAACAAGGCTTTAGATGCATTTCGAGAATTATTGGGTTTTGTATCTTTTGTGTTTGGGATTTTCATATTAATGATGTAATGTGGCTTGAAATGCCATTAAAGTTTTGCAAAACTCTTGTTTTATGATAATGAAATATAAATTTATGTATGGATGATTGTTAAGTTGAGATGTGAATTTGTGTATGGATGAGGTGGAATTGAAATATAACTTAATTAGGGATGAGGTTAAGTTGGAATTAGGTACACTTGAAGAAGTTATCATTTTAATATAATAAATTTTGAATACAAATTGTTGTTTACATATAAGTGAGATGTATTATGGAAAAGAAAGATAAGAATTGTATCTGAATTTAGGGAAAAAACTAGATTAATCTAGGTTGAATTAGACAAAGTTGTCTCTTGGAATGTGTAACTTATCCTCTTAGCTTTCCAATAATATAAAGTATGCAATTTTTGGATAACGGAGTTGAGAGGTATGATCATTATAAGTTGGTAATGTTACACAAGATGTATGCATAACTGCTATGGTGAAAGATGAGAATTTGTTGTATGTGATGAATCATTTAAGTTGGGACTTGGGAGTTTTATGAAATCATTTTGGTAATTGAATGGTTAAGAAATGATATTACATTAGAAGAAGTGAATTTGGGAAGATTATGAGTGAATATGATGTTAGAATGGATGTAGAAAGCATGGGAGAGGCTTTGGAGGGGCTTGGGTATCCCCTATATCCGTTAGACAAACTTTAGGTCCATTAAACGGATCTTCTCGGGTCTACGAGGACCCCCAACATCGCCCATGTATGTCCGTTAAATAGACCTTCTCGGGTCTAAAATGGCCCTCAACCCTATGTATGTCCGTTTAACAGACATACACTATACACTTGAGAAATTTTGTATTTTTAACCTCTAAATTGCAAAATCTTGCTTTGTGGTCTTCATGAAAGTTGTATATCTAGAAGTCTTCTTTTAAACCGATGAAAAATGACCTTAATATGAGGTTTTTAGAGAAAGTTATGCCAATTGTCCGAAGGTAGGTACAATATGACTGAGGATATAAACATGTTTGATTCTTTTGGCCATAACTTCATCATCCGACCTCCAAATGAAGTGTTTCTTAAAGAAATAGATTTCTAACACATTTTCATGTGCCTCCATAAAAATTGGTAGCTTTTAGTTTTGATCTAAAAAAGATTGATGTAAAGATAGTGAGGGTCGGTTGAGAGAGTATGATTGGGATTGGAACATACTTTGACTTCTTAAGCATAACTTCATCTATAGAGCTTCGATTGAGATGGTTCTTGCTTCAAATTAAACTAGAGACTTAAAGCTACAAATAATTTGAAGAAGTCAAATAGTGATTTTGTTGATTGACTGGTGTGGGCACACCACTCTTGTGGGATGATGGCTAATGAGGGTTTTTTAAAATGACCCTATAGGAAAATATGCACACTCACATTTTATGACTTCTGGATAGTTGGGCTCTGAAAATGGGGTCCAACATTTATAGATGGCAGATATAAAATACCACACGAAAATTCATCAATTTATGATTTATAGCGTAGAGTTGATAGTAAGGTTAACTTATGGTTAGTGAATTCAATCTCTAGGGATATTGTTGATGCTTATTTGTATACCTCAAGTGATTTTCAACTTTGGAAGGAATTAGAGAAGAGTTATGGGGAATTTAATAGTCCTCTTCTTTATTAATCACAAAGAGAAATAAGTACAATTACACATCAAAATATGAATGTCGTTAAATATTTTAAAAGACTGAAGAAGCTCTAGGATGAGTTGGGATGTCTGCTATCAATGCCGATGTGTTCATGTATTTACTGCACTTATGGTATTGGGAAGAAAACGGAGGAGATAAGCTCAAGTAATAAGCTGATATAGTTTTTAATGCGGTTAAATGATAGTTATGATCAGGTTAAGAATCAGATTTTGGTGATGGATCCACAACAGGGTATTGACAAAGCTTATTCAATAATATTTATAGTGGAGAGACAAAAGGAAATAAATGTGGCAATTGCCTAAAATAATAGCAATAGTGCAATGCTAGTTAGAGGACAAATGAACAAGATAGATAAAGGAGTGAAATGAAGTTATAAAAGAAGAGATACTATGGATAAATCTAAAATAAAATGTAATTTATATAAAATAGCAGGGCATAATAAAGATATTTATTTCAGAATCCATGGATATCTAGATTGATATAAGGAATTAAAGGAGAAACGATCAAAAACATTGAAGAAAAATGTGGTGAATATGGTAGAGCAGAGAAAATAAAAGAAATGAATAGAATCAGGTAATAACAACAAAGATGATTGGTAGCAGGAGGTTGAAAGATTCATAAGAAGTCTAGAATAAATAAAGGAAACAGTGTGAATTTTGCATATTTGATGGAGGTACCATAACATATCACTCTTTTAGTTCTTTTGAATTAACTAGAAATGAATCGTGGATAATAGACACTAGAGCTTCAAATCACATGTGTATAGATATTATGAAAATGAAAACTGTAACTCCAACCAATAAGCCAACTCTTGTTTACCTACCGGATGGAACCATTAAGTTTGTTCTCCATAGAGGTGATATAAACTTGACAAATAAAATAACTTAATCGAAGCATTACATATACCTAGCTTTCAATTCAACTTGTTATCTGTTGACAAGTTAACCATTACATGTCATATAAAATTCACCTTTTATCCATCCTTTTGTCTTTTACTAGACCTGAAGATTGGTGAAATACTAACAATTGGGAAAACAATAGGTAGATTGTACATACTTGATCCTTATTCATTTGATTACCGCATCATAGACTCCCATATTGCTAAAACAAATTGTTTTGATAAAGTCTCTATTGTAGATGGTATAGTTTGGACTAACAAGTTTGGTCATCCCTCAAACATTGTAACCATTTACATTTTTTCAATGAATAAATTTGTTTCGAATACCCAAATGTTTTTGATATTTTTCCTATAGCAAAAATCCAGAGAAATACTTTTTCCATTAGCAAAATACATACAACCAGGTGTTTTGAACTCATTCGTGTGGATTTATGGGGTCCATATCATTCTCTTAGCATTAGTGGTTCCATATTCTTCTTAACTATCGTTGATGATTTCAGCAGATGTACATGGAAGTTTATGCTAAAACATAAATCTCATGTTCCTTTAATTCTTTAATCTTTCTTTCAAATAACCCAAACACAATTCAAACTCAAGGTATAAAATGTACGAAGTGATAATGTATCAGAATTCTTGAATCAAGATTGTCTTCTGTTCTTTATTAATGGAATTTTACATCAATGGTCTGGTATTCATACCCCTCAACAAATTGGAGTAGTAGAGAGAAAACACAAACACTTATTGCAAGTTACAAAAGCCTTGATGCTTCAATCACATTTACCAAATAGGTTTTGGGGAAACTCTATTCTTACTGCCATTTACATAATAAATCATTTACCATATGCTAAACTAGCTTGGAAAACCCCATATGAAATGTTAAACATCGCTCTTATGAAGGTCTTTAGAGTTTTGGATGCCTGTGTTTTTCTACAAATCCTAACCTAGAGAAAAGAAAGTTTGATACTAAGGATATATCTATGTTTTCATTGGATATATCTAAAGATAGAAAGTATATAAATCTATGACATTCAAAACCATAAAGTTCTAGTTTGTAGCTACAATGTCTAATATTCAAGAGCCATTTTCTTTTAATCAAGCTAGACTTAAATAAGAGTGGATAGATGCGATGAATGTAGAATTAACTGCACTTGAGGAAAACAAGACATGGGAGTTGACAGAGTTACCGCTAGGGAAAAAGAATATAGGATCAAAGTAGGTATAAAAAGTGAAAATAAAACTTGATAAAATGATTGACAAATACAAAGTTGGTTTTGTCACCAAAGGATATAATCAGGTTGAAAGGGTTGATTTTGTGGATAGTTTCTCACCAGTTGCGAAGGTAGTGATAGTCAAAATGCTTTTAGATGTTGCATTAGCTTATTCATAGCCACTTTTATGGATAGTTTCTCACTAGTTGCGAAGGTAGTGACAGTCATAATGCTTTTAGATGTTGTAGCAGCTTATTCATAGCCACTTCATCACCTAGATATCAATAGTGCTTTTATTCATGGCTATCTAGATAAAGAAGTGTACATGATACCTCCTAAACGATATGCTAAAGCTCAAAAACATCAAGTTTGCAAGTTGATTCAAACGTTTTATGGCTTGAAACTAGCCTCAAGATAATGGAATCAAGAGTTTACAGTAAAATTACAACAACTTGGCTTCAATCAATCTTTAAATGATCACTGTTTGTTTATAAAGAAAACAAAATCCTATTTTTTGAGCTTAATTGTTTATATTGATGATGTTCTTCTTACAGGATCTTCTAAATTAGAAATATAAAAGTTGAAGCAATTTTTTCATGAACAGTTTACTATAAAGGATTTGGATTGTGCCAAATATTTTTTAGGATTAGAGATTGCAAGTTATGTGGAAGATATTCATGTTAATCAAAGAAAGTATGCTCTGGATATTCTTATTAAGGTTGGGTTACTTGGTTCAAAATATGTAGCTACCCTTTTACCAAAGGGGTATAAATTTAGAGGGGAAAGTAGAGAGTTATTAAGTGATCTAGAGCAATATAAACGACTGGTAGGAAGTTTACTATATTTGTAGTTTTCATTTCCAGATCTTTAGTAAGCAATTCAACAACTTAGCAAATTTGTTCAAGCTCCTAGATCATCACATTGGAATGTTGTTATGCATATGTTGCGTTGTATCAAAGGTTCTCCATCAAAATTTCTATTTTTCTCTTCCAAAAATTCGTTTGAGCTTGAAGCTTATTATGACACTAATTGTGTATCGTGTATTGATACTAGAAGATCTTTAACTTTTTTTTGTTTTTTCATGGTGGTTTCCCAATATCATGGAAAACCAAGAAGCAGACTACAGTCTCTCAATTATTGACAGAAGCAAAATATAAAGGCATGGGAGCTACAGTTTGTGAATTACAATGGATTCTTTACCTCTTAAATGATTTTTAGATTTCAACATGGTCATTAATTTCTATATGTTGTGATAACCAAGTTGCTATTCATATCACTTCTAATTAATTGACTATATTTTTACTTCATATATAATGTATTCTTGCTTGATATTTTATACTTTTTTTTATATACTTGGTGCTTAATTTGCTCCAAGTGTGTTTCTAGGTCATAATTGCCTTTATAGAATTAAAGGAGAGGAATTCAGATGAAAAAGCAGTGTAAAACAGAAAATCAACAATCTGGAAGGAGTGTATAGTTGTGTTATAGAGCTAATGTTTGATAATCAAGCAACCATGTACATTGCTTCTATTAAAGTTTTTCATAAAAGGGCAAAGCATATATATGAAAGATTGATCTAGTTCTGATATTTGTTTTCTGATGAGATTTGATTTACACATCTGATGTTTTTATGCATTTGTGTACTGGAATTGGAACCTATGTCCACTAGATGGGTGATTAATAGGTTAGGCCTAAGTGGTTCCTACCCAGTATACGATGAGGCATAGGCTACGCCTATGTGTTTCTATATGATATATATTCACTTTATAGGTTATCTACACTGTCTTGGTGTGTATCAAGTTCTATTTGCGATATATATTTTTCCTGCTCACTAAGTACACAATGTACTCACCCCTTCCACTTTTCAACCATACAGGTTAATTTGGTGAGCTTAAGGCTCTAAGTGTATCGTGTGGTCTTTGACATTTTCGAGATAGTACCGCATATGGGTAGTCTCTGTTTATACTTTTGTTGTATAGTGGCTCATGAACTACTATTTTTATTATATTGGTTATGTTGATATGCTTTATGACTTTATAAATTAACTCCCAACTGTCTTGTAGTTTGTAAAAGACCTTATGTAGAGCTTTTAATACTGTTGTTGAAATTGCCTTGAGTGGACTTTAGAGTCCTGAAGTTATGATTGGATGTGAATATAGAAGTGTGTTTAAAATTGCTTGCAGGTTTTGGGATTTCTAAAATATAGCCGTAAAAGATATTTAGTTAGCCTTACATTGTCGGATTAAGGATATTGTTAGTGTCCTTAGCCTGGTTATGTGGCAGTTGTCATGAGACCAATGTGGTATTGGGTCACGACACAGTGAATGATTGATATGCATCTAAGACCTTGACGTCAAAGAAGATGATTAATTTGTCATTGCCATTTTTCTTACATCTGTCAAAGAAGATAGTTAACCTGTCATTGATTTTAATAAAGCTAGTTATTGGGAAGCATATAATTCTATGCTGATTTAATATATTTTGACTTGATTAAGAAATCCATTTAGCCTTGTGTTGCTTATATGAGCGCCAAGATGGTTGGGATGATCTACGAAACTATTTTTAGATAAGGAATGCCCTATAGGCTTATAAGTTGGAGGAGGAGATTGCTTTGCTCCAATAGTAGGGTATAACAAAATTGAAAGGAATTTGGGATGAGCTTAGTAGCTATTTCAAGGTCCCAAATTGTAACTATGAAGCCACACATCAATTCCTTTGCCAGCAAAAAGTGGAGAAGTTGCATCAATTCCTTATGGGGTTAGATGATGTAGTTTTTGGAATTGTTCGAACTCATATATTAAGCATAGATGCTCTGCTTACTGTTAAGAAGGCTTATACATTGATTACTACAGAAGAATGCTAGTGGTTTATTGTTTAAAGCTAAGAAAATGTTGAGGTGGTGGCCCTAGTGGTGCAAATCACGACCTATCCAAAGTCTAGTCTGTAGGTTAGACAATCATAGCACAAAGAGGATAGTGAGAGGTGATGCATGCACTACAACAGAACTAACCATAAAGTTTTGGTGTGCTTTGAGGTCATCGACTATCTCATTTGAAAAAGAGGGCCACAAGGCCAAAATCGCATTGAGTCATCCCACAATTAAGAGCAGGCCAACTTAAGAGGTGGATGAGCTCCAAGAAGGGCTCAAGCTTTTTATACCACATAATCCCCTAATTTGTAAAAAGTTATACATATGTACAAAGGGTCCCAAAGGTATATATAACCAACTCTACTTCTAAATAAGGTAAAACACTAACTTTCAATTATGATACAGTAACTCCTAATTACATTTACAACTGTATTTCCAATATGCCCCCTCAAGTTATCGCATACATATCATAAATTCCTAACTTCCCAAGTATTGAAACTATGATTGTCCAAAAGCTTTAGTGAAGATGTCTGTCAGTTAGAAATTTAACCTCACTAAGATATAACAATAGTTCATGGTTGAACTTGCTCTTTAATGTAGTGATAGTCAATCGCTATGTGCTTGGTGCATTTATGAAATACCTGGTTAGCCACTATATTGATACTAAACTAACTATGGTCATGGGTTCAGGATGAACCACACCTAAAGAAGTCAATAAAGACTTCAACTATACCATCTCATTGGTAGTTGTAATTATTGCCATGTACTTGACCTCTACTGATGATCTGGACATAATACTCTATTTCCTCATCCTCCACGAGACTAATGAATAATTGAGCATCATGAAATAACCAGTCACCGAGCGACATAAAATAAGATAACCCGCTTGATTTTAGTTAAAAAAAGTTCGAAATCATTTCACAGACCAAAGGAGAATTACCTAACTTGGTTGCCTTTAATATAATATACAATGTGTATGGTCACTTCAAATTGCTCCTCATGAGGTGCTTGAACAACTGCTATAACACATGGATTGTGTACGAAATCTTAGGCCAAAAAATATGAGATAGATTAGATGTTCCATTAGTCGCTAATAGGATGAATTGTCTACATCTAATTCATCGTTAACCAAGCCTAGATTATGACCCTACTCCATCAAAGTGTTCGTTAGTTTGCTTCCAAGTAGCCTTATTTTGGACAACATATCCAAAGTATATTTTTGCTAATACAAGAGTAAACCCTTGGATGAGCTGCCTAGTTCAATCCCTAAGAAATAATTAATAACCCAAATCTTTAATATTGAAGCACTTATACAGATATAACTTAAAATAGAATAAGAAATTGTGTCATTTCCCATCAAAATAATGTCATACACGTGCATTAATAATCCTAAAAATACACTGCCTTTTTAAAAAGTAATTAGTGAATAATCTGTTAGGACTGAACAAAACCATACCTCTTTAGCATTATGGTCAACTTGGTGAACCAATTTCAAGAAGCCTGGCACAACCTATAAATTCACTTGCGTAATTGACAGACTTTGTCTTCATGACCTATCCTGAATCAAAGAGGAAGCTTTTTGCATACTTACTCCTCCAATTGACCATATAGGAACGTGTTGTTAACATCCATTTGATGCAACTCCCAACTTCATGTAACTGTTATGGACATAAAAACATGAATAGTCAAGAGCTTGGCAGCCACTTGCAAATGTGTCATTAAAGTTAAGACATTTAACATACGTGAAACCCTTTACCACCAATTATGCCTTATATCTCTCAACAGTCCAATCTAACTGGTACTTGATATAGAATACCCATTTAGTACAAATCAAAAAATAGTTGTTACAACTAAAGGCTAAAATGGATTTTGGAATTTATTGACATTCTTAAAAAAGGGTACTATTAATAATCTCGTATGTAATCAACTGATTAGATATAAGGAAGACCTATAAAGTAAGATCCCTGATCAAATGAACCCAAACTCTTTTTTCTACCTTGAGTGAGCCTTATATTGTTTTGCTAGTTAAGCAGCAAAGTCTCCGAAGATCATGTTTTATTCGCTTTATGAACAAAAATTTTTTACGTCATCATATCTTGCCATTTTGCACTTTTCATAGCCTCTACATAACTCTTAGGCTTAACCTCCAAGGTTATGGATGCCAAAAATGCTTAATGATCCTAAGAAAAATTATCCAACTATACATAATTCGCTAAAGGATAAGGAGTACTTGAGGAACTTTCATGTTATGGTGGCTTCGAAGAGGGGCAAAACCAATCTTCATTTAATTATTCTTTAAAAGATTTTCGAATGACAGATTATGGGCCTTAAATTTTTGTTTCATTTGAGAACAATTTCAAACAAACCCCCTATGTATGTCCATGTACAGTTTCATTTGTGCATGCTACTATTATAATGATAGCCTAAAAGGTGCCTACCCTGCCTTAATCAAACATATATGCTTCTTTGCACCACCTGCCTACCCTAGCCATATATATTACTATCATAAGCAGCCACAATGGTATGACTGAGGCTTAATCTTGATAAAAAAAAATGGTCCCAAATCTCCAATAATAGTGTAATAAATAACACAACCCCTCAACTGAGCCAGTTAGTGAGTCATTCCCCATGGTCTACTCTCTGTTTCTTAAAATCTAGCAATCTACTCATAAGCATCACTCATACTGCCCTTTAACTCAAGATTTTCACTGTCAATTTTGTCTTCACTCTTATCACCTTTCTTCATATATGGATATCCTACAAAGATATATCACCTACTTCTAACCTCGAATTTGTCCTTTAGTTTAGATTATTGTATGCATAACATAGACAGCCAAATATTTTAACATGTTCGTAAGTTGGCCTCACACTAAACAAAATATCATAAGGCGATTGTTCGTTTAACTTAACAATTGGCATTCTATTTATCAGATAAGTCGTTATTAAAACACATTCGCCCTAAAATTGAATAGTTCAAGCAGCTTAAAATTGAAGTTCCTTTTCTACCTCTAAAATATTCTTTTGTTGTGGTGTATCCGTGTAGCTAGTTTCTTTTTTTTTGGTAAATCAGATAAAATTAATAAAAGAAATCAAGATATGTACAATGAAGTCTTACACAAGTGCCTCGGAGGACACAATAAGCTGATACATAGCAACAATCTACACTACAAACCAAGCACTACTCTTTAAACTTCCTGCATCAAAAAGAGGGAAACTCCCACAACTACTCAACAAGAGAGAACAAAACGCAAACATAATCAAACCAAAGAGGAATTAATAGGGGCGCCAAGCTAACGGATACTCAATCCACAAGAGGCAAACCAATGAGATACGGAATTGAAAGCATCCTTTACCCCATGGACGGCCTTCATCGGAGACAACTTGAGGAACCGTTGATAGTATGGCCTTAAAGAAGATTGCCATAAGGAAGAGACAGTATTGATCCTTCGAATTTGTCTGTGAATAGACTAGAAACCCAACCTGCAAAGTTAGTGAAAACCAGCAAAAATATAATTACCTCCCCTCAATGAATAGGCTAAGAAGCTCCCTAACGTGGGAGATTACTCCGAGATACACTCTCTCCACATCTATGGTTTCATTCTTGAAGAATCTAGCATTATGTTCAGTCCATATTAGGTACACGGTAGTGGATAGTAGGAGAGGGAAATAAGGTATGGCCGAAAGCCCGATATCAGAAGCACTTCTATACCAGGAGAGGATTGTTGAAAGGTTAGATTCGGCAAGGATGGGCAATTGGAAGTGGGTGAGGCATTGGTCCCAAATTGTTTTAGAGAATGGGCAGTCAAAGAATAAGTGGTCTATGGATTCATTAGCAGCGATGCACAGAGAACAGTGATTGGGGGTGTTTAGGTAGGGTAGTTTGTAGGAAGGCTAGCCATAAAGTAAAGGAGCATCGAGATTGACTATATTTGGACCAGACCAGCTTGTACCAAGGAACATCCGGTAAAGGGGGCGCAAGAGTTGGTAGGCTGAAACATTGGTATACCTTTTAGTGGGGCTTGCTAACCATTCCAGGCTGTCGGGAAGGGAGGTATTAGGGGCATACCCGGGTGAGTCAAGGTGCCTTATGATGTCCATAGAATCCTCATTCAATCTCCAATTATCATTAAGTATGACTACAGTCACTCGAGCTGAGAGTGGGAGCTCCGAGCCATTGATCGCTCGTGGTGTAGTCAAGGTCCTCAGTATGCCTCGCGGGTGCCAAGGATCCTGCCAGAAAAGAGTAGAGATACCATTTCCAATCCTAAATCTGAATTGATGACATAACTTATCCCTCACAGATAAAAGCTTACGCCAACTCCAAGAACTAGTATAAGAAGGTTGAGCACTCCAAAAATTTTGCCTTCTCAGAATTATTGTATGTTCCCACTTAACCCATAAAGCCTCCTTATCTTCAAATAGATACCAAATCCTTTTGCCTAACAGAACTTGATTCCAAGTAGTCAAATGCTTAACTCCTAATCCCCCTTCTCTCTTAGGTCAATAGATATCACTCCATTTAACCTTAGCCGGCATTTTAGACACCGCTTTACCCACCCATAAAAAATTCCTAAGCTTGGCCTCTATGTCCTTTAGGATGGAAGAGAGAAGCATAAAATGAGAGGACCAATAAACATGGAAGGTAGAGAGGACAAAAATGACCAATTGAAGTCTACCCGCATAGGAAAGACTCTTATGAGTCTAGCGATTGATCCTATTGTCAATTCTGTCTAGCAGAGAAGCACAATCCCGCCTAGTGAATTTATCGACAGAATTGCCAAATCCTTCGATAAATATACCGATGGACAAACCTTGTCTGTCTGTCGCTAAATTTATCGACCGAAACAAACGTTCTGTCAAAAGATTTACCGACATCACAAAATTAATGTCGCTAAATATAGCAACATAACATAAAATATTCAAGGTAAATTAGCGACGAAAAATTTGTGCTTCGTCGACAATTATTACCTAAGGTCGTTTCTCCGACGACTTGTTCCATCGATAATGTCCATTACTAAACCCCATTTTTCTTGTAGTGATATAGGCTTAAGAACATTACTTTCCTCTCTACCATCCGAAATGTTTTTGCAGTGAATTTATAGTTTTCAAGAGGATTGGTCCAAGGGTTAAAAACTATGAAAAATTTCGGCAGCTCTTTGTAATAGAAACAGGAAAGAGCTTATAAAAACTGTGAAAAGAGATTTTTCTATTACTTCTGGTTCACATTACGAGTTATCATAGTTTGCTGGTTCTGGAAGATGTAGAAATTTTAAGGAAGAGTGTGGTCAGCATTAACGGTATGACTAACTCTATGGTCAGGGGCAGGTGATTGACAAATATAATTTCAAAGCAGAGGAATTAGTTTTTAGTTAATGAGTTTGGATGGATATAGGCCAAATGGCATTCACTAACTCAAGCAATGCTCCATAAATGTAATCAAGTTAATCTAGCATTAAAATGTTAAATATCCAACATTCCCTAAAGGGTTTTGTATGCATTATTTCTTGAATAAGCAAATGAAGTTTTAAAAAAAGCATACAGTTTAATCTATATGCAACCAGACAGAAAGATGAGATTTCTCCTCAGCAATTATATTATCGACATCTTGACAGCAAAAAGCACCTCGTTGAATATTAGGCCTTATGGACCAAAAGGTGATGACACAACAATTAGGATGGTGAGAGAATGGTCTATAAAACTTATAAATAATGGGCCAGATATGTCCCTCGCTGCACTAAAAGTCATAATGTTCTTGCTCTCCTATTTCCTGCTAGAGAAGACTCAGGAAACCATTTCCATGGTATTGGAAGTATAGTTGTAAAGAGTTACCGTATCATGTTTTATATTATTTAGGAGTGGTTGTTGTTACATATATGTTGAGAACAGTTAGAAATGTAATTAGGATTTATTATGTTATTAATAGGAGTTAGTGTTTTACTTTATTTAAAAGTAGTAGTGGTTATATATACCTTGAGAAATCTTTGTACATATACATATTTTTTCAGAAATCAAGGAAAATATTTTTTCTTTATTTTTTCTCTAATTTTATATAGTATAAGAGCAAGTTTAGAGAATGTGAAAACTAATATTCCCAAATGCTTCCATCCACATTGTTGCACTGGTGCAATTTTATTGTCCAGTAACAGCGAATGATTGATATACATCGAAGACCTTAACATCAAAGAAGACAGTTAATTTGCCATTCCCATTTTTCTTACATCCCTCAAAGAAGATAGTTAACCTATCATTGATTTTAATAAAGCGAGTTGTTGGGAAGACTATAATTCTATGCTGATTTCATATTTTTTGACTTGATTGAGAAATCCATTCAGCCTAGTGTTGCTTATATGAGTGCCAAGATGGTTTGGGATCAGAGATTATTTTTTGATAAGGAATGCCATATAGGTTTATAAGTTGAAGGGGGAGATTACTTTGCTCCAATAGTAGGGTACAACAAAATTAAAAGGACTTTAGGAGGAGCTTAGTAGCTAATTCAAGGTCCCAGATTGTAAGTATTAAGCCACACATCAATTCCTTCCTCAGCAAAAAGAGGAGAAGTTACATCAATTCCTTATAGGGTTAGATGATGTAGTTTTTGGAATTGTTCGAACTCAGATATTAAGTATGGATGCTCTACCTACTGTTAAGAAGGCTTATGCATTGATTATTACAGAAGAATGCTAGTGGTTTATTGTTTGAAGCTAAGAAAATGTTGAGGCAATGGCCCTAGTGGTGCAAATCACTACCTATCCAAAGTCTAGTCTTTAGGTTAGACAATCATAGCACAAAGAGGATAATGAGAGGTGATGCATGCACTACAACAGAACTAACCATAAAGTTTTGGAGTGCTTTGAGGTCATCGACTATCTCATTTGGAAAAGAGGGTGGCCACAAGGTCAAAATTGCATTGAGTCATCCTATAACTAAGAGCAGGCCAACTTAGGAGGTGGATGAGCTCCAGGAAGGGCTTAAGCTTTTTATACCACATAATCCCCTAATTTGTAAAAAGTTATACGTATGTACAAAGGGTCCCAAAGGTATATGTAACCAACTCGACTCCTAAATAAGGTAAAACACTAACTCTTAATTATGATACTGTAACTCCTAATTACATTTACAACTGTATTTCCAATATGCCCCTCAAGTTAGCGCATGCATATCATAAATTCCTAACTTCCCAAGTAAGTATTGAAACTATGATTGTCCAAAAGCTTTAGTGAAGATGTCTGTCAGCTGGAAATGTAACCTCACATATGATATAACAATAGTTCATGATTGAACTTGCTCTTTAACGTAGTGATAGTCAATCGCTATGTGCTTGGTGCATTTATAAAATACCTGGTTAGCCACTATATTGATACTAAACTAACTATGTTCATGGGTTCAGGATGAACCATGCCTAAAGAAGTCAATAAAGACTTCAACTATACCATCTCACTGGTAGTTGTAACTATCGCCATGTACTCGACTTCTGCTGATGATTTGGAAATAATACTCTATTTCCTCATCGTCCACAAGACTAATGAATAATTGAGCATCATGAAATAATCAGTCACCGACCGACATGAAATAAAATCAAAAAAAGTTTGAAAACATTTCACAGACCAAAGGAGAATTACCTAACTTGGTTGCCTTTAATGTAACATATAACGTGTATGGTCACTTCAAATTGCTCCTCATGCGGTGCTTAAGCAGCCGCTATAACACATGGATCATGTACTAAATCTTAGGCCAAATAATATGAGATAGATTAGATGTTCCACTAGCTGCTGATAGGATGAATTGTCTACACCTAATTCACCATTAACCAACCCTAGATTATGACCCTACTCCATCAAAGTGTTCATCAGTTTGCTTCCAAGTAGCCTTATTTCGAACAATATATCCAAAACATATTTTCGCTAATACAAGAGTAAACTTGGATGAGCTGCCTACTTCAATCCCTAAAAAATAATTAATAACCCAAATCTTTAATATTGAAGCACTTATACAGCTATGACTTAAAATAAAATAAGAAATTGTGTCGTTTCCCATCAAAATAATGTCATACATGTGCATTAATAATCATAAAAATACACTGCCTTTCTAAAAAGTAATTGGTGAATAATCTACTTAGGACTGAACAAAACCATACCTCTTGAGCATTATGGTCAACTTAGTGAACCAATTTCAAGAAGCCTGGCACAACCTATAATTTCACTTGCGTAATCGACAGAAGTTGTCTTCATGACCTATCCTGAATCCAAGAGAAGGCTTTATGCATACTTACTCCTCCAATTGACCATATAGGAACGTGTTGTTAACATCCATTTGATGCAACTCCCAACCTCCTGTAACTGTTATCTCGTATGTAATCAACTAATTAGATATAAGGAAGACCTATGAAGTAAGATCCCTGATCAGGTGAACTCAAACTCTTTTTTCTGCCTTGAGTGAGCCTTATATTGTATTGATAGTTAAGCAACAAATTCTTCAAAGACCATGTTTCATTCGCTTCATAAGCAAAAAATTTTCAAGTCATCATATCTTGCCATTTTTCACTTTTCATAGCCTCTGCATAGCTATTAGGCTTAACCTCCGAGGTTATGGATGCCAAAAATGCTTAATGATCCTAAGAAAAATTATCCAACTTTACATAATTCGCTAAAGGATAAGGAGTACTTGAGGAGCTTTCACGTTATAGTGGCTTCGAAGAGGGGTAAAACCAATCTTCATTTGATTATTCTTTAACAGATTTTCAGATGACATATTATAGGCCTCAAATTTTTGTTTCAATTGAGAACAATTTCAAATAAACCCCATATGTATGTTCGTATATAGTTTCGTTTGTGCATACTACTATTGTAATGACAACCTAAAAGGTGCCTACCCCGTCTTAATCAAACATATATGCTCCTTTGCAGCACCTGCCTACCCTAGCCATATGTATTACTGTCATAAGCAACCACAATGGTATGACTCAGGCTTAATCTTGATTAAAAAATGGTCCTAAATCTCCTACAATAGTGTAATAAATAACACAACCCCTCAACTGAGCCAATTAATGAGTCATTCCCCATGGACTACTCTCTGCTTATTAAAATCTAGCAATCTACTCATGAGAATCTGTAACATCCCATCCCCGAGGGGAAGGGTAGAATAGTTATTTGGAACGGGTTCTGAGTGTTTAAGATTGTCTTGGTGTGTTTATGCATACACATACACGTAAATAGTGACTTTTGCACACGTAAATGACTGTACATGCATTCATGATATTTCCTGGTATATTTGGTTATAAATGTGATTTTTGTGAAAAATATGATTTTTGTGCTTGAAAATTTAATTGGAGTTAGTCTTTGTGTGTTTTGAATTTTGGGAGAATTTTAAAAATTTTTCTGAAAATTTTCGGGGTACTTTTCCGGACTTAAAAAAATGTCAAGTGACAGACTGATTGGTTTTTCGGTAATAGAAATGACTATCCAATGGCACTGAAAATTAGCTACATGATTTTAGAAATTATTAATTTAAAGCCATTGAAATTTTGGAGAAAAATTGGACTAGAAATTGGAAGAGAATTGGAAGGAAATTAAGAGAGTAATTGAGAGGTTGACATGTGGCAAGTGACATGTGTCACTTGCCTAACATGCCATCTTGCCTTGCTTTTAATAAAAATCCTCCCAT
>JANVCQ010000007.1:11701914-11711999 GCA_025531925.1 Erythroxylum plowmanianum
GTACGGGAATGTGAATTGAATCTTGTTGAACCCTTAACCTTAACAAAGAAGAACAGCGACAGAGAGAACAGAGAAGGTCGAAGGGTTTTACTTTTAAAAAGGTAGGTTTTATTTTTGAACCAGTGGTTGAACCGGTTCGACCAGTTTCGGTTTAACCGGTCAATTGATCGGTTCTCATTGGTTCAATTAAGGATCGGTTTTGAAGAGTCACCCAGACCGGAGAGCCGATGGGTCACCGGTCGGACCGGTCGGTCCGGTCCGAGTTTTAAAACAGAGCTGTGTAATATCCATAAAAAGTTTTTAGAATCCTTAAAGCTTCTTGAAGTTATCACGATCTAGAAGTGTTGACGATTCCTAAAATTGTTCGCTCGATAGACCTAGAATGTTGCTACTACTCTATTTCCCTCATATGGCCTAAAAAGTTTGAGCCCATCTAGGGCTCACCTACCTCCTGAGTTGGCCCACTCTTAACTGTATGCTGACTTAATGTGAAGCCCCCTCCACAAATGGGATAGTAGATGACCTTAAAATATTTCAAAAATTTGTTGTCACTTTTATCATATTGTGTGCACCGCCTCTTACTACCCCTTTTCTATCGTGATTGTCCAACTTTAAAACTAGGCTTTGGTTTAGCTACAATTTGCACTGTTAAAGTCATTACTTTGACATGTTCTACTTGGCCTCGAACAATGGACGTATGGTGTTCTTCTCTAGTAATCAAGGAATAAGCCTTGTAGACGGTAGGCAGAGGATCCATGCTTAATACCTAAGATCGAATAGTTCCAAAATTTGCATCATCTATCCCCATAAGGAATTGGTTCAACATCTCCTTTTTACACTTGTAAAGGAATTCGTATGCAGCTTTGTAAGTATAATTTGAGACTTTGGAATAGCTATTGAGTTCATCTCATATTTCCTTCGATTTTGTATAATAAGTCATCACGATCGTGCCCTGCTGTCGGAACAAAGCGATCTCCCTTTCAACTCAAGAATATGTGGGGTATTGTCGATTGAAAATTAATCTTATAGATCATCCCAAATTGCCTTAGTAGTCTCCTCATAAGCAGCTCTAGGTTAAATGGATTTCTCGATCGAGTTAAAAATTAAAGAAATCAACATAGAGCTTTTGGCTTCCTAACAACTTGCTTTAGGTGAATTAGCTGCTGGCTTCTCCAACCAACCATTAATGAAGCTCAATTTATTCTTTACCTTGAGGTCTATCATCATAGCCTTTTCTCACATATTGTAGTTTTCTACATTCAAGAGGCACACTGTAATCATCGCTCTTGGATTGTCCAATGGATATAAGAAAAATAACGATGACAGATTAACAATCTTCTTCGACATCAAGGTCTTGATTATGGTGTTAACCATTGACTGCGAGAGGAGGATGACATGAGAGGAGGGAGAAGGAACTGTTGACCTATAACCAAAATTGAACCGATGCAGCGACGTGGTCGATGACTTTGGGGACTATTACTTCTAGGGTTTCTCTAAAACTACTTTAATACTATGTAAAATTATAGAAAAACTGAAGAGAACATATTCCCCTTGATTTCTGGAAAATTATGTGTACGTACTCCTAAATAAAGTAAAACACTAACTTCTAATTATGATACAGTAATTTTTAATTACATTTACAACTGTTTGTCTAATCCTAACTATTTCATGATGCTCGATTAGCCACCAGTCTCATGGAAGATAAAGAAACAGAGTATTGTGTCCAAATCATCAACGAAAGCTGAGTAAAGGGCAATGGCTGCAGCTATTAGTGAGATAGTATGGTTGAAGTCTTTACTGGCTTCTTTGGTTGTAGTTCATCATGAATCCATGACCCTTTTTGTGATAATCAGTCTACTATCCATATAGCGGCTAACTCAGTGTTTTATGAATGCATCAAATATAGAGGCATTGATTGTAACTACGTTAAAAAGCCGAGTGTAGGATGATACTTGTAGCTACCAGTGAGATGATATGGTTGAAGTCTTTATTGACTTCTTTAGGTGTGCTTCATCATGAACTCATGATTTTGTGATAGGCTGCTATTCATACAATGGCTAATCTGGTGTTTCATGAATGTACCAAACACTAACAGGGCAAGTTCAAGCAGTAACTATTGTTACATTGTATGTAAGGTCACAATTTCAGCTGTTGGATATCTTCACCAAAGCTCTTGAACGATCGCAATTTCAATACATGTTTGATAAGTTGGAATTTATGATGTGTATGTGCCAATTTGAAAAAGGGTACTAAAAATACAGGTGTAAATGCAATTAGGAGTTGTTGAATCATAATTAGGAGTTAGTGTATTACCTTATTTAAGAGTAGTGTTAGTTATATGTACCTTGGGGACCCTTTGTAAATACACACAATTTTCCAGAAATCAAGGGAAATATTTTCTCCCTAGTTTTTCTCTAGTTTTGCACATGCCTCCATCATTGCTTCACTCAACGGAGAAGCACCGTTTCTTATTAGCAACCGACCACCGTGGTTGATGGCATTATCCAAATATGAGGCTGTAGACATTGATAATATACGAGGCATCGGTGGCTTCCCATTTGTAGACGTCTAACTAAAAAAGAGCTGATAGATCCTTCAGTATCGGGAATGCTCTATAAAGGACTTCAAAAAGTTCTTACGAACTTCCTATTCTTTAAGCAAACTAAAAGATCGGGATTCAGTGTAGTTGCAGAATCTGATGCCAACCTGCCAGGATTTGCTCAAATTATGAATTCCTGTGATGTGTTGGGCGTTCATTGAGCGGGCTTAACCAAGATTCTCTTCCTGAAAATTCTACATTAATACAAGTAGTCCCATTAGGAGTAGAATGGGTTCAGAGAATTTCTGCAAAGCACATGAATTTGAGGTACTCGCAGTGCAGAACAAACGTAGAAGAGAGTACTTTGATCACATTTGATTGGTAGGCAGCATCAGAACACCTTGAAACATCATATTCATTAACAGTAGGTAAAATAATCAAATCAGTCCTAGTTTTTTCCTTTGAATCCAATGACACATCGCAAAGTTATACGTAAAAACTCGACACAGTGACGCTTGAGATTAATAAAGCCTTTAAAACAGGGAATTTTAGCTATGCATTAGACTGGGGAATGTTTGTTTTACAGGTCTATTTTAAAATTGAGTGCGGTCTACTGGACTTCGGATTGGAAAAAGTGAAAAAGACAGGAATACAGGAAAGCAATTGATCGTGCATCTTAATCTCGTTGTCAGCCTCAGCTTCTCAAGAGCATCTTTGGGGTGGATCTAATCCTGCCAATCCGCCAATCCACATTCTTTTTCCTGCCTGAAATTATTTTGATAGACATGTATATCTGAACATCAACATAACTGGCTGTTTTGACGTGTGACTCCAGTTCTATTCTTATGAATCTTTTTAATCTTAATTCAAGGAGTGAGGATGCAGCAGTGCAACCATTCAGGGGGGATAAATTGAGAGGAAAATGTATCTAAATATTAGCAAAAACAACTAGTCATCTTAAATTGATCAGAAATGTAGAACATATATATCATCAAAATGCTCAGAAAGCCCATAACAAGTAAAATATGCAAAAGAAATGCCATCATCGAATCACATATTTCATAAAACTGCAAATCAAGATCAAGTAAAACAACGATATTAAAAAAAAAAACTGTCAGCTTAAATAAGCAGGAATATTTCATTGGATCATAAAGGAAAAGCACCTTATAAGAAAGAAGAGATGTAGGAGAGATTCATAGCAAAGCACACTGCAGCCCAAGAACCCAAAACTTAGGTTTCAATCAGCCAATGTTAGAAAGCATAATTGATTTTTCTTTTGACATCTAGGAATGACAGAAGGCTACTCAATCCATATCCATAGTCTCATTTTCATTATTATTGCTGCACCAAATCTTGATTGTACGATCATGCGAGACAGTAGCAATGTATCGACCATCTGTCATCAAGACAACAAAAAAAGCAATCATTAATTCGTAAAAGTTGCTTTTACATTCCTCTGAATGAAAAGTTTATTTTTAAGGGGAAAATACAGATTTTTGCAGAGGATTCTTGTCTGCTCAGCTTCAAAAGATTAAACACAGGCAAGAATTCACCGAATCTGTATAGCATAATGTACATCTAAAAGTGCTTGCTGAAAATAAATTTCAGACCGAACTTGTTTCTGAGGAAATATATAAATATAATTGTGAAATGTTGATAAAAGTGGGTCAATCCACGAAATTAATATCAAAGTGAACTTTGTTATCTGCCATTTATGGAAATTACCAGCACCAATATCCACTGAAGTGACTTTTGCTTCGTGAGCTGACAATGTTTTTATAGGCTTGAAATCTCGGCCAGACCAAACCTGTTTAATACAAGCACCATACGAGTAATATTAACTATGCTTTTCATGAAAAGGATTAAACAATGTCTTGCCAATTGATGATGGAAAATAGACAATTCCTTCAAATGAAGAAAGGATTTGACAAAAGCGCACAAAAAAACTTGGGAAAGTAGCAGAAATTGGGGAAAAAAATAACCTTAGAAGTCATGTCATAGGAAGCAGTGACTAGGTAATATCCTTCTTGAGGCTCAAACTTCACTTGTGATACAAGATTTGAATGTGCTGGTATTGTATATAAGGACTTCTTCTTCCTCAAATCCCATATTCGGCAACTATTATCTTCCCCACCAGTTGCCAGATGGTAGCCATTGGGGGAAAAACTGATACCAAAAACCTACATAGGGCAATAATTAGACATATTACGTGTTCTACAATTATGTCTTCAGCATAAGCTGAGAGATTTCAAGGAATTTAAAAGAAGATAGTTGGAATCTTACTGGTTTGACATGCCCTTCTAAAGCCATAATACTTCTTCCAGTTCGTAGGTCCCAAACACGTGCTAGTGCATCTAGTCCACAAGACCCTATTAAAGATCCATCATGATGGAAGGCTATCCCATAGACACCCCTACTATGACCTTCTTGAAGTAGTAACTCTACACCAGTATCTATGTCCCATAACCTCCATGTCTTGTCAAAACTAGTAGTTCCTAAGTACTTTCCTGATGGATGGAAAGAAATGCGAGCAAGACGATCTAGATGACCCTCAAAAACCCTTAGCAGGGAACCATCAGTGTTCCATAAACATGCAGTTCTGTCAGCTGATGCAGTGGCCAAATGGTTATGGACAGGAGAAAATGCAACGTCAGTTGCACGTTCCGTGTGTCTCTTCAAAGTCGAGATTTTGTTTACTCGAGGTATACTCCATACTTTAGCAACTCCATTCAAAGCGCTGAAGGAGCAGAAAGAAACAATAAACATGACTACTAGCATCTACAAATTTAAAGGTGCAATAGATCCTCTAATCCCAAAATAACTGCATACTGTAACCTATAGCAACAATCGACATTTCTACTAGGTATCTTGCAAATTTCTGAAACTTTAATAACCCGATAGTATGCTTCTGTAATCCATTAAAAATATAAATGGTAAATTGAGGTTATTCCACAAGCAGCACATAATTTATGATGCTCAGATTTTAGCAAATTGCATTTATCAAATAGCAGCAGTAAGGAAAGTGTCCATGAATGGTACTTGAACGACATTTCTAAGGTAACTATGAAGAGATCAGAACAATAAGTGAAAACACCATACATATTGACAAGCTAATAAGTTAGACAACAGCAGGGCCACAGAGAATTTCTAAGTGGATGTTTTTCTCTTTTTCTTTTGTAGGGATAACACTAGCCGATGCCATGAACATGTTTTAACATTGCCAATAAGTTTCTACTTTAATAACCCAAATAATATGAAGGAAATTGTTAAAAAGCAAGCAATAGAAAGTAAAATTACAGAGAAGTGGAAGAGAAGGGGATTACCAGGTGGCCAGCAGCTTTCCATCATTAGAAAAGGAACAACCAGAGAGAGGCCTATCATCTCCAATCTCACTGCAATCAAGAAACAGACCCCCTGCCTGCTTTAGAGCCCAATCAATCTCAGCTTCCACATCTTCATCTGGATCATCCCTTTTCCTCCTTGTACGCTGAAGACGCAACGCAGCCCGTGAAACAGAATACTTGGCAATATCAATCCTAGCATTTAAGAGCTCCTTTGACCCTTCAGTATAAAAAGGGTACAGAACGGTTTCCTCCTCGGCATCATCTGCTCTAATGGCAGTAGCAACAGCCTCCTCCTCTTCATGAGCTTTCATCAACTTCTCCAACTGGCCTTCCGAATCCAACTGGGCCATAAGCATCCTTAACCTGTCACGTCTCTCCATTTCCCGTTCTCCAAAAAGGGTAACAGGCTCACCAAGGCGTCGAAGACGAGCTCTGACAGCCTTGTCATTGGTTGGCACCGCGAGAGCAGCAGCACGTCTCTTCATCAAAAGTTCCTGCATTGCCTTCTGCTGTCGCTCTCTGACCAGTCGACTTTCCTCTGAAATTTCATAGCCCACCCCAGAAGTGGTGCCAACAGGAGCAGTGTCATCATCTTGGTCAGAGTCATCAGAATCACTAGCTCCAACCTCGCCATTTTGCGGACGAGAAGCAGCAGAGACGCGGATGGGTAGAGGTGCTAATGGAACTGTAGGTAATGGAGCAATAGGCGGAGCCACAACTGGTTGAACTATGGTTGCCGTCGTTGTATCCGTGGAGGTTGTTTGACTATCAATAGTTGATGATTCCACAATTTCCTCGTCGGAGGCCATGATGCCTAGAGGAAGAAACAATTGCAAAATTAACTCCAAGGTTCGAGGACAATCAACAAACAGGTGTTGTACCTTGCAAAGCTTCAGTCACCTCAACCACTGGGGTTTATAAATTTCAATCACTAAAGTTGCTCAGAGAAAATTCACAAGTTTCCATCTTTAGAGCATGAGCGAGTCAACGAACAGGGAAACTTAACTCACCAACGCTTTCGCTGCACAATGGAGACGCCCCTGGATCAACTTTGTGCAGACTTCGTTTCTCTCTCTATTTCCTTTTCTTATCGTTTTCCCCTTCTATCTCTACTTGCTTAAAATATTAGTTATGTGAATGAATTCATTAGACAAGTGAATTAGAAGTTTAGAAACCGTAATTAACAGCTGAATGTTTTCAAAGTACTGTTTTAATTAGGAACAAATCTAATAATTTAAACTTTATTATAAAATATAAAATAATGCTAACAATTAAAATTATGTTTTTTTAAAATTGTATCTCAACATTCTTAAAAATTCATACTTTCATTCAAAATATTTATATCAACATCTTCTATTGTATTTAAATAAATTACAAATTGAGAATGTTTGAAATTAATTTCTACTAAAATATATAATACTTTTAATTTTAATATATTTACTATCAAATATCAACTAATCATTTGTACTTAATACATTTATCGTTGCAAATGTATTTTTTTTATAAATTATCTTTTTAAGTTTATTATAATAAGCAATCCCGATGGCAATAGGATCTTGAGACTTTTCAGTGACAAAGAGGCTCTTTAAAGCAAGTGGACTACTGATTTTTTTTTTACAAAGAAAGAAAACACTAAAATATTACATGATTAGTCTTGAAAAACAAATCCCGGCCATATCCTTTAAGAGGCATCTTATAGGTGTAATAGTGAGAATGGAAGTACCAAGCTTAAAATTGCCGGCTAAGGAGGCAAGTCAGTCCGCACAACGATTGCCCTTTCTGTGGACTAGTGAATTTTACTTAAGAGACTTTCTATTCAACAAAACCCAAACCTTCGTTTGCAACCATCTCTAATCCTTTTCCAAAGCCCTCCACATTTGTCCCATCTCACTCGATAATCTTTACTTGTTTTATCACTCTTTCTCTATCTTAATAACATACATGGAGGGGGAAAACTTATATGATGTTTTCATGATTTAATTCATAACAAAATTCGCTTTTTCTACCTTCATTCATTCCCTCAATGGTTGTCTCTGCAATATCTACCAATCTTAACCTACTTAACTCCTTGTCTTTCAGTATTATGTCCTTAAAGGAGCTTTTAGGTCACTACCATGAAGTTCATGTTTTGATCTTTCATTTAAAAAGAAATTTATGCTTCTTTGTTTCTTCTTGTTCAGTGATCATTGTTAGAAATATATGTGGACTAATATAATCACAACATTAATTCCATATGCCTAACCACAATTGAATTGCTTAATGTATATTTAATAACCATAATGGGACGGTTAATTTGCTAATTGCATTTGAGGCACATGATAGTACCCTAATAACTATATGTTAACCCATTAAACTGTAGTTCATATCATCCATTTAAATAACACAATTAGTCTATTCTACCCCTTAGGGTAGAACATGTCATAATATATGACATAAGGTGAGATTGTTGCTTATAGAGTGTGTGTGGGAGTGAAAAGCACAAGGATCTTTTACCATTACTCTCTCTCTTGCACAAGATTTGTATTTTTCTCTTTCGATAGGTTTTGGTTGAAGCATGGAGAGGGTTCAAGACTACTTACCAAATGTTGGAGGTATGATTTCATTATCTTGTTATGTTCTAAATAAAATGTGATCTTGGTTGTTGAATGTAGTTAATTATTGCATTTATTATAGCAATTGGTATCAGAGCACCAGGTCATTTGATTTTAGAGCTCGATTTTTTGGTTGTTCCAAAAGTTTTTAGTTGAAATCATTTTTCTTCTAAACAACTTCGAAATGATGAGTTGTTGGTTCAAAGAAGATTGTCGGTTGTTGTTATTGTGTTTCAACTCTGTTTTGGACAAAGAACCACGTTTTTGGATGAGTTTTCGTGTTTTCTTCCATGGCCGAAATGGGTTTGATGTTTTCAGATTTTTGGAGCACCTTTGGTTGAAATGGATATGGGAAATCCATAAAGCGCGAAAAATGGAAGAAAACGCCTCAAAAATTGTCAAAAATGGAGGTCGGGAGAGGGAGTTCCAGCCGCGGGTCCGACCCGTCGACCTGGCTAGAGGATAGGGACAACGCATACGACATCGTCCCGTGCAGTGCTGCGCGTGGGTCGCCCGCGTGCCCGACCTGACCCGGATCTTTAAATTTTATTTTATTTTATTATTTATTTATTTAATTTTTAAAAAATTTACACGTGTGTAGGGGCGCGTGCAGACTCATTTCTAGTCCCTTTTTCCTGTTTTTTGCTCCAAATTTTATTTTTAATTTTTTCCATATGTTTATGCATAAGATTAATTAGTAATTTTATTTGATAATTCTAATTGTTTTAATCTTATTATGGCATAAACATGTTTTTGTTAACAATAGTTAATGCTTATTTTTACTTGTCGTTGAATTGAGCATGTGAAACTATTTATGATGAGGAATTTTTTAAATATTGACGTATATTTAAAATTTGTGTTTTTCTTCTAAAATAACGTTAAGATCCATACGAGTAATTAATTGTCCTGTTGATAATTACTGCTTAGTAGGATGCTTAATATGGTGAAGAAATTTTATTGAAATATTATGAATTGCACAATTTTTCTATCCTTTTGATAGTATATTGATGATTTTGGTTGTGATATTTTAATATATTGTTCTTACCTGTGAATGAGTTCTATATTTATTTTAGGAACTCTAGCATGAATGATATAGTTAAGCTTAAGGCTATGGATATGGACCTTGGTGAGGACTACATGATATGGTTTGTGATGGAGACTCTTCCCTCAAAATTTGATTCAATTAGATCGAGCTATAATGCTCAAAAAGAGCAATGAACTGTTGAAGAGATGACTGTTATTCTTGCCAAGGAAGAGGATGATATGAAAAAGGAAAGGGTAAGAAGCATCTCTATAATGACGGACCATGGCAATTATCAAAAGAGAAAGTTCACTTCTAATAGCTTAGGCGACCAGAAACTTGTCAAGAAGAAAGATGTCGGTGCTAAAGGAAGTGGACAGGCGGGTACATCTTCTGTTAGTCAGAAGAAAAAGCTTTTTAAAGAGAAGTGCAACTTTTGTAAAATTTTTGGACACAAAAAAGCTGATTGTTGAAACTTAAAACTCATTTAGAGAAGAAAGGTAACTATCTTGTGATGGTTTATTTAGAATCAAATGTTATTGATGTACCCTTAAATACTTGGTGGTTAGATACTGGAGCAACAATTCATG
>JANVCQ010000007.1:11733353-11744619 GCA_025531925.1 Erythroxylum plowmanianum
ATATAAATCACATAGAATAAAATAAAGTAAAATATATTAAATAATTAATGATAATATTTTTATATAATTAATAATAAATTGTATATAATTAATAATAGAATAAAAAATTTAATAAATTTTTATTAATAAAATATAAAAATTATTATTTATTTTTTTGTATATATTTTTATATAAATAAAATATAAATAAATTATTTTAAATATAATCACATAAAATAAAATAAAATAAAATACATTATATTTTATATAATTAATAATAAAATATATATAATTAATAATAAAATAATAAATCTCCAGCAATAACTATTTTAATATAAGGGGTATAATAGTCATTTATTATACATTACATTACATTCAATTCATCTTCCAACATTTCACTACATTATATTATAAACTCTTCTATCTCTCCCAAATAACTTTTCACTATATTACATTCCATTTCATTATAAACCATTTCGTTTCATTTCATTACATTCTATTTCATTAATTAACATCTAACCAAACAAACCCTAAGAAAATTGGAGCCACGAGAAGCTGAGAATCGAGGAAGCCACCACTGCCACTGATCTACAGGATAAATTCTACAAATTATATATAATGTAGGGCAATAAGTTTATTGGATCATATATATATATATATATATATATATATACACCCTATCAAATACTCGACAAACTAGATGGAAAAAATCAACAATGCAATATGAATATGCAAATGGGAACACACCCACAACAAGCACACTAACTCATGCAAGAAAGAAAAGTAAGAGAGATATCAATATCACTAACTAATACTAATAGAATAGAAAATATAATAAATAGAAAATCGCTCACTTTTTTGTATATTTTTCATATATATATGTATATATATATATATATATATATATATATAAGATTGTAAATAGAAAGAATATTAATGGCTTTTTTATTAGATGATAATAATTTGTACACTACACTTCATTGACAATATAGTTTATAAAAAAATGCATTT
This sequence comes from Erythroxylum plowmanianum, assembly GCA_025531925.1. Lineage (NCBI taxonomy): Eukaryota > Viridiplantae > Streptophyta > Magnoliopsida > Malpighiales > Erythroxylaceae > Erythroxylum > Erythroxylum plowmanianum. The sequence goes on from JANVCQ010000007.1 coordinate 11,734,343, forward strand.
GAAAAAATATAATGTATTGCAAATTCATAATTGAGAATAATTTAATACATTATTAATTTGTAATTTATTTTAATGCAGTAGAGGAAATTGACGTAAATACTTTGAATGAAAGTGTAGTTTATAAGTTTTTAGAAAGCATCGAAGAATTTGAAACTTTTAATGATGATAAGACATAACCTCATTCAAAAATACAATTTTGATTTTTTATTTTTATTGTAATTTTAATTTTTATATTAAACTTTGATTTAATTTGACTTATTAGATATTGGTCTATTTTTATTTAATAAAATATTTTATATTTAATTATTCTTATAAAATTTACTTCTTATTTATTATATATCGATTTTATAGCAGTTTAATACTGATTGAACATTTAAACCTTAAGCATTTCCTTTGAACAGTTCAATGTGTGGTCTAGTTTTTAAAACATTGTCTTATACTATGCATTATTTTTTTCTTTCTCCCAATAATAGAAGAACTAACTTTATTTTTATTGAGTACGTATTAAGTTAAAATTAAAATTCATGTAATTTTTGTGAATTAGGTATTTTTGGTAAATTGTTGGACCACCTGAATAATGTAGTTGGTCGAAACTTTACTTGCTTTCCCAATCATTGTTCCAAACAATGAAGGTCTGACACGATCTAGCTATCGTGACTATTTATCCACATAAAAGGATGGAAAAGAAAACAAACGCATGTCATAATGAGGTTGTTTTAACAATGAAAAGATTTCAAATATGTATTCCAAAAAGATCAACTAAAAAGGACTTGGGAAAAATATATACAACAACAATTACGTATTAATAAAAAATTGTTAAGAAAAATATTTCTTTTAAAGCTTGGAAAAACAATAACAATAACATCCTAATGCATGAAAATTTTAAAAGTATGCAATTTCATACTTAATTAATAGAAAAATTGTTATAGAAATATAATGTTTTAATATTTAGAATGTTGTATTATAATAATAGGTTAAAGTATTGCATGGTTGAACTTTCTTCTCTTTGACAACTTCTTTTTTGCATTTTTCATCTCTTTGATATTTAGCAAACAACTGCCAAATTCAAGGACAAAAGCTCAAGACTGAAGGAACGTGTGACAAATTCAAAGGGATACAGATTAGAGATTAAAGTTAAATATCGATTAGGGTTGGGATGTGAGTAAAATTAGAGATTAAGGCTTAAAACCATTTGGGTTGGGGATGTGAGTTTTTTAGATAAACGATAGAAGGCTATTTTCAGTACTGCTTGGCGCTTGCTCCTCGTGGAACCAAGTCAAACAGAGTGACGGAAACAAAATAGAGATGAGTGTAAAGGTACTGACCCCCCACTTCGCAAGGAAGAGAAATGTGGAAACAAATGGGAGAGATTATATAACTTGTTTTTTCCTTGTTGTGGCTAGCAGCCACGTGATTAACTCAAAGCGAATTATTCTTTCACCTTTTTTTATTAAGAGGAAAGTAAACGAAATAGATTACACAACTAGTCTAGGGAAATAGACTCCCGATATATCCTCTAAAAAGATAAAGTAGCACCCAATGGGTGTAGTATCAAAATAAGTGATTACTAAATCAAAATGACCAGTATAGTTAGGGAGCCAGTCGACACATCTATTGCTCTCTCGATAGATATGTCGATGTACAATAGTCCAGTTCTAAGTAAACAATTTGTTAATACCCATGACTATGGGATTGAGAGCCATTAATCGATTAGTCGAGGAAGACAGGAGAGTGTGAGTCCGGTAATAACCCAGATTCCACGAGAGTGTGAGTCCGATAAACACTCCCCAGAGTTCCGCAGACATCGATGAGCACCAACCGAGATTCTAGATGAAACCTCCAAGCCAATTGCATACAGTATCACGTATAAGGCCACCTACTGTGGTTGAGGATGAGGAACGTTTGCATGCTCTATCCGTGTTTAATTTTACCCACCTAATAGAAGGTTTGCACCATCCGATAAGTTACTCTAGTCGAGCGCGACGACTGATATCAGCTTAGCTTTGCCAAACGGTTGACTTGTGGATCTGATCTGCATAAGATAAAATAAGATAAACTGGTAAGGACGGCCAAATAAAATGTTCATCAGAGAGGGCTATATTTCTCCATGTCCATAGGAACTAACAAGTACTACCAAAAAGAATCCAGCAATCACGCCCAAGTACTCGTCGGTGGTGGTGGAGAATTTTAATGAGCCACTCTCGAGTCGGTATAGTGAAAAAATCATAAGAAACGATTTGTGGAGGAAATGTGTTTCACACTTGGCGGGCTTTGAAGTAGTCTCGCACTGTATGCAACGAGGATTCTTCGAGCCAACAGTGATAACAAGCTTCGTTCATAGTGAATTGCTTAAGGACGTGTTATTGGTTAGTGAGTAACCGAACTTGTACGAGGAGCCAGAGGAAGGAGCAAATGCGTTGTGGGACCTTTCACTGCCAGATTACCTTCTAAATTCCATTAGGCGAGCCGTTTTCGTGATCCATGAGCATGGAATAAGTGGAAGCTACCGTGAATTGTCCAGTGTCGAAAATTTCCTATATCAACTTATCTTGCCCTAGGTAGGCCTTCAGGGAGAAAGTACCTACTAATGACCTGCAAATCGACGTCGGGAGACAAGATTGAAATGCATCCCAATTTTAAGTACTGTCAATGTCCACAAAGTGCTGGACATTGAGGTTAATAGTTGAATCATGGATTGGGGTTATTGCATGGGTAATAAGAGGTCCCACTCCCTTAACCCAAGGATCTATCCAGAAGCGAGTCCTAACACCATCACCATCATCCATTTCATGCCCTGGAGCACTAGGTGCCATGTAGCCTTTATGCTCTTCCAAATCATTGATCCACCGATTGCATCAAAAGAGGTAGGGAGATTGTTGACATCAAAGTTATATTTCGTATAGAGGCTTGGCAATTAGTGTCTATCCTAATTTCGCTAAGAAGGCGTCACTGGTTTCACAAATTTTTCGAATGCCAAGACCCCCATCTCTTTTGGTTTGCCAACTTCCTCCCAGTTAACTAAGTGAATCCTCTTTTTTCCATTATACAAGCCCCACAAAATTTGTCGCATTAATTTTTCCAACTCGTCACAAAGACTACGAGGTAGCATGATCGTCTGTATTGCATAACTGGGAAGGGTTACTATGACTGATTGAGCCAATGTGATGCGTCCTGCAAAAGAAAAAAGGTTGGCTATCCAACTTGATAAGCGTTGGTGAACCTTAACAAGGATGTATTGATAGGTTCTTTTCCTCACTCTTTCGTGCAGTAGCGGCACTCCAAGATATCATCCAAGATCATTCGTCTGTTTGAAACCCAGAACGCTACTTAAATAGTGTGTCATCGATGGAGGAATATATTTGGAATAATAGCACCTAGATTTGTCTTAACTGACGCATTGTCCTGAAGCAGCATAGAAAGAAATTAAAGTATCCCGAATTACATACACTTGATCAATTGAGGCTTCGGAGAAAATGATGTGAGAAATAGGAGGTCCATTTCTGCTTAATTTACTAGGCTATCATCGTCCTTATGTCACTGCTTGAGAAATTGAGTGACCTAGTCGTTCCATAAATAGGATAAAGAGGTAAGGCGATATGGGATCACCCTATCGAATACCTCTAGAGGGACTAAAGGCGTCACTGAGTTCACCATTTCAATTCACCTGTAGGGAGACCGAGGAAATGCACTTCATAATGGGATTGATCAGCGACTCAGGAATCCCAAAGTCGATTAGTATGTCTTAGATGAAATCTCATGACAGCCTATCGTAAGCTTTTTCAAGGTTCGCCTTTAAAGCCATTATCCCTTTCTGACCGGTTTTCCTTTTTATTGTGAGGATGACTTCTTGGGCGATAATAATATTATCTGTAATCAAGCTCCTTGGGACAAAACTGCATTAGGTTGGAGCTACCAGATCGTCGAGATAAGGTTTAAGCCTATGAACAATAATCTTGGTAATGGCTTTATAGATCACAGAACATAATGCAATTGGCCTAAATTGTGTAATCGACGTGGGAGACAGAATCTTTGGTATAAGAACCATAATGGTGCAATTAAGTTCAGATTCCCAAGCTTCATGTCTAAAAATTTGCTGTATAAATAAAGTCAGAGAAGGGCCGACAATGTCCCATTGGGATTGCTAAAATAAAGCGGTTAAGCCATCAAATCCTGGTGCCTTGTTAGGAGTCATATTGAAGAAAGCCATCTTAATTTCATCAGGACTGAGAGGACGGTCCAAATCAACTATAGCTTGGTGAATAAGGAGAGGGAATTGACCATGGATCAGCTGGTCTATAGGATGCTGGCTTTCCCTCGTATATATTTTCTCGAGGAAATTCTGTGCTAATCTTCCGATGCTCATTGTATCTGAAATCACATAGCCATTTTCATCTTTCAAGGAATTAATCCTCGCTTGCTGTTGTCTGGCCATAGTGATTGCATGATAATATTTGGTATTCCTGACACCCTAGCCTAACCATTGGTTTCTAGATTGTTGGTGCCAGTAGAGTTCTTCTTGATAGAAGACCTGCTCCATTTCAGATTGTAGATGTTCCTCGAGTTCTCGGAAAGAGGTCGAGTCTTTGTCTTCTAGTTTTTTTTAATTCCTTCAAGTCTTGCCATGAGTCTCTTTTTTCGGTGGAAAATGTTGCCAAATATGGTAGCATTCCAATGCTGTAATCTTTCCAAGAAAGTTCTGATCGCGCCACTAAAATCAAAATTGGTAGGTTTCAATTCTCAGCTACAAAATAGCCAAAGCTTGCATGAGTCAACCAAGTTGACAAAAATCTTAAGGGCCTAAGCGTCAGAGGAGAATGTGCGTTGTTGTTAAGAGTGACTACGAGAGGCTGCCGATGGTCTGATTTCAGGACCTATTGTATTTTGGAAGGCAGATTGCCAAGAATTAGAACAGAAGACATGATCTAATTTAGCAAGAATTTGTCCTCTCTGCCAAGTGAATCTTGGCCCTGAAAATCCAAGATCTTAAAGATGACAAATTTGCACACAATCTCTAAATTGAGATTTGACGATAGGTTGGAGTCAAGATCCTCCACGTTTATCAGTGCTCTCCAATTTAGCATTGAAGTCCCCACCCAAAAGCTAAGGATTAAAAGTAACCCTAGCAATTTTCCACAGATACATCCATAAAAAATTTTGTAACGAATACGTAGGGTTAGCATAAATGGTAGTGAAGTCAAATGATAATTGGTCCCATTCTATATTGACATGCACAAATTGACAGTGAGCTATCAGAATTCGGACCATAATATCAGCTTTTCATAGTAGCCAAATACCTCCTGAATAGCCTTTTGCTTCCACCCTAAATGAGTGTGCAAAACTCAAACTCTTCATAACCTTCATTGCTCGTATCCCACTTATACGTGACTCAACCAAAATAACAAGAAGTGGTTTATGGATGCGAATGTAGTTCTTGATGATTGGCTTGAAGGTCCTACTTCCAGCCCTTGACAATTCCATATGAATATCGACATAAAATTAGAGTAAAAGGAAAATTTTATTTGGTATGAGAGTTGACTGCATTATCAGTCGGCTCCCGACACTGGTTTGTCATGTGTTCCTGTGGAGTCTCCTCCAACTGAGTATCAGACTCAAAATTAGCTTCAGTTACGCCCGTCGAATCTTTTTTCAGATCAGGTGGTCGCGATGAGGGTATCATGTGTTTTCTAATGGATGATGTCGAGGTAGTATGAAGACAATCTTCAGTGGGAACCTCCTCCCGCAACCCAATTCCTCATGTATGGGCAAATTGATAGATTGATCTTATATTACCACCTCTACAACTGAAGGGATAGATAGGGCCACGCGGTTCATTATTTGTCGTTGAGTCTCTGGTGATTTGGGCTAGGAAATAGTCAAGGGTTAGATCTGCCTAACGTGGCCCATAGGTTGTAACTGTATGGAGGCTTGCGGTATCGTATTGGAGTTGTGGTTATAAGACCTACTGTGTCCATTAAACGACGAACGGTTCGTCCTACTTTCCTTATGCGTCATCTGGTTTAAGGATTTGTCTCTCGCTTGGTTTTGAAACATCGTATTATGGGTTTCTGGTTGTTGAGTTTCCTCAGTAGTTTGAGGTTGGTCCATTATGGGTTCTAACGGCTCTATTTCTGTTAGGGCCTTGTACTTTGAGCCCTTCAACCTCACGTGGTAGGAGCTATTGTTCCTATCATGTTTGTGTAACGTTAGGTTGGGTGGCGGCCGGCGAGGGCGATGTTGAACTTGCATCTAGGGCCCGTAATCCTCATGTCGGAGGCCTCCTGAGGAAGATTCACCTCGATTGTCCAGGTGGGTGGTCGTCTTCTGTCCTCCGATGTCGTGCACTGTTTCAGGTTGCTCGATCGGTCGTGTGGGGCAAGCCATGACTCCGTGTCCGACCAGCCCACAGGAGAAGCAGATTTGGGGCAAACCCTCCTATGCCACTTTGATTATTTCACCATCTAGCTCGACGATGGAACGAAGAGAGGAGCTGAGGTCGATGTCGATGGCAGCCCTTATGGATTTTCCATATTGTGTTTGTTGGATGTTGTTGTCAATCTTGACAGTGCGTCTCACCAAATTCCCCAGGGCGGTGAGAATCGAAGGATGGCACCTGGCGACGGAGAGGTCAACGCACCTAAGCTACCACATGTGTAATTTTGCCAGTAGATGGACGAAATTCTAGGTACCATGGTTAAACAGAGAAGGCATGACTAGATATTACCCATGGCCCCTATGTGAGTGTCTGTACATAGTTGTCCTCCTCCACGAAATTGATGAGGTAAGAGTCATTGTCTATATTGACAATTTTCATAGGACCTTTTGGTTTCCACATGGTGAGCAATCGTGATTTGAGCATGTTGAATCTCAATTTTCGTCCTAGCAGTTTAATCACAACAACGTTTAGCCAAACTTTGTCTAGTTTGCCTTTGAATGTGTTGGATAATTCTAAACCCATACCGAATTCTCCTTTCTCCTTGTATTGTAGTAATATCTCCCTTGGCGATTTCTATTATGTCCTCTTTAGGCCATTCCATTTTTCTCGCTCCTATGTCAATGTTTGAATGGCCGGTAACCACCGCCCTATAGTTGGGTGGGTTGCTCTATAGAACAGGCGCGAGAGGAGGAGAGTCTTCATCCCTTTCACATGCGCTAACCGCAAATAGTAGCATGCGCCTATTTTTGGAGGATGGACCTACGGTTAGTTTTAAAAGTTTCGTAAAAGAGAGAAAACTAAAATATATAAAAACAATCAGGAGGCCGATTGGTAGGGCCCATGGTTTAGCCGACTGGAGCCCAATGAAGTTTTGGGCTAGTACACCCTGACGCAATAGGAAGGCCCTCTTCAGTAATGAAACCTATATAAATCCCAATTCAAACCCCCGTAATCGGAAAATGGAGGGAAATCTATCGAGAAGAGCAGCTCTGCTCACCAAGATCAGAGGTCAAAAGTCGCCATCTTTTCACAAAATTTTCGATGGTAACATAAGTACTAATATATTTTTAAAATTTGTCTCAGATTTTACTAGATCACTGGTGATGGATCTGAACTCGGGACAATCTCCGGCGATATCGATCGATAAGTTCACAAACTATTGCACCAATCCAAACGCCGATTGGTCAGTTATTTATTTATCTTTAATTTGTCCTTTTTTTGAAATTTCATCCTTCTTGGTGTTTGTAGTTGGTGCAGATACGACTTGTCGAATGGGCAAGAGGTTGTGACAATGGAGACAGAATGCAATGTGCGTAGAATAGGTGAGGTGATATCAATTTGGGTATAGGGTTTTGATGATATTTGAATAGGAGTGTTGATTTTGTTCGTTGTTATTTGGTTTCAGTTGTGTTGCTTAGAGTGCTATTAATTGTTCAGCGACTTCTGCAAGAGAACAGAAATGGGTCTAAGAGGGATATATACTACATGCACCCTTCTTTATTTTCTGGTACTGTTTCAATTATGTCCCCCGTTGTGTGACATAGACTCTTTGTGATAAATACAACTTTTTAATTTTGTAAGTGCAGAGCAATCAGTTGTAGACCGGGCAATAAACGACATATGCATCCTTCTCCAATGCAGTCGTCACAACCTTAATGTGGTTCGCACTTTTGTTTCTGCTCTAGTAATGCACCCTGTCAAATGCATGATGATGACGACAATTTCACACACTGTTCATTCTTTTTTTGCAGGTTTCCGTTTCAAATGGGTGGGTGCTACTTGCTGCATTCAACTCTTGAATGATGTGAAAAGTTTCCCTGATTAAGTTTTGGAGTGCTCATGGATTGTTCTTCTTTTTTCTTTCTTTTGGTTACATATTCTTGGTATTTTGTAGGTTGGTGATGGGCTGGTTACGGTTCCGAGAAGCTGAAAGGAGTTTTGACTGTATAAGTAGTCCCGGCATTGTAAGGATGAAGATGGATTTGAATATAGCTTAGCAAAAAACTGAAAGATGTTCTAGAATCTGCTCTGTCACTCACTAAAACTTTGAATCTAACTCCTCTCCAGGCCCATCCCATCCCTGTGAAAGTTGAGGATGTTAAAGGTATTGGAACTGTCAAGAAATCAACTTCTTATTTACGGCAATGCCTTTAAGATGAAGCCTTTAGTGGGGTTAAGGGGAACGTCGAGCTTTTTTCAATGCTTCAATTCTTCTAGTTCTTGATTGTTACAATGTCTTACTGATTTCACCTAATTCTTTGACATAGATATCTTTAGTGTTGCCAGATATGTACTTGTCGTGGAGAAGGAATCAGGTTGAGCTTCTCATCCACTACGCTTATTTTGAAGATACTTGAGATATCCTTTATTTCCAAGTTGCGTTCAATTATCTTAAATTGTTACTCTTGGATGCTTGACATGCAGTGTTCCAACGATTAGCTAATGACCAGTTCTGCAATGCAAACCGTTGCATTGTTATCACGGTTAGGACTAATTTCATTCTGTCTTCTTAAAACTCTTAGCAGATTTTCATCTTTATTTTATACTTTTCAGGGAAGAGGGTATCCAGATATTCCCACGAGAAGGTAGCAATTGTTTCTAAGTTCAGGACTAAACTGGATGTTTAGTGTAGTTTATGGAGTAGACAATACCATTGCTGTATATTCATATTGACTCCGAAATTGTGCACATCTTAAATTACCAGATTTTTGAGACTCCTCATGGAGAACTTGCATCTGCCAATCTACGGTTTGGTAGACTGTGATCCTTATGGCTTTGACATTATGACAACCTACCGGTTTGGTTCTATGGTACGATATCTTGGTTTTATGTACGTGATTTCACTGCTTATCTCCTCAAGCTAAGCCTAGTGATTGAAAACGCGAGCAACTTAAGTCCTTACAACGAGTACCACTAAACTTCTTCCAATTCAAATTCCATGCTTAAGAAAATGGCGTACGACGCAAAATTTTTGCGGGTCCCGGAGATACACTGGCTTGGAGCCTTTCCTTCTGATTTTGAGAGATATGGCATTCCTGACAAATGTCTGCTTCCCTTGACAACAAAAGGTGTTAAAATCTTTGACTTATTTTAATATTTCTTTCAGTTTGTCAAAACTTTTTAAGTTTTTCTTCCAGTTTGTCACTTACCCTTTACCCTTTCCATAGTTTAAGCTTTATGCATACCTTTTCAGATAGGAGGAGAACTAAAACAATGCTACATAGATGCTACCTCCATAGAGAAGTGCCAAACTGGAGGTCTATCCTGGATATCCTGAACGGCTAGATCTTTTTTATTTTATTCCCTCCCTTTTCTCCTTCTGTAGAAGAATTGGACTCTTCGTATAGCGGTGTGTTTATTCAATGACAGGTTGGAGTTAGAGTTAATGCTGCAAAGAGGAGCAAAGTTCGAGATTGAAGCACTGTGCACGCACTCATTTTCCTTCTTGTCAGAGCAGTACATACCACACAAGATTCAAGGTGGACTCTACATTTGATTTTTTTTCACACTTATAGACTCACAGTCACAGCTAAACTTTAGTAATGTTGGAAGTGGATAATTTTTGCACAATCTTATGGCCCTATAATATCTGACATGATAAATGTGGCCTTGATACAAAATGGCTGGTTGATTGATAGTTAGTTACAAGTCAGTGTTCCAATTTCAGTCACTTCCTTTATTAAGAGGCAACTTATACTGTGATAGAAGAATTTAGAATTTCTGACAGAGAGAAGAGAATCAGAAGAAGATAATTACTGTAAATTTCATCTCCCTTCATTTCCTTGACAACAGAATTTAAATAGCAAGATAATTACAAGTGGTACACCCACCTGCTACAAACTAG
>JANVCQ010000007.1:11744719-11755422 GCA_025531925.1 Erythroxylum plowmanianum
AATATTATTAACAAGTTCTTCTAAAGATGCAACTGAATCATGTTGGCTCTCCGAATCTAGGGCATTAGACCATGTGTTTTTTGGAAGTTGCCCTCCATCCTTCTGAAATTGTAGAGTATTCTCCTGCAATTGCAAAATCAACTCTTCCAGAGATGGACCGGAGTCGTGATGGGAAGCTTTTGGTCTATATAAGAATTGTTGTATATCCTACAAACTATCATGGAAGTAATTCTGGTGATTATCCTATCCATAACAAAAGTTAGGTTGATCAGTCCAAACATTGTTATAGGATTGAGAATATGAATTATAAAAGAAATTACTTTTGTCCATATCAAAAAATTTTTTACTCGAAACAAAAAATGAAAAGATCATAAAATAACAGAAAAGAAATTAATTACGAACAAATATATACCAAAAACTAATTAAATCACAAAAAAAAACTAAAACATCGCACTCCCCAGCAACGGCGCCAAAATTTGATTGCGCGTCATTACGTTAGTTAAAATAAAATAACTAAACTACTACTATAACAGTGGCAAGTCTAGGTCGATCTCACAGAGAGTGCGTGTAAAGTTTATGGAATGAAATTAATCGGTGTTTAGGTTTAATGGGGTTTGATTTTTGAAAGAAGAAAATAAAATGAAACTAACTAATAAAAACAAATTAAAGAAAACATGTAAAAAATAATAAAAGTAGAGAATTCAGTAAGAACCCGGCTCTTTGGTTTAATCTCGGCCTATATCCTAATTAAGCATATTTCATTAATTTGTTGTTCTTTGACCTCTCCTAACAACTATTAATCGTGGGTTAATAATTAATTCGAGTTTTTTCTTAGGTTTTGTTTAATCAAGATACGATCGTTAATTAAACCTAATCACCAAATAACCTAGGATATGATCTCTAGATTTAATTAGGCAGTAGCATTACGAATTAGGAAAACCGATTAATCAAGACAATAACCATATACGATACATCATTTAACCTAGGTCATGTTATCGCTAATGTTTACGAATCATTAGTCGCTACACATGAATTTCAACATAATAATTACGGATTATATCGAAATTCTAACAATGGTTTTGCAATTGACGATTTAATGAACGCATTAAAATCATCAACTCATAATACCCAATTGGGTTCATACACAAATAATCGAATAATAACGAAAATTCGATTATACATACACAATACCCAAATCAATTAATATAGGATAATACAATCGATTCCTAATGAGGGAAAGAAACAACAAAATAATAATAAAATATTTAACCCGGGTCATCAACGTCGATGTCACCTTTGAACTGGTGTCGGGATGTTTAACTCTTCATGAGTCTTTCTCGAAAAATTACTTCAACCCCGTTCCAATCCCTAACTGAAAATCCCTTAGCTTCTCCTTCAATGCCCACTCTCCAACGCAGCTCTTCTCTTCTTACTGTTCATCGACAGGACAATTTAATGTTGGAGTTTATGCTACTGTTCACTGCTCATTATCCTCTCTCATGTAGCTCTCATAGTTTCTCCTTGCAAGCCCCAACCTGCCAAGCCGAAGCCAAACCATCAAGCCGCACGCTCCTTCACGCCAGCTCTCTACCTCAGCTCTCCTCACTCAGCTCTCCTTCATCTACGTTTAACGTAGGAAAATGCGTTAAACGCAGACCCACGAAAGTCCCAAACCTCTCTGCTGCCCACTGTGCTTGTGATGGGACAAATAAGGGTCTGAGTCAATTAAAACCTTCTTCACGCTTCTTGTTTACGCCTGCTCTGTGGAAAGCTACATGTAACGCAGACAATGCTGTTAGCATTTTATTCTCTTGGTTCCTTCTTATGAAGTCGTTTAATGCCTCCAAATGCTGCTTGCTTTTAATCTTTGTGTTCCATTTTTCTTATCTTTTAATTTTCTTCTTCTTGCTCCATGAAGACAAGTAAAAATTGATCTTCAGAAAATAACCCAAATGCAGCACTTTTGACTCACTTTAATTTATTTGCTTCCAAATTGTATCTAAAATCATATATAAATTAAAGTGAGTATCTTAAACATTTTTATATCATTAATCGCTAAGTATAAATAATTAAATGCATCAACAATTAAACACATATCACAAAGGAACATTTCTAAGATCTTTTGGGAGAAGTTTACAGCGGTAAAGTCTTAAGGTCGAGTGACCGCACCCTTTGGGACAAATACACCATGGTGAAAGAGCCTGGCTCTGCCACGATGAAGGTTCCAAATCAACCAAAAACCTTTTGGGAAAAATGTGTTGTGGCGAAAGTCTGGCCTCGCCGCGACTAAGTTGCCCAAATCAAACAAAAATACCCTTCGAGAAAGGTTTGCTGCGGTGAAACCTTCAGATCTGAAACCCAGAACCTAACAATCTGACTATATCCTACACTTCTATTTCCAACCACAATAATCAACAACTCAACCACAACATACATATACACAATACACAAGCAAGACAATTTGCCCATATTACCCAACAACTATAACACATTACCTACCTAAAGTGCTTGGAAATCCAACTCAACTGTGTCTTTCCTCTTGCTCTTGGGTAAGATTTTCTTGATTTCCTAAAACAAGCCAAATTTTCATTCAAAACAATATCCCCATAAAACTCCATAAGCTTCATAAATCAAAAAGATAAAATTAAGCTTAGGCTTAACTTACCCATAGTTCATCTAAGTTAGAAGGGGAGGAGTTGGAGAAAATTGTATAGAAGGGAACAAACGAGTATAAGGTGGTGTACTGACATTACACTTGTCCTCAATGAGCTTGGTCATGCCCATAGTGTCATAAGGTGAGTGAGGTTTAAGCAACCATATTTCACATTGAATGTCATCACGGAGGTCGGATATGAAGCAATTTAGAAGATTGATAGTAGAGAGACTGATGGTGCGATTGGAGAGGGCCTCAAAAGTCGCTAGATAAACAACCACCATGGATGTTTGCTTGAGTTTATATAGTTGGGCCTTATGGTTTAGAAAAGTAGAGGGTTTGAATCGTAACTTAAGTTGGTGAGTGAAAACCTCCTAAGAGGAGAGTTGCCCATTGGTGTGCATCTAGTAATACCACTGAATAGCAGGGCCAGTCATGTAGAAGACTGAAATAGAGAGTTTGTGGGAAAGAGGGGTGTTATGGAAGGTGAAGAAATGCTCAATTTGAAAGATCCAATCTAGGACATTGTCACTCGAAAATAAGGGGATTTCAAGTTTTGGTAGGCAAGAAATGAGGTGATTAGTGGAATCGGTATGGGAGGAAAGATTTGGAGTGCTGTGAGAGGAAGAGTGGGGTTGATAATTAATAGCTAGTGTCAGAGTAGTGGGTAAGGGGAGTAATGGAGGTTGGGAGGATGGTGGTGGGGATGGATGAGTAGAGGTCATAAGCGTGGGTGTTTTTTTTTTCCTGATTTAGCCAGTTTGACTGGTAAATCGATGAGAATGGAAGTTTGGGTGGCCATGACTTTTTGAAATTGATCAATGTGGTATGATTGTTGTTTGACCATAGTAGCCAAAGAATCAATTTGAGAAAGGATGTTTTCATGAGTGGTCAATTGGTCATGCATCTATTTCAATTGTTCATCCAGAGCTTTAGACCATGTGTGCATACCTTTCGTCATGTCAATGAAAGCACCAAATGATGCAATTAATGGACGAGTATATAAATAGTGTAGAAATTAGAAGATGAAGAGAAAAGGAGGAGAAGAAGAGTTGAGAGAAAAAAGACGAGATGGGGCAATTGTAGGGAATAATTCTCTTCCTTTTCATTCTGTGCCATTCTTCATTCTTATAAAGAGATCATATAATAACAAACTTGTAACAAATATTGTCAGCTATGAATATTGTATAACAACTCATCATTGCCCATAACAAACTTATCATTCACTTGGTAACAAAATCAGAGAGCTTCGTTGGCTTTGCAGGGGTGTGGTTACTCCTCCTAAGGCTTGTGCATTGAGTGGTAATTTGATTTACAACAAAATCACTGTCTTGACGTCATCTTAACATAGCCAAAAGGCCGACTCCACCACCATTGACTATTTGACCTGATGAATATAGCATCCAAAACTAAAGATCTCGCCACCATCGGTGATCCAACTTCATCTGATGAATTGTTTTTTTTTTTTATTAAGAGGGAAGATAACGAAACAGATTACACAACGAGTCTAGGAAACAGATCCTCGACATATCCTCTAAGAGGATAAAGTGGCATCCAATAGGTGTAGTATGAAAATAAGTGGTTCCTAAGGCAAAATGCTTTGCATAGTTAGCGAGCCAGTCAGCATATGTGTTGCTCTCTCAATAGATATATCGATGTATGTAGTAAACAGTTCGTTAATACCTAGAACTATGGGATTGAGAGCCATTGATCGGTTTGCCGAGGAAGATAGGAGATTAATCACTGCTATTGAATCCACTTCAAGTTTGATCAGGTGATAACCTAGATTTCACGTAAGCGTGAGCCCGATAAACACTCCCCAGAGTTCTACAGACATCGATGAGCACTAGTCAAGATTCTGGATGAAGCCTCCAAGCCAATTTCCTGTACTATCACGTATGAGACCACCTACTGTGGCTGAGGATGAGGAACGTTTGCATGCTCCATTTGTGTTTAATTTCACCCATCCAATAGGAGGTTTGCACCATCAGATAAGCTGTTAGTGTCGAGGGCGATGGCCGATATCAGCTCTACTTTGCCAAACAGTTGACTGGTGAATCTGATCTGTATAAGACAAAATGAGATAAACTAGAGATGACAACCAAGTAAAATGATCATCAAAGAGGGTTATATTTCTCCATGTCTATGAGAACCAACAAGTAGCACCAAATAGAATCAACCAATCATGCCCAAATACTCGTCAGTGGTGTTGGAGATTTGTAATGAGCGACTCTTAGGTCGGCATAGTGAAAAAATCATTAGTAACAATTTGAGTAAGGATTGTGTTCCACACTTGGCAGGCTTTGACGCAGTCTCGCACTGTATGCAGCGAGGATTCTTCAAGAAGATAGTGATAGCAAGCTCCATTCGTAGTAAGTTGCCTATGAACATGATGTTGGTTAGTGAGTAACTAATCTTGTGCGAGGAGCCAGAGGAAGGAGCAAATGCATTGAGGATCGTTCCATTTCCAGATTGCCTTCCAAATTTCATTAGGCGAGGCATCCTCGTGATCCATTAATATGGAATAAATGGAAGCTACAGTAAATTGTTCGGTGTCAGAAATGTCTCAGATTAATTTATCCTACCTTAGGTAAGGCTTCGGGGGAAAAGTACCTGCTATTGACCTGCAAATCGTCGTCGAGAGACAAGATTGAAATGCGTCCCAATTCTAATTACTGTCAATGTCCACAAAATGTTGGACACTGAGATTACTAGTTGGAGTAGGAATTGGGGTTGTTGCATGGGTAATAAGAGGTCCCACTCTCTCAACCCAAGGGTCTAACCAGACTCTAGGCTTAGCGCCATCACCGATCATCCATTTCATGCCCTAAAGAACTAGCTGCCATGTAGCCTTTGTGCTCTTCCAGATCATTGATCCACCGATTATGTCAAAAGAGGTGGGGATATTATTGACATCAAAGTTATATTTCACATAGAGAACTTTTACCCATAAAGCATTAGGCTTGGCAATCAAAATCCATCCTAATTTTGCTAAGAAGACATCATTGGTTTTGCAAATTTTTCGAATGCCAAGACTCTCCATCTCTTTCGGTTTGCAAACTTCCTCCCAGTTAACTAAATGAATTCACTTTTTTTCATTGAACGAGCCCCACAAAAATTGACACATTAACTTCTCCAGCTCATCACAAAGGCTGCAGGGAAGCTTAACCGTCTGCATTGTATAACTAGGAAGGGCTGCTATGACTGATTGAGCTAATGTGATGTGTCCTGCAAAGGACAAAAGGTTGGCTGACCAGCCTGATAAGCATTGGTGAGCCTTGTTAAGAATGTATTGATAGGTTCTTTTGTTCACTCTTTCGTGCATAAGTGGAACTCCAAGATATTGTTCGAGGTCATTCGTCTGTTTAAAACCCAGTGTGCTGCTTAGAAAGTGTGTCATTGAAGGAGGAATGCTTTTAGAATAATAGCACCTAGATTTGTCTTGGCTGACGTGTTGTGCTGAAGCAACACGGAAGGAATTTAAAGTATCCCGAATTATGTCCACTTGATCAATTGAAGCTTCGGAGAAAAGGATGAGATCGTTAGCAAAGAATAAGTGAGCAATAGGAGGTCCATTTCTGCTTAATTTAATAGGCTGTCATTTGTGTCACTGCTTGAGTAATTGAATGACCTAGTCGTTATATACATAGGACAAAGAGATAAGGGGATATGGGGTCACCCTATCGAATACCTCTGGATGGACTAAAGGCATCGCTAAGTTCACCATTCCAACTTACTTATAGGGATACCGAGGAAATGCACTTCATAGTGAGATTAATCAGTGACTCAAGAATCCCAACGTCGAATAAAGTATCTTTAATGGAATCCCATGACAGCCTATTACAAGCTTTTTCGAGATCTACCTTTAGATCCATTATGCCTTTCTGACCGATTTTCCTTTTCATGGTGTGGATGACTTCTTGGACGATAATAAAATTATCTGTAATCAAGCGCCTTGGGGACAAAACTGCTTTGGGTTGGAGCTACCAGATCTTCGAGGTAAGGTTTAAGCCTATTAACAATGATTTTGGTAATGGCTTTATAGATCACCGAATATAAAGCAATTGACCTGAACTGTGTAATCGATGTAGGAGACGGAATCTTTGATATTAGAACCATAATGGTGCGGTTAAGATCATATTCCCAAGCTTCATATCAAAAAATTCACTGAAAGAATAAAGTTAGAGAAGGGCCAACAATGTCCCATTGGGATTGGTAGACTAAAGCGGTTAACCCATCAAATCCTGATGCCTTGCTAGGAGTCATACTGAAGAAAGCCATCTTGATTTCTTCAGGACTGAGTGGATGACCCAAATCAACTATATAGCTTGGGGAGGTTGGGGGGGGGGGAATTGACCATGGATCTGCCGATCTATAGGATGCTGGCTTTCAATCGTATAAAGTTTCTCGAGGAAATTCTGCACTAATCTTCTGATGCTCGTTGAATCTAAAATCACATATCCATGTTCATCTTTCAAGGAATTAATCCTCACTTGTCGTTGTTTGGCTATGGTGATTGCATGATAGTATTTGGTATTCCTATCACGCTGGCCTAACCACTGGCTTCTGGATCATTGGTGCCAGTAGAGTTCTTTTTGTTAGAACACCTGCTCTATTTCAAACCGTAGATATTCCTCGAGCTCTCAGAGAGAGATCGAGTCTTCGCCTTCTAGTTTTTTTTAACGCCTTCGAGTCTTGCTAGGAATCTCTTTTTTCAGTGAAAAATGTTGCCAAACGTGGTATAGTTTCAATGTTGTAATCGTTCCAAAAAATTTCTGATCTTGCCACTGAAATCAGAACTGGTTAGTGTCTAATTCTCCGCTACAAATTGACTAAAGCAAGTATGCGTCAACCAAGTTGACTAAAATTTAAAGAGCCTAATTTTCAGAGGAGAGTGTGCGCTATTATTAAGAGTCACTAAGAGAGGCCAATGGTCTGATTTCAGGAAGGGTAGGTGAGTGACTGTAGTGTTATTAAAGGTATAATGCCAATCATTAGAACAGAAGGCCCGATCTAATCTAGCGAGGATTTGTCCTTTCCGTCAAATGAACCTAGGCCCTGAAAATCCAAGATCGTGAAGTTGACAAATTTGCACATAGTCACAAAATTGTGAATTGCCCACGTTTATCAGTGCTCTCCAATTTGGCATTAAAGTCTCCACCCAAATGCCAAGGTTTAGAGGTAATCCTAGCAATTTTTCGCAGATACTGCCATATATAATTTTGTAACGAATACGTAGGGTTAGCATAAATGGCCATAAAGTCAAACGACAAATGGTCCCAAACAATACTGGCATGCGCAAATTGTCGATGAGTTATCAGAATTCAGACCACAATATCCGCTTTCCCAAGTAGCCAGATACCTCCCAAATAGCCTTCTGCTTCCACCCTGAAAGATTGTGCAAAACCCAAACTCCTAATAACCTTTGTTGCTCGTACCCCACTTATACGTGGCTCAACCAAAACAACTAGATGCGGTTTATGGATTCGAATATAGTTTTTGATGATTGGTTTGAAGGTTCTACCTCCAGCCCCTTGATAGTTCGATGTAAATATTTACATAAAAAAGGTGAAAGGGAATCTATTCTGCATGAGAGTTGACTGCATTATCAATCGGCTCTCGACCCTGGGCTATCATGTATTCTTGTAGAGTCTCCTCCATCTGAGTATCGGACTCAATATTTATTTTAGTGACTGTTGTTGAATCTTTTTCCGGATCTGGTGGTCGCAGTGGGGGTATCATATGTGTTTGACTGGACGATGTTGAGGCAAGGTGAGTACAGTTTTCATTAGGATCCTCCTCCATGTCCTCACAATCCAAGTCCTCATGTATGGGTAGAGTGATAGATTGATCACGTATTATTACATCTGCGTGGGAGGGGATGGATAGGGCCACGTGGTCCTTTATATATCGTTGATTTTCTGGTGATGTGGGCTTGGAGGTAAGCCAGGGTTGGATCTATCTCACGTGGCCCATGGGTTGGATCTACTTAACATGGTCCGTGGTTTGTAGCTGAAGGGAGGCATGCATTGTCGTTTTGGAGCTGAGAGTAGAAGACCCACTTCGTCCATTAGACGACGACCGTTTTGCCCTATTTACCTTGTGCGTCGATTGAATTAGGGATTTCTCTCTTGCTTGGTGTTTAAACGTCGTAGTGTGGTTTGTTGGTGGTGGAGTTGCCTCAATTGATTGAGGTTGGTCTAATCTGTGTTCCAACGCCCTATTTCTGTCAGAGCCATGAATCTCGAACCGTTCGATCCCACGTGGTAAGGGTAGTTGTTGCTGTTGAGTCTTTGTGCTATTGGGTGAGGTGGCAACCGGCAAAGGCGATGCTGGACTTGCATCCACGGCCCGAAATCCTCTTGTCAAAGGCCACCTGAGGAAGATTCACATCGATTGTCAAGGTGGGTGGTTGTCTTCTGTCCACCTGTGTTTTGTTTAGTTGCGGGTTGTTCGATCGGTCATGTGGGGTAAGTCATGGTTCCATGTCCGACTCGCTCACAGGAGAAGCAGATCTGGGGCAATCCCTCGTATGCCACCTTGATGATTTCACCATCTAGCTCGATGATGGAAAGGAAAGGGGAGCTGAGGTCGATATCAACGGCCACCTTTGCGAATTTGCCCCGTTGGGTTAGTTAGGTGTTGTTGTCAATTTTGATCGTGCATCCCACTAAATTTTCGAGGGCGGTGAGAATTGAAGGATGGTACCCTGCGATGGATAGTTTAGGGAAACACACCTAATCTACCACATGTGTTATTTTACCAGTAGAGGGACGGAATTCTAGGTACCAAGGTTGAACAGAGAGGGCGTGCCTAGCGATTATCCACGGCCCCTGTGTAAGTGTCTATACATAGTCATCCTCCTCCACGAAATTGATGAGGTAAAAGTCATTGTCTATGTCGATAATTTTCATTGGGCCCTTTGGTTTCCACATGGAGAGTAATCTGGATTTAAGTATGTTGAATTCCATTCTTCCGAGGAGTTTAATAACAACAACATTTGCCTAAATTTTGTCTAGTTTTCCTTTGAATTTGTTGGATAGTTCTAATCCCATGCCAAATTCTCCTTGTATGATAGAAATATCTCCCTCGGCGATTTCTATTGGGTCCTCTTCAGGCCATTCCATGTCTCTCGCTCCTATGCCAGTGTTGGTTTGGCCAGTAACCACCGCACTATAGCTGAATGGGTTGCTCTGTAGAGTAGGTGCAAGAGGAGGGGGGTCTTCATCCCTTTCATGTATGCGGACTTTTTTTGCAGTATGGCCATCGTATTCAGTTGAGTTGAGAGCGTTTGAACTTCCATGTTACAGTTCCCTCTCACACTAAATGGTTTACCTCTAGATTACGAGTCATTCGTCATTGCCATAGAAAATCGAAACATCCTTCCCTTCTTCTCAGAGTTATGTGCTAAGCTCCTTCTTTATAAGCAACGACTCCTAACTAATCTTATGAATACTGCATCAGAATTGTTAATGAATTTAGTTCTAGTACGATATTGTATCGATACAAGTTAATACTGAATATCATTTCGAGTAATTTTTAAATTTATATAATAGTCTCTGAATTTTTATAAAATTGCAAAATAGTTATTTAATATATTTTACAGTATAATTTATAATTTTACACCAACTTTATCTCAAAAAATTGTAATAATAGAAATTTAAAATAATAACAATCTATTTATTTTTCTTAATATTATTTTCACATATTCCATATAAAATAACTACAATTATTAGTTAAAGAAATTTTTAAAAAGAAATTTATATTATTAATATAATCAAATGAATACTAAATATAAGAATTTAAATCAAATAAATTAAAATATGATCATTAACAAAAAAATAATAATTACAATTTAATTAAAAGTAATACAATTACATACATGATTAAAAAATTATTATAATAATTCTTAATTTTGACAATAAAAATAATATTATCATAATTATAATTATAAATTTAAAAGATAAATGACTTTTGTCTTCTTCATTATATTTTATAAATTAATTAATTAACAATATATTAAATTTACAATATACAATTTATTTTTAAT
>JANVCQ010000007.1:11755522-11768673 GCA_025531925.1 Erythroxylum plowmanianum
AGACTCAGGAATCCTAACGTCGATTAGTATATCTTGGATGAAATCCCATGACAGCCTATCGTAAGTTTTTTCAAAATCCACCTTTAGAGCCATTATCCCTTTCTGACTGGTTTTTCTTTTCATTGTGTGGATGACTTCTTGGGCGATAATAATATTATCCGTAATCAAGCGCCCTGGGATAAAATTGCATTGGGTTGGATCTACCAGATCGTCGAGGTAAGGTTTAAGCCTATTAACAATGATCTTGGTAATGGCTTTATAGATCATAGAACATAATGCAATTGGCCTGAACTGCGTAATTGATGTGGGAGACGAAATCTTTGGTATAAGAACCATAATGGTGCGATTAAGTTTAGATTCCCAAGCTTCATGTCAAAAAATGCACTGTATAAATAAAGTCAGAGAAGGGTCGACAATGTCCCATTGGGATTGGTAGAATAAAGCAATTAAGCCATCAAATCCTGATGCCTTGTTAGGAGCCATATTGAAGAAAGCCATCTTGATTTCATCAGGGTTGAGTGGACAGTCTAGATCAGCTATAGCTTGGTGAGGTAGGGGAGGGAATTGACCATGGATTTGTCGATCTGTAGGATGCTGACTTTCGACCATATATATTTTCTTGAGGAAATTCTGCGCTATCTTTTGATGCTCGTTGTATTTGAAATCACACATCCATTTTCATCTTTCAAGGAACTGATCCTCACTTGCGTTGTCTGGCTATTGTGATTGCATGATAGTATTTTGTATTCCTGTCACCCTGGCTTAACCATTGGCTTCTGGATCGTTGGTGCTAGTAAAGTTCTTCTTGATAGAGGACCTGCTCCATTTCAGACTATAGATGTTCCTCGAGCTCTCGGAGAGAGGTCGAGTCTTCACCTTCTAGTTTTTTTTTTAATGCCTTCGAGTCTTGCCATGAGTCTCTTTTTCTGGTGGAAAATGTTGCCAAACGTGGTAAAGTTCCAATGCTGTAATCTTTCCAAGAAATTTCTGATCACCACTAAAATCAGATCTGGTTGGGTTCCAATTCTCAACTACAAATTGGCCAAAGCAAGCATGAGTCAACCAAGCTGATTGAAATCTAAAGGGCCTAAGTATCGGAGGAGAATGCGTGATGTTGTTAAGTTTGATTAAGAGAGGCTAATAGTCTGATTTCAGGAAGGGTAGGTGAGTAACTGTTGTGTTTTGGAAGGTAGATTGCCAAGAATTAGAGCAGAAGACACGGTCTAATCTAGCGAGAACTTGTCCTCTTCGCTAAGTGAATCTTAGCCCTGAAAATCCAAGATCTTGAAGATGACAACCTTGTACACAGTCTCTAAATTGTGAATTGACGATAGGTTGGAGTCGAGATCCTCCACGTTTATCAATGCTCTCCAATTTGGCATTGAAGTCCCACCCAAAAGTCAAGGTTTAGAGGTAACCCTAGCAATTTTTTGTAAATACGTCCATAAAAACTTTTGTAACGAATACGTAGGGCTAGTATAAATGGCAATAAAGTCAAACGACAGTTGATCCCATTCAATACTGGCATGCACAAATTGACGGTGAGCTATTAGAATTCAGACCATAATATCAACTTTTCATAGTAGCCAAATACATCCTGAATAGCCTTCTGCTTCCACCTTGAATGAGTGTGCAAAACCCAAACTCCTAATAACCTTAATTGCTCGTACCCCACTTATACGTGGCTCACCAAAACAACAAGAAGTGGTTAATAGATTCGAATGTAGTTCTTGATGATTGGCTTGAAGGTCCTAGCTCCAACCCTTTGACAGTTCCATATAAATATCGACATATCAAAATAATAGGAAAAAACTATTCTGCTTGAGAGTTGACTGCATTATCAGTCGGCTCCTGACACTGGTTTGCCATGTGTTCATGTGGAGTCTCCTCCATTTGAGTATCGGACTCAAAATTGGTTTCAGTTATGGGCGTCGATTCTTTTTTCAGATCAGGTGGTCGCGGTGGGGGTATCATGTGTTTTTTAATTGACGATGTCAAGGTAGTATAAAGATAGTGTTCATTGGGATCCTCCTCTATGTTCCCGCAACCCAATTCCTCATGTATGGGCAGAGTGATAGATTGATCTTGTATTATTACCTCTGCATGTGAGGGGATAGATAGGGACAAGTGGTTTGTTATTTGTCATTTAGTCTTTGGTGATTTTGGCTTGGAAATAGTCAACGGTTGATTCTGTCTTACGTGGGCCATAGGTTTAGCTGAATGGAGGCTTGCAGTGTCGTATTGGAGCTATGGTTATAAGTCCCACTTCGTCCATTAAACGACGAACGTTTAGTCCTGCTTTCCCTATATGTCGTATGGTTTAGGGATTTCTCTTTTTCTTGGTTCTTAAATGTTGTAGTGTGGGTTTCTGGTTATTGCATCTCCTCATTAGTTTGAGGTTGATCCGTTATGGGTTCCAACGACTCTATTTCTGTCAAGGCCATGTACCTTGAGCCCTTCAACCCCACATGGTAGGAGCTGTTCATCCTGTCATGTCTATGTGCCATTGGGTTAGGTGGCGACCGGTGAGGGAGACGTTGAACTTGCATCCATGGCCCGTAATGCTCTTGTTGAAGGCCTCTTAAGGAAGATTCAACTCAATTTTCTGGGTGGGTGGTCGTCTTCTGTCCTTCGGTGTTGTGCACTGGTTTGGGGTGCTCGGTCGATCGTGTGGGGCAAGCCATGGCTCTGTGTCTGACCAGCCACAGGAGAAGCAGATTTGGGGCAAACCCTCATATGCCACTCTGATGATTTCATCATCTAGCTCGACACTGGAACGGAGGGGGGAGCTGAGGTCGATGTCGACGACAACCCTTGCGAATTTGCCTCATTGTATTTATTGGGTGTTGTTGTCTATTTTGATCGTGCGTCCTACCAAATTCCCTAGGGCGGTGAGAATCGAAGGATAGTACCTGGCAACGGTAGTTCGAGGAAACAAACCCAAGCTATCATATGCATAATTTTGCCAGTAGATGGACGAAATTTTGGGTACGATGGTTGAATAGAGAGGGCGTGACTAGATATTACCCACGACCCCTATGTGAGTATCTGTATATAGTCGTCCTCCTCTATAAAATTGATGAGGTAAAAGTCATTGTCTATATCGACAATTTTCATAGGGCCTTTTGGTTTCCACATGGTGAGCAAACGTGATTTGAGCATGTTAAATCCCAATTTTCGTCCTAGCAGTTTAATCACAACAGTGTTTGCCCAAACTTTGTCTAGTTTGTCTTTGAATGTGTTGGATAATTCTATACCCATGCCAAATTCTCCTTGTATTATAGTAATATCTCCCTCGACAATTTCTATTGGGTCCTCTTCAGGTCATTCCATTTCTCTCGCTCTTATGCCAGTGTTTGATTGGCCAATAACCATTGCACTATAGCTGGGTTGGTTGCTTTGTAGAACAAGTGCAAGAGGAGGAGGGCCTTCATCCCTTTCACGTATGTGAACTTTTTTTGTAGCATGACCATCGTAGCCAGTTGAGTTGAGAGCATTTTGAAAATCCATAGCCAAAGCCATTTTCTGTTAAAATTGAGCAACTGAACTATAAAATAAAGTTGAAGTTGGATCAACAAACAATGCAATCGCTCAATGATGCACCAAGACCTAAGAAAAACACTATCAAACATATATGGATGAGGGATTTTATCTTTGCACAGAATATTTCCAGTTTGTTAGAATAAAAGATATAAGGGATACTTGGCATAAGTTATATATAACCAGGTGTATATAATCTATGAAGAATGAATGAGAATAGGTGAGTGTCTGCCTAGTAAAACCTTCTTCTTCCTTCGGGAGAGCAATCCCCCCTTAAAAGGGATTATTTTCTAATGTAATCTCTTAACATTGGTGCCCTCGTTGTACACCTTATGCCTCTTAAGCCTAACTAGAGTATTGAAGATCAAGAGGCTATTCTTTCAGAAAATCTCAATGGCCCGCTTTCTGCTTGGTTTGGTGATCTTCAAGCTGAAAAGGATGAAAAGCATAATATTCAGTCTGAAATGATTGATGCACTCTAAAAATAGGTCTTTGGCCATCCTCCTTCCATCACCAACCCTACCCCAGGGACATATCACACTAATATCATTTTTGAGAACATATCTCCCTCTTCTCACCCACATGTATTTCATCCTTCTTCCTCTACTACTTTCCAATGGCCTTCTTCCAACTCTTCCTTCAATTCCTTTAAACCTCTTAAAATACACCTTCAACCATTTGAGGCTTTGACATCCTTAGATTGGATTTTTCTAGCTAAACAATATTTTTTAACTTGACCTTATTCCCTTCTACACGATTGGTGATGCACTAAGTTGGTATAAATGGCTTATTACTAATCATCAATTCACTATCCAACTTTTATTCAGGCTCTTGAACTTCAATTTGGTCCATCTGATTTTGAAAACCATCAATCCATATTATTCAAACTTTGTCAGTATGGTTTGGTTAAAGAACATCAAGCCTAATTTGAGAAAGTATGCAACTACATTATTGGTTTAACTCCTAATGGCCGATGCATTAATTGTTCTAGGTCCTATTTACATATTCCCATTTATCTCCAAGACCGTAAGTTCTCAATACCCTTCTACATTTTACCTATTCAAGGGGCTATCCTTATTTTAGGTATCCAATGACTTAATACGCTTGGGCTAGTACTTTCAGACTTTTCTATGCCTATGATGTCCATTTGTGATAATAATTATCTCATCTCCTTTATTGGTCATTCAACTCTTACTTCTTATTTGATTACTTCTAATCTTAATTGCCTTTTATACTTCAAAAATTAGGCTTTACATTGCCACATGGCTGTGTGCATGACTGTGTCTCTAAAAAAACTTAAAAACTTAAAAGTTATGCTTAAAAACAATCTAAAAGCATAATATAGTAAAAATCCCAAGGGAAAAACTGAAATAGAATGTGTGTTGGCAATTGCATCAGTGGAGAGATTTTGAGTTCCAAACACAATTCTATCTTCAGAATGACATAAACAAGATGATTAACTGAGAGATCAGATTCTTCCATCAAAGTTTTAGTGGATTATGATTTTTCCTATGTTTATGAACTAAATTTATTTAGTACCTAGGTAGGATGAACCTTAAGTTGGAATGGACCTTGTGATTTGATTCTTTTCAATGCAATTTGGTGTTGATTTTTTGAATTCAATTATGTGTTTTAATTCTAGAATTAATATATCCATAATATTATTTCATGTATGATTTCACGCAATTGAGATTGAAAAATCCTTTTATATGAATATATTTGCCATAATTGAAAGGAGTGCAAACCTAAAGATAAATAGACATAAATCTTCCGGATTATAGTGAAACCTAATAGTAAAATTTATGAATCAATTAATGCAATCTTAGGGATTTTAACTAGAAAGAGATTGCAATTAATCAACTAAGGATTATTTGATAATAGTCTTGAGAAAGATATTATCATAAAATAGGAATTTCATCCAATAAACTATAGATTGAATTGCATGATAAAAGGTTAGTAGCTTAAGAAATCTTAGGGGGATTCATTACCTAGGTACTTCTTATTTCATTCGATTAATCTTATTGCAATCTACGTTTTTAGTTGTTGTTGGTGTTAAACTTTAGTTTAGTTGTACTTAAACTATCATCATGTTTTCAGTTAGATCAAAGAAAAGAGCTTTTTGTCTTTTTTGCCTATTTTTAGGAGTTAGGACTCACTATCATAGCCATTAAACACAGTGGAAGGATGGAGAGGACATTGTTGTTAAAGAGTTATGGTATGCCATCACTTTTGACAACTTTGGAAGCTTGTAACAAAAGGCGCAGTGATATTTATTTGGAAGCTCAATCAGTATCGATGACGTGTTATGAAATTTATGGGGTAACCACCCTAGTCATAAATGTCAAGCACCATGTTATATATGGGAGCATCTAATTTCCATAAAGATCTGGCCTCAAGATACCCCATATAAGAATGCTTGTAATCCAAAGTGAAGCAATTATTACAATTATATATGGAATGATTACGCTTCGTCCAAATTTTACAATAATAATAGTAATAGGAGTATCAAACTCTTGAGGATTTCCATAAGAAATTCACTGCTTTAAATGAGGTTACCTCCATAAAATCAATATTTGGATGCATCAAGCTAAATTTAGGAGTATATATGAATAAAATAACTTTACAAAGTGGAGAGGAGCTAGAGGTTAAAGAAAAGGAGGAAGCTACTATTCAAGAGGAGAAGGAAGAAGGGAAGGCAAAGATGATAAAGGATGTTGAAGAGGAGCATCCATATGCAGAGGTTATCGAGAAATTATTTCCGGTCATTTTAAGTAGGAGGGCATTAAACATGTGCTATATGATTGGCAACCTAAGAATTATGATAGTTTAATTAATTTGATTACTTTACAGTTTAGTTCTAGGATTTCATTAATTTTTGACTTATTTTATATTAGGTTTATGAGTATCCAAATCTTGTTTTGTTGGTGTGTTTTATTTAATTTTCTTAAGGTTAACTGAAAATTTTTAATTTTCCAAGAATTTAAAGGAACACATGATCATAGATATACACATGCCCATGCCTATGTCACGAAAATTGTGCTAGTTTGTGTTTGACATGATCATAGTGACTTGCCCAGTTATAGGATACGATCATGTTCATACCTGTGAATTTTAAAATATTTCCCACAGCTACAATAACTTGCATTGGTTTTGGATGCACTCTGTCCCTATACCACACATTCATATGTACTTATATAGTAAGGGTTATAATCTTATACTCTGACTGTGCAAGTCTGTAAAGGCCTTAAAAACCCTAGTCGCCTTCTTTTTCACTTTCTTCCTCTTCCACACTTTTTCCCCTTAATGCAACCACCCTTTAACCTAACTTAGGGCTTTCATAATATTTGCAACACCCATTCTTTTCTTTCTTACATTTTTCATCAATTCACATTTAGATTTTAGGTGCACTTTGCATCTAAAGTTTGGAACTTCTCCAAATCACTGTTAAAGATCAGTTTCATCCTTTTTTTTAGAAAATGAATAAATTGTATAACACTAGCAAAAGCTAGTTCAACATTACAATAAGTACTAAGTCACTAACTATTTGCCAGTTTACATCATCATTGGAAAAGCTAATAAGGGATGAAACATTTCAGATCAGTTATAAGACCAGTATAACATATTAATTATAAGTTCCATTTGTTCTTTATGTCAAAGGAGAGTGAATTTTGGGCATTTTTTTGTAGTGACAACAACTTTAATCATATTGATTATCTTAACAGCTAGTTGGTATTGTATCCTTCAATATACTTATATAATCTGCTATTTCTTTCTTTCCAAATAGTGTAAATGGTGGTGGTGAACAATGTTTAGAGTAATATTTCATTTTGTTTTCCACGTTTAGTGTGGTTTATGAACCAATTCAAAGTGTCTTCCCATTCATATGTTTAATTGTCCACTGCAATCATATGTAGAATTCTGCTCCAAACTACTTTCTAACATTTGCATAGAAAAAAGAGGTGATTTCTATATTCATAAACTTCCTTACATAATACACAAGTTGATTCATTTATGTAAGGTTTCGATTATGCATCATATGCATCAAATATTAGAAAATACGCAACAGAAAATAAAATGAAACCTAGAAAATACAGAATCATACATGTGTCATTAGATGTAGTTAAAAAATGAACTTAAGATGAGTACCTTACTAACAATTTCGTTCTTCGTTGTCTTCACCTCTTCAGGTTGTCGTAAATAACAATTACCATAAGAGTACGTCTCTAATGATATCCACACAAAGAGCAAAACCTGAAACCTCTTACGAAGAATGGTTAGAACACACACAAAGTGCTAGATTTGATGTACGTTCTTGACAGAATAGTTTAGAGAATAAATGTGTGTAAGATGAAATCTTCACATTTCTCACTAGTTTTCTTACAATACTATACATGAAAATGAGTTAGTTTTTGCCAACTTTTGGCCTCCTTTAACCCCCATCATGAATGGAGGAATAATGGGAATTAAGTGACCATGAATGCCACTTAATTTGGCTTGAAACGTTTGCTGAAAATTTAGAAGCTTTCCAGGCTGACAGCCGTGCAACACTTGCTTTCTTTCATTCCTTTGCAACGCTTCTTGCCATGATCATATAATGATACAATCCCAAAACATTCTCTCATATCTTGGATCACTATCTAAAGCTATTTTACTCATTCTTCGCATCTCCAATGCGTGTGATCCATTAGGTTCCCGGTTATGTTAGTCACTTGAATTAACAGTCAATTCAAGTAAGTCATGAGCGTTATCTAGTAAAATATCATGACCCCAATTGACCTGAAAGTCAGTGGTTTGACTATGAACCCTTCCATAAACAATGCTCCTGTGAAATTTGTCCTTTCACCATCTATATCCCACTTAGTTCAAAGCATAGTTAAAATGTCAACTCCCAATAGACTGACTGCATCACATCTGGCCTAAGTGATGTTAGTTCTTAACCCCAAGGCTCATTACTCATTTGGATATGTCACTGAAGACTATCTTCGTGACATTTTCACTCTGACCAGAGATTCCCTAGTAATGACCCCGACAAGAGGTTGTGGGTATCATCTCCTTCTATCAGGAGTGGTGAATCCTTTATTGACTACTCAGTTACCTTCGAACACATTAAGTTGTACCCAATCACCAAGCTATAAGCCACCTCTGAGAGACAATGAGGAATGGAGTCAAAGTATATGATCAATATCCAAGATATCCTTAAGCACCTCAAGTCTAAGGATGTTTGCACCATTACTATGATGAGAATAAATTTGACACTATAATAGATTGTCCATATGATTGTCTCATAGCAAGTGTGATAGCCAGTTTCCAAAACTTACTGAGAGTTAGAATGTAAGGCCCTAAACTATACCCTAGTAGAAATTGTACATGTTCATGAAAGTACATATATGATAGGTGTTAAAAATTGTGATAAGAATGAGAATTTCATATGACTTGAATTTAGTATTGATGGACTATAGTTAGTAACTTGGGATTAATTGATGCCATTAGAGCATTGAGTTATTAAATTAAAAGGTACATTTGAACTAAGAAAATTGTCAAGTGACAAGATAAATTGGTACATAAAAATTGAAATGATTAAGCCTATGAGTTAGTGACAATTGGCCTAGTTAATAAAGTGACAAGTGGTTTGATTAAATTGTGGCATTTGGCAGCATTCATTAGTGACAAATGGTTTAATGGAATTGTAACAAATGGTAGCTTAAATGCAGGACATATGTGACACATGTAAAGAATACATATTCCTTATGGTGGGAGTGACACCTAGATGGTGATGAAGCAAGTTTTTGCTGGAAGCATTTTCTGTTTTGTTCTTTCTTCACTTTGCTTTCTTCTCTCCACCGAAACTCCCATTCTCTCTCTAACTTATGGAATTTTCGCTGGACTTTGGATTGTCATCACTTGAAATTTTGGTAAGCTATTGAATCTAGAAAAAGGTTCTACTAATTTTATGTACTATTGTTATGTTAAGGCTGAAAGTTGCACATTAAACTTAGGTTTGTGCTGGTTGTTTAGAAGCTTGGTTTAGTTGGATTCTTGGAGTTGAATTTAAAGTTTAGTAAGGTAAGGAAATTATAAACTTGGTATCCTATTTAACGTGTATTGTTTGATGTTTGAAATGGATCAAATGTGTACTGAATTAAGAAAGAATTGAGGTTAGATACAAGTTGGATACTGGTTAGAAAGAATAGTTCCACTGGACAGGTATCAAGTATTTTAGCCATATCTTGACCTGTAGGTATCCAAATGGAATGAATTTAAATTATGATTAAACTAAATACATATAGCTACAACTTTCATTAAGGAGTAGAGTTTTATTTCTATCACTAAGAGTGTCAAAATTTGGCTTGAAGTTAAGTTTCTGGATTATATCAATGTTTGACGATAGTCTGCAGTATGTTAAGTATAACTTACAAAATACTGAACCAAATTGCATAAAGATGGTGTCATTAGAAACTTAAGACACAAAAGAATAATTGTTTAGAAGAATGTTTGGCCTAAATCCTTCATTTTCATTGTTAAAATGACCGTGTAAAATTGACCCGAAAGTCTATTTTGGGAAGAGCTGGAAGAAGCTGAAATAAAAGATAGTTCACAATCGTGACTCTAAGAGGTCATGAAGGGGTTGCATGATCATGCACAAGCACGATCATGGCATAGGAGGATCAATTGGAAGTGCACGATCGTGCACAAGTACTATCGTGATAGTTGATGTATTATGTTGTTTGACAATTTTGAACATCCTTCACTCTTTTGGTCATAAGTTCTTCTCCGGACCTTTGATTGACTTGAAATTTGGATCACAAACTCCTAACACATTGCCCTTCCTCTCCAACAAGTTTCATTTTCATCTAAAATCATTAAGATTGAATTGTTGTTTACCAAATGTTCAGGTCTGGAATTTTGGAGATGTTATATGAATGAATAAGAGGTTGGATATTGTATGACATGTTAGTTTGTTTGGAATCTTTGATTATGTCAAGTTAAACAAAGTTAAATATTTTGCCATATGTTCCTCATATAAGGATTCTGAAATGAACTTGTTTTGTTTTAAAACTGTTAAGTCCTAGTTGTGGGTAAATAGGCATGCTTAGAAGGATATGCAGTTGCTCTTGTGACATTTTGGTGTCTTCTATTGTTGACACTCCGATGTCTTCTGTTATTGAGGCATAAGTCTCTCCTGTTTTATAATACCGATCAAAGTATCTTTATTAGACCTGTTACCCACTTCTGTAAAATGGATTAGCAGTCTAACTTGTTTTGTATTTTGATACATGTTTAGTTTTGATATAAACAAAGTCTGTTTTGGTTCAAATCATGTTCTGATCTGAAAGGTTTATACCCTATTCTGATATTCAGTTTTGACATTTGTACATTCTGATATGAAACTTTAATGATTTGCTTCAACATGAGAAATATTCTATAATGATAAATTCTATTCAGTTCTGCAATACATTGTGTTTGACTTCTGATATTGGTGAGTTTTGCTTTGGAACAAATATATATTATGTTCTACTATGTTACATTCAGTTATATGATTCATGATATTTGGATTACTTTTGAATATGTGAATGTTTAAAGACAGTTTTTATTATATATCATGTTTAGTTATTCCCTACTAAGCTATATACTTAGCACGGTGGATTTGTCTCGTATATGTTCAGATAGAAGGATATAAAGACTAGGACAAAGACAACCGCAGTGGCCAATGAAGATTGTGTTTTGTTGTGAATAATGTTCAGTTTGTGATGTTACTGGCTTGTACTCAGTATGATGAGACAATTTGTATTTTGCACATATGGTTTGTAATATTTATAAACAAGAAGACATTTGGAGTTCAAGGCATCTATGTTTTGTGTTATGTCACTACATTTTGTATAGTATGTTTACAACATATTGAAATGTAATGTATACTGCTGAGTTTTTGAGAATGCTTGGATTTGTTGGTATGATATGTTTTGTTCGTATGGTATGTGTAGCATTTGCATATCCTCCCAGAGGGCATGTGAGTGTTACATAGAATGTTAGACTTTTGAGTCATATCATTTTAGAATTTATGAGGTGCATTTCATTCACTTGCATAACATGAGCATATACACATATGAATGTTGATTTAAAAACATTGCAAAGATAATATATGCACTCGTTGACATTCTCCAAGGTATGAAAGGTTTAAAATGATGATGATTTGATTGTGTATTACTTATGTCTTGGATTTTGGTAATTTGGAGTTAATTGTTACAAATGGAAAATTAATGAATTAAAATATATATTTAGTCTAGGCAAAATGTCAAGTGGTAAGATAAGTTGACACATGAAAAATTAGGATGACTAAGCCTATAAAATGAGTGGTTTTTGGCATAGAAAATTAAATGACAAATGGCAGTAATGATTGAGTAACAAACGACTTAGCCCTATAACAGTCAACACATGTTCCCAAATCATCATAATCTAGAATTGAAAAGTGCTTTCCTTAACCAATCTCTCAACCTTAGCTCTAGAAATGTGGCTTAAACTTTTATGTCACACCATATATGACTTCTCATTCATCAGGGTTCTCCATTTCATAACTTGTTTAGCAAGATACGAAGAAGCATATATCTAATTTGAGGTAAGACACTTTATATACAAACCATATGATAAGAAATTTGTACCATTATGTTTTGCATTAAACAACAACTATACAACAAAAGCATTAAATACAAAACATTAACACTCTTTGTCCAAAATTGATCAAAAGATCATATATAAAATGTGTCATGTAAAACCTAAATGAACCTTACAACAAGGTTTAGTAGATACATTCCCCATAGATATTACTTCTACTTTTTCATTGCTGTGAACCATCAGTTTCTCCTTCCCTTTATTTTTCTTTATCCTAGATATGAACCCCTGCATCGTGGAAGCACCTTGATCAAATGCTCCACTACATATCCACCAAATATTTAATGCGACTATCGCAAACTAGATTCATAAATTAATAAGCGAAGGAGTGACCTGATGGTTACAATCTTTCCTTCTAGGCCTTATACTGTTGGCTTCTTTATGCCCCTAAGACCTTTACCAACACTGGTTTGACCAACATCAGCATGTGGAGAAGATTACCTTTGAACTTAACGGGCTTCATCTTTACCTTCCCTTTAGCTACTTTGAGGGATGTAAGAGTAGGAAACTTGAGTTTCTTTTCCTTAGCAGCACAACGGGCTATCAAAGTGTTGAAGTCTCATTCCTCATCTAGTGAGTAATATGTCATCACCAAATTACTAAACTCTGGAGAGAGAGTGTTTAGAGTTTGGAAAACAATGAAGACATCAGGGAGAGGAATGTTTAACATCTTCAGTCTACTATGAAGATGAATCATTCTCGATATGTACTCCATTATTCCACCTTCTCTTGTATACCTCACGGAAAATAATTCTTTCATTAAGGCACTTGTCTCAACATTAGGTGAGATTATGTACCTCTGAAAGATATTTCCAAGAAACTCCTTCGCTATGTCTGTGTCAGGAAGTCCACTAAGCAGATGGTTAGGTATGGATCTATTAATAGTCATGTCATATAATCTGTTAGACCAATCCCAGGCTTTATAGGTTGTTTTATGAGCTCTCGAG
>JANVCQ010000007.1:11770082-11780838 GCA_025531925.1 Erythroxylum plowmanianum
CCCCTGCAACCAAACACATTCTGTCCTCGAGACGGAGACAGTTTTCTCTGTTCTGTCCACCATAACCAAACACCTCATTGTCTCCAATTTTTGTTCTGTTCCGTCTCCAATTTTTTATTCCGTTCCTTCTCCAGATACCAGAGACAATAACCATACACAACTTTAGGGACTATAAGACGAAAAAAAGAAGACCTAAGAAGAACTAGGAGAAGGTGATCATGAATGATATAGTTATATTAAAACTTACCGAAATGCGATCCTCAATAGAAAACTTTGGCGAACTACAACATGAGTAAAGGATCTCATAAGGAGATTCTTCTCTTTCTCATAGATTTTTAAATATTTTCTTTCAAGTGTTATGTCTTGTATTTAGCCCAAATATTTAATATGTAGTATTTTCTTCTGAATTATTTAGCCTAAATATTTCCTTACCTAGCCTAAACATTTTCTTGCAGTAACTTGTTTATTTATTTGTTTTTTTTCTTGTTTGTATATTTATTTACATATTTTATCTTTTATTTTTATTTTTACCTTTTTTATATTTATTGTATTATTTATTTTTATATTTGTTTTTGTACTTATTTATTTATTTATATTTATTATCCTGGATGCTTATGCTTATGTTTATTTTTATTTTTATTTTTATTTTTATTTTTGTTTATCATTTTTATTATTTCAGTATGTATTGTTTTATTTATTTCTTATATGTATTTCTTTTCTTTTTTATGTGGAGCTATTATAAACGATCTCTCTACCAGTTAGAGATAAGGCTACGTACTTCTAAACCTCATACCCTTCATCTATGTGAAATATTTACTAGAATAATGTTATTATTGTTGTAATTATTTATTATATTTTAAGTACTTTCTATTATCCTTAATTTATATATATATATTTGAGAATTAAACAATTTTTTTATATAATATTACATAGTATTAAATTGTACTGTATAATATTGTACTACCGATATTTATAACATTAATACAAAGACAAAATAGGACAGGAAAGAAAAGGAAAATCCCATGTTCCCGCGCACAAAGATCATATTTGAACCTGTTCCTGCCGTTGCTTTACACAATCCCTTGCAGAAAAGTAGGTCCCGATTGCAAGAGAAGAGGATGATACATATGTCTATTTATTTTATGAGGACCATGACACTTTTTGTATTATTATATCCACGTCCTAATAATCCTTGTCAGATAATCAAATTCAAATTCCTGACAAGAAAACTTCAACCATTACATGAACATCCAGGGACCACACAACTCCCCCTCCCCGGCCCCCCTCCCTTCTTTACAGCTGTTCACGTAACATAAAATCCTTCGCTTTTTTCTCGATACCTCCCTTCTTTACAGCTTTTCACGTAACATAAAACTTTTCGCTTTTTTCCCTTCTTTTCATCAGACCTAATGCTATACCGCTCCCAGATAATAAACTTCGAAAACATCTTTCTGCATTTCTTTCAGCATAACTGCCATTAAATCTACATATTTCAAGTACGTCCTTTAAATTGTAGAGGGTTGGTAATCTGAAATGGCCTGAACTTGGATCCCCTGGAACTGTATTGAAAAATAAATTGCAGACACAGCAAAGTGTATGAGTGCATTACATATTTTATTAAATCTCATTCTCACATTTTTTTGTAACTTATAATAAATTTGAGCATCATATCTGAAAGGGAGATTTCACGTGGAAGAGGACAAGCTTGGCTTTTAATTAAATCTCAGCTTTTGTCCTAGCCAACAAAAAGATACTTTGACAGGTAAGGCATGGGGAGAAAATTTAAAAAAATTACAACCAAATTTAAAAAGCAACTTAAAACATCTCAATCTGAACAGACCAAATGTTGCATCAAAGCCAAAAGCTAAAGTTGAAGGCAAAGGTAATAATTACAACCACCGCCGTCCACCCAACTACGACTGACGAACAGATGCCCACCTCACGAGTATTTGATTAAAGCAGGCTAATACAAGGAATGAGAAGTTAATTGCGGGCATAAAACAAAGCCTTCTACAATAGTGTCACCGAGAAGAGTCATCATCTATAATATTGAGAACCTCAGGTTGTGGGTCTCGACGGCTGGATTGGCAGAGTTCCTCAATCCTCATTGTTACATGGGACATTGAAGGACGAGTATCCGGGTACTGGGCTGCACAATCTATTCCTAGCTGCAAGAGTTGAACCATCTCTTCCTCGACATTCTGGTAACGGAGCAGCTCTAGATCAAATACTTCCGACGTCCATTCCTCCCTAACTATGGACTGCACCCATCTGGGGAGATCAACACCCTCCTCATTCAAAAGGGCATGTGTCGGAGCCTTCCCCGTCAGCAGCTCCAACAGCAACACCCCAAAGCTGTAGACATCAGCCTTCTGAGAAACTTTGCGAGGGTCGGTAACCTCTGGCGCACGGTAGCCAGTGGCTCTGTTGGGAGAGGAGGAAGGACCAACAATCTGGGCAAGCCCAAAATCAGAAACACGGGCATCATAATACTGAGTCAGTAGGACATTGGAGGATTTGATGTTTCCATGGGATATATTGGGACCTTGAGAATGTAGGTATTGAATGCCTCGAGCAGCTCCTAGGGCAATGCCAGACCTTATTTCCCAGTTCAAGGGCGTCCTACCAGCTCCTTTGTTGCCTATGATTAAATATAATGTGATCAGCTACTGTAATAAGTTCCACTCTTCATCATCTTACACAAACATTATTACTAAGTTCAATTGCTTCTCCTATCATCCCTAATTTCAGATTGGCTCAGCAAAAGAGACCATATAACAAGGATTCATGTGGCAAACCATGTCCAACTTGTTCAAACAAGGTTTGTCAAAAGAACAAGCAAAGAATACATATCTCACCCAATATAATTGTATAATTACCTAGAAATAATCTACTCAGAAAACACTTACAATCATTCATCAAAACTTAAATCCTAAAAAGCACAGAATTATGTGAACCAAAAGTCAAAAGTCAGAAGTACTCACCGTGCAGAAGTGCAGATAAGCTGCCCGTGGGCATGTAATCATAAACAAGAAGCTTTTCATCCCTGCTATAATAGTAAGCCCTTAAAGGTACCAGATTTTCTTGATCCATGGCTCCCACCATCTCAATCTTCTCCTTGAATTCGCTCTCTGAAACAGTTACATCCCTCAACCTTTTCACAGCCACCACAGTTCCCATCTCCAATACTGCTTTATACGCGGTTCCAAATGTTCCTTTCCCCAAAACCTCTGCAGAGGCCCTTAACAAGTCCTCCAAGTCAAAAACCTTCGAAGCTTTGCCAAAAAAGACAAGCTTTTTGGCCCCAGCACCGTTCACCTCACCTCCTTTACCATTACCAACCATTGCGGCGGCAGCCGCAGCAGCGACTGAGAAGCCATTGCCAGTCCCAAGACCATTACCTACATCTGCCATTGTCTTCTCTCCTGGAATCTCCAGTTCATGTTGCTTAATAGAAGCTATGTCCATCGATCTTGACTTTTGGCTACTCTTCTTTCTGCACAAGAACATCAACACCAAAACAATCAAGAAGAAGCCCAGCACAGATCCAATTACTATTCCTGCTATAGCCCCACCAGACAACTTATTTTTCTTTCCTTGGTTCCCAATCCTTGGTGTACTAGGCACCACCACAGCCCCACTGCCACTAGAACCAGCACATGCATCCAAAGGTTGCCCACATAGAGAATTACCCAGAAAAGAAGTAGATTCAAAGCTCTGCAATCTCTTAGGTATAGAGCCATTCAGCAAATTATTAGACACATTGAATTGCTCCAGCTTTTCCAACTTCAAATCCGGAATAGAGCCAGATAACTTATTGTTCTCAAGAAACAAAGTCCTTAACCTCTTGAAATTATTAAAACTCTCAGAGATGCCACCTGTGAAGTTGTTTTCACCAAGATTAAGGCGCACAAGACTCTGAATACTGAACAAAAAATCCGGGATCTCACCCGAGAGAACATTTCCATGCAAGTAGAGGTTGCGGAGGCTAGTGCAGGCAACGAGATCTGAAGGTAGCTGACCCGTAAGAGCATTCAGTCTAAGGCTCAAGGTTCTGAGCTTGGTGAGGTTAGAGAACACTCCAGTCGGAAGCTGACCAGTGAGAGATACTCCGGGAAGACGGAGCACGGTAACA
Organism: Erythroxylum plowmanianum; assembly: GCA_025531925.1. Classification (NCBI taxonomy): domain Eukaryota; kingdom Viridiplantae; phylum Streptophyta; class Magnoliopsida; order Malpighiales; family Erythroxylaceae; genus Erythroxylum; species Erythroxylum plowmanianum. The sequence goes on from JANVCQ010000007.1 coordinate 11,774,218, forward strand.
CGGTTCTGTTCACAACCTACACCTGCCCAAGAGCAAGGAGTGGACTGAGTGACATTCCAGCGAAAAGTGCGGCCACCGAGGGCAGACCTGAAAGAAAGGAGAGCTTGGCGGTCGGAGGCAAGATCTGACAAAGAATGAGGAACACTAAGGACTAAGACAAAACAGAACAAGATCAAGTTGTGCATGGCTGCTTAGCTTGTTCTATCCTTCTAGGTAGTGAAAGATAGAAGATGAGAACGTCGCTGGGGGTTAAGGAAGAGGTATCGGCATCGCCGTCTGAATGAAGGAAGAAGTCTGTCTCTCACACTGAATGACAGAGAGACATAAGTGCAGTGTTAAAAAGGAGTTGGAAAGAGACAGAAAAAGTAAAGATGGGAGAGGAGAAGTGTGGCGCTTAAGAGTTGAGAGGAGTGCCAGTAGCGTTTTATTAGGTGACTCTATTCATATCTAGATTAATTTATGCTCGAATTGATTAAATCTCTGGTAAGAGATAAAGTTCTGACCTCAAATTTTAAACTATTACTCTCTCTTATCTAAAATAAAAATTATTTTAGAGAGATTTTAATTATTCAAAATAAGTGTCGTTCACGATTTTTTATGCATATTTATAATTTTATTTACAAAATTACTTTTTAATTTCTCACACATCTTAATTATACAGATTACATTTTCAAGACAATTCAACATGTAATTAATAAGAGTATATCAAACATTTCACTAGTTTTCTTAATAAGTGTGCATCTCTCTAAAACGACACTTATTTTGAATAGAAAGGAGTATATACATAAGAAAGATTCGAACTAACGATCTCACTTAAATTAAGAGAAACTTTTATCGTCTCGCATACACCTTAGGGTTCTTTTTGTTCGAACAGGATAGATCTATTGCAGGAATTAAAGCTCTAATCTTAAATTTTAAACTGCTACATATATAAGAAGAATTCGAACTTATAACTTCACTTAAATTAAGAGAGTCCCTTATCGTGTCACATATACCTTAGGGTTATTATACTTAATTTTTAAATTAAAAAGAAAACAAGTAAAGAGTGATATTATTAAAAGAAGGAAAGGGAATAAGAACAGCAAAGCTGCAGGTGCAGTGAAGTGTGCTGGCGGTAGTGGTCAACTATGTTTCTTTATTGCTTTCTTTCACATTATTTGTTCTATGTCTTGAGGGAGGGAGAGGCTGATGTTATTAATATTTACTCAGACTGTCGTTTTATTTTTGGTTTTTCGTTTTTGTTTAGGGAAATGCGGCTGAAGTTTTGACTTTTTGTTTGCTTGGGATGCTATAAGTTTTCCGTCTCTTGTGGATTCTTAATTCTCACTCCTTTTGTTTGGTTCGTTTGTCACCAACTCGAACAAAGTCTTCATACCGGAGATTTATGAAAAATTCTTCATATTTTTCTCAAATTCACATTAATTACTTACTTTTGATTTTTTATAAATTATCAACTATTTGTTTCTTATTAATAAATCACATAAATTTTAATGCTTAAAAAATGGGATGAATTTGAGCAAGAATAACTCTCAAGCTGCTACACTACAAGAGAAGTTTAAATTAGTGACGAAAATTTATTGACGATAAAAAAATGGAGGCAATTACCGACGGAAATAATATAGTGTCAATAATGTCGTTTGAAAATATTAGCTTAGCGGCGGTAGAAATTTCCGTTGCTACATTCAGACGAAATAGTTTACTGACGGATAGTACCGTCAAAACATTTTTATATTTTTACGGTAGATTCACCGATGGATTGACATAACCGTCTGTATATATATTGACGGTAACAATTTTTTCTATCGGTAAATATACGGACGAAAAATATTTTCCGTCACACATTTTTATTTTTTCAAATGAACGATTTGAAGATTTATTAGTTCTAACAGCTGATTGCAGAGTGGATCAATCGAACCTTTCAATTCATATTGTTAGTAATTTCTGTCGATAAACCGCCTTTTTTTGTAGTGCTAAGCTTCGAAGAATAAGTTATGCTAGAATATATATATATATATATAAAGATTGAAAAAAGATAAAGAACTTTGAGATTCGCGGATAATCATTTATTTTTTATATATAAGTTTTTATATAAATAAAAAAGTTTGTTAAATTTTTTATTTATAATATATCATTTCTCATAATGTTAACTAGTGCAATTTGTATACATTTATTTTTATACAAACTTATGCTTAGTATAAGTGACAAGAACACATAATTAGGTAATTAAGACTATCCTTTTATACCATATTGGTTAAATCAATGTAATAATAATCATAATGTTACATATAAAGTTATATGCATCCTTTTGATTATGAATTGTATAAAAATTGTAAAACTTACTTAGTTGAAGAATAACCAAATGAACCATTGGTAAAAGGATAGTGATGGTATTAAATTGTTAAATCTTTTATGTGTGATAAGTTAACAATTCATAAAAATATGATACTTGTATTTCATTAGACTACTAACGAATTTAAGTGATATGGTCACTTATATCAAATGAAACTGATTTAAAATTTTGAAAAATTCAAATTGTTTAAATATAAGTAGAAACTAAGCATTAAGAATATCAAAGCGCATCAATGAGATCAACGTGGTGAGAGTTAAATTTTTTAGTTTCTTAAAAGGAATGAGAATTTCTAATGAATACCTAAAATATCTACACAACTAAATTTCAAAACAGTATGAATTTATGTGAGGAGAAAATTGCAACATGAGATATTGCATGATGTAATATATGTTTCTTTTATAGTTATGCCTAGTATAATAACTTATCTTCGATAGTTATAATTACATTAATTATCGAGATTCAACATCAGATATGGAATGCTATAACTTTGATAGAGACAAAGTTAATGAGTTTTAGATGTGATGTTTAGTTAAAGCATGTATTATCTAATAATTTAAGAACTAAATCAGATGATAGACGATTATAAGATATAAACCTTATCAAACCAAATGCTTGTTTCAATTTATACATCAAACCCTACACCTCAGTGAAATTTCTAATGGAGATTGTTGTTTTGTTTCAATATATACTTATAGGAGAATGGTTCTCAAGATGAGTAGTGGGAGTAAGATGAAATTTGAAAAGTTGAAATCTTATGAAAATGCATCTAATTAGAAATGGTGCCTTTATTGATATATTTGATGTATAGTTGAAAGGTTGTAAGATGATGAAAAATTCACTTTCATGGTGAAGTAAAAGAGTTTATTTTAGATATGATTGTGGATTTATAGAAGCATAGTTGTATTCTTCAGTAGCAGTGTGTAGAGGCTTACTACTTATAAAGAATAAAATTTATAACTTCAGATGTTGAATATAAGATAGTTCAAGGACAACTTTTATTGGATATAAAAAGGTGACAACTTAATTATGAAAATTGGATTTATAGAGATAGATACAAAAGTTGTTTACATATTCTAGTATAAATACATAGATAATGTACTAAAGGTAAGTGTTTAGCATATGAGATATTTGATACTTGTGAAGTCTTAAAGATATCTATCATTCAACATGTGACTAAATATTTGAGTTTAAGGTTATAAGAAATGTATTTTAGAAGTAAATCCTAGTTATGCTCTATTTTATTTAGAACAATATTATTTTAAAATTGAAAAGATTCTAAAATAGTGTTAATTACAAATTAGGCCATAACACAGTTTTTAGTGAAAATGGTTAATTGGATCAATAAATTCTTTAATAAACTTGGTATAGTTTCTTGCATTATTTAGGCAGTAATGCACTATAGAACATTAATGCTACTGGGCATGCAAAAGGAGTTAAGATATTGTTAAAGATCCAGGTATGTATTTAATCAATTTCTCTTAATTATAATGATAACAAGGATGAAAGTAATAAGATTTAAACAAGTACTGACTATAGATAATCTTGTACAATTCTCTCGCTAAACTACCATCCTAGCAGTAGCATAATGGTCATATAGAGATATGGTATGAGATACTTAAATTATTTGATTAATACAAGGAGAAGATTGTTAGTTTATGGCCCACAATCAATCATTTGACTATAGTTTAGTGACATATACTTATAGGCATTCTTTATCATATACATATTCAGATATATATGATAAAGTTTATGTGATAAATATACATTAAAAATAAAATTATGATGAGATCATAATTACATATTATCCTTAAATTGTTCCTAGTCATTGTTATTTTGAGATTGGAAATTAATAAATAATAAAAGACTACCACCTATTATGTTTCTTCCTTATAAAGAAAGTAATAAATGTCATAGATTGAAGTATGAAGATACTTAAATAATCGTGTGGGTACTTGTTAAAAAACAAGTTCACTGAACTAACCCTATATAAGAATTTCATTTGGAGCATTACTTGTATGTCTATGAATATTCTTATTGTGATGATTGTATAAATGATCCTTTAACTTGAGCTCTTCAAAGTATCTCATATAGGGATTACAATGTTTTGATACTACTTATGACTTATTCTAGTTAAAGGTAGGTTAGCCATTAGTTATTAGATATATTATGAATTATATGAAGATAATTAAGTGATTAATATAGGATTCATCACCCTAAAGTGATTAGGGAGAATGTTCCATTATTCTCGATTAATATTGATTCCATAAATCTTTGATTAAGGTAAAATGATACTTTGAAAATAGTTTTCAATTTCATTAATATAATCAACTACTAATAGTAGAGAAATAATATGATTAAACTCAATTAGAGTATATATTAATTTCATACTTTATGTCTAATAAGTACATCATATGATGAAATGATTGAATTATATATGAAAAATCATACAAAAATGCTTAATTAAAACCACTTTGATATTCCTAAATATTTGGATAGTCATGATGTGTCACCAGACGCTAATCTTAATATATGTATATAAATTATTTAATTATAGAATTAAAAAGATAATTTAAATGAGTTTAATTTATCTAGTCACAAATATAATTTAGGGTTATAACTTGTATCCATTGTCAATATATTTATGAACTTAATAGGTCATTCATAGAGAACAAGTTAAAGACAAAATTTAGTCGAGTTTAACTTGATTGTAAAGTTTGAAAATTTTATGATTAAAGATAATATATTTAATAAATAAAGATCATTATGAAATATTGAATCTTATTTAGGAACAAATGATATTTAATTATAATTAATTATTAAAGTTTAAATAAAATTAGAATTATGTTTCAATTAAATTATTAAAATATCAAAAACTTATTATAAGTATACTTAGGCTCTTAAGGAGCTAGTACTTCTTATCTAAATCTCTCCATAACAATTGTAGAATTCTCTTAATATGTTCTATAGATACTACTAAAGCTCGAATATTTGCATGACTATAGTGGTTGAGATGAATTAATTTTAAAATTGATTTGTGGGAAATGACCACAAAAAAAGGAATCGAGCTTCACAATACGATTCATGCTTTATTATATTTTATGTATTAATCATGTTATAGATTTTAAAGTGGTCTTGCCTTTTGGAAAATAAAATAACAAAACTTTTGTATTTATTATACTAAACATAGGATCAGATCTCACTATAATTTCTTAATAATATATTCAATCTATGTAACTTGAATTGTGGCAAAACTTAATGGTATAGCATAGTGGAATGGGTCAATAAACTTTAAAGAATTAAAGAGAAGGATTTAAATATTTACACACTAACATTTAGTTATATGATATATGTTGTTTGAAAAGAAGAAAAAAAACTACATAATTTTTAAAAGTACTCAAGAAAAAAAGAACACTTAGTCATAATGTAATTATATGGGTAAGGGAAGTAATCATAACTAATGGAATGATAACAGGAATTAGCATTAGTCTTGCTATAAATATGAATATTATAAAATGAATCTTAATTTTTTGTATTGTTAAGCAACCCTGTTGTACCTAGTGCTATCTTCAGGGAAGTTACTGGTCTATAAATAGGTTCCCATTTTCCCATTGTTTAGTCCTCAATTATCCTAAAGTGACTTGTTAGTATCTTCTTGCTCCTAATTTATGCATGAAATTGAATTTTAGCCTTTTTATTCCTTTTGAAGAGTAATCATCAATTTCTTTTTCATATTTCCAAAATATAATAATCTTAACAGGGTTAAAAAATTTAAATCAATTATTCCTAAATTCTAAACTATTTCTTTTAGAGATTTTTATAATATGAACAATTTCATTTCTAATCTTTACTAAATACACTTATCTATCCTATTAAGATTTTAAGTTTAGTTTCATAATTTCATGTTTTTCTTGAATTCACATTAATTACTTATTTTTGAATTATTAATAAATTATTAACTTCTTAGTTATTTGTTTCTTATTAATAAATCACTAAAAATTATAAAAATATTTTTTATGATTTGCTCATATTTATAGTCTTTAATTGTTTCTTATTAACTACAATTTATAATATTATACCTTATATTTCTTGAAGCCTTTTTATTAACTTAAACCCCTAAAGTCTATGTACATTACTTGATTGTTTGAAACGTAAACTTTAAAAAGGTCCAATATTTTTTTAATTGTTGGTACTTCATGAATAATAATAATAATTATTATTATTATTATTATTATTATTATTATTATTATCATCATCATCATCATCATCATCAT
>JANVCQ010000007.1:11780938-11811288 GCA_025531925.1 Erythroxylum plowmanianum
CACATTTATTAAGAAAGCTAGTGAAATATTTGATATACCCTTATTAATTGCATGTTGAATTGCCTTGAAAATATAATCTGTATAATTAAGATATGAGAAAAATTAATGGGTAATTTTGGAAATAAAATTATAAACATGCATGAAAAATCTTGAACGACACTTATTTTGAATAATTAAAATCCCTCTAAAACGACACTTATTTTGAATAGGAGGGAGTATATACTTTACACTTTAACTGTGTTTCTAAATAATTGTTTGAATTATAATTGAAAAACAATGTAGAAATTACATAATGTAAAATTTACTTAAAATAAGGGTTTAATTAGGTTTTAAACCCAAAAAAATGTATTTAAAAACTTGAAAATAGGCTTGAAATACTTATACCAAATCAAAATATTTACTTGCTGTATTCAACATAGTTTAATAAATTATCAATATGATCCATAATTTTTTTAAAAAATTATTAATTAACTTTCTTATAATTTCAATTTTATACTGCTCGTCCTTTTTATTGTTAATTTTCGTTAAAATCCTAAATATAAACTCTAAGACGATACTTAACGAAAACAAAATTATTTTAAGATTTATCGTTAAAATTTTTAACAAAAATTGACGAGTATTGTAAAATTAAAACTATAAAAAAGTTAATGTGAAAAGCATATTAATAATACAAGAAATCACATAAAATTCGGTTGATTTAACTCTCTTTTTTTTATATGGCATTTGCTAATTTGGTATTGGACAATCTCAGGGGATCCTAGTTGGGAACGCAGCGACAGAACCCAACTTGGAGACTAACTCAAGGGTTCCATATGCTCATCGAATGGGACTTATTTCTGATGAACTATATCAGGTAGTCATCACTGAATAACTAAATTCAAAGGTCTGATCAACTAAGTGACAGGAATTAATTCCACTAGTTAATTGTTCCAGTTACTGAAAAGCAGTTGTGGAGGGAACTACTTCTACGCAGATCCAAGCAACGTTGAGTGCAGGAAACACGTACAGACATATTACGAGGTAACCCTCTCTATGTTTCTGTTCGGAAATACGGTTATGATCATTCACATTCTGATAAAGATGTTCTGCTTCGGAAGCAGTGTATTACTGGAATTAACACTCCTCAGATCTTGGAGCCCTTATGCGCTTTTGCTTCCCCAAGACCAGAGCAAGTACCCGACGAGCCGAGATCTCTTTCTCGAGACCTCCTTCAATTGGAGCAGATACTCCCTACCTTTGGGTGTCGTGTAAGTAACTCCATAATCTTTGCTTTGACTTGTCTTCTTTTTGTTCTGATTTTCACTTTTTACATTTTTTTTAAGAATTATGGGTATTTATTATGTAAATATTGGATGGATGACAAAAACGTCCAAAAAGCTCTTCACATAAGAGAGGTAATACATTTTTAACGCGAATTCATCCATATTGTATTAGCGCTCATCAACTTAAAATTAACATATAATTGTTCAAGTCATTCTGTTAATCATTATTTCTTAGTACTCAAATTCACGAATCATTGCTTCTCTGACTCTCTCAATTTAACTTCTTTTTCATCTACTCTCTTCTAGTTAATAATTATAAAACTGACTACTAAATTTAAGCAGGGTACGAAGGAGGAATGGCTGAGATGCAATTACGGAGTACCTTATGCAATTAACATCCGCAACAGTTTACAGTACCATCTCTTCCTTGGAAAGAAAGGTTATCGAACATTGGTCTACAGTGGTGACCATGACTTGGCTATACCCTACGTGGGAACTCAGGAATGGATAAGGTCTTTGAATTACTCCATCGTCGACGATTGGCGGCCGTGGCTTGTGGATGGCCAAATTGGAGGGTATGTCCCAATTCTAAATCTTACCAGGTAGATTTGTAAGATTTTGTTCCCTGTAATTCCACAAACACGACATGAGCTTTTTACAATGGCTTCAGGTACACTAGGACTTACTCTAACAAGTTAACATTTGCGACCGTGAAGGTATGTATACATTACAGGGGATGATCAGAATGAACTGTGTGTTCTTTTACACAGTATAATAGAGTTCGTTTCTGATCGTTTTTGGCTTTTTACAGGGGGCAGGTCACACTGCTCCAGAGTACAAGAGAGCAGAAGCTTTTGCCATGTACTCGAGGTGGATATCTGAAGAGCCTCTGTAGCCTATCTCCCTCCTATGCAGAGACCTGACACAGAATTTGTGGTGTAACTGTAATAAATTGGCGTATGATTGGATGATATAACTACAATAAAAGTGATTCCATTTCCACTTGTGTAACTAAAAAAGCCTCTTTACCAAATGCTGGGTATTCCTCGGCAGGTTTACTATGAAAGGATTAAACATAGAAGTAACGTGAAATACCTAATTGCAGTTCTAATTTTGATTTTGATTTCGATGTCGATTTTGAGTTTCAAATGATCACGAATCTCCCAGAACCTTTATGGAAAGTGTTTTTTGACATGAGGTTTAGGTCTTTCTATAGTTTTCTAAGTATGTAAGCTTTCTTAATGGGTCTGAGATTCCTTATGTTTACGATTGATATGAGTAACTACAGGAGATCTTAACATTTATATAGCTTTCTTATCTGGCTTTCCCATCATAAGGTCGATATGAGTCTGGTCCACATTAATTGAGATCCATTTTCTACCTGGATTTCTAGATCATTTATTGGGTCACTTTATTATCTTTATTTGAATCTAATTACGTAACTTAACCGATAATTTATTTAAAAACAAAAAATGCAATTAATAGTTGTCCAACTTTATGGGAAAGAACATAATTGTCCAATATTCTCCCCTTTGGACAAGCATTAATTGCAATTTTTACTCTAGTTTAAAACAATTTAAAAACTCAGTTAAGTTACACTATTGTATTAGTCGACTAAGTTTTAAAAACCAAAACATTTGATCCAAAAATAATGAAAATCCATCATTCTGTCCTGCAAGAACCAAAAAGTATCAAATGCATATGTCATGTGTGACATATATCTAATACAATCACATATATCTAATACCTCACTAAAATGAATGAGAAAATAGAGTGTGGTGAACCAGGATTATACCTTTATGATCTAAATTATATCATCTTCATTTGTAGGTCTCTATTTCTCTAACTTTATGCTAAACTGCATATATTAAATTGCATTAGAGAAATATTGTTTTCTCTCACCAAATGCTAAACAGCATTAGAAAAAATTTGTTTTCTCTCACCAAATGCTAAACATCATTAGAGAAAACTTGTTTTCTCTCACCGAATGCTAAACAACATTAGAGAAAACCTTTATGTTCTCCAATTGAATGCTAAACTGCATTCGAGAACCTTTATAGGATTAAAAACTTATATCCCCTATGTCATGTCAAATTCATATATACCGTACTAAAACTGTATACGTATAAATGACATAGACATAAGGTCAATCTGTATATATGCCCAATGACCTTTAAATGTTTAAGATCGACACAAATCTTAATACATTCATACGTATTATGATAATGTATGATAACACGTATTACTGAGGATAAACGATGATCATCTTTATCGATGAATCATCATACTGTCATAAGAAATCAAAATGTACAAATGTACATGGAGCAAAATGATCCCCTAATTAATAGTGTCTAAAGACGTCAAAATACTCATACTGTATACTTATGTATTTGTGTCACAAACACAAGTGGGCAAAGTCCTTTAGTTAAAGGATCGACTTATAATTCCTCAATCTTCAAATACTCCACCTTAATGTCACATTTTCGTATCAATACCTTTATAATCAAATAATTGACTTTTAAATGCTAAGACCCTATAATATTCTTTGTTGTTATTAAACAACACGGCAAGAAGATTACCATATTACAACCAAATGGGTCTAGCTACTGAATCAATCACAAACAACTCAAAAATCAAGTTTCTAAGCTAAATCGTTTATGAAGTAGCCCTATAACATACACTCTACATGCATAGTCGAGGAAGTTACCTTTGTTTATTTGACACGCTTCCATGACATTGTACCAACTGCAAACTTAAAACTGTAATCTTAAAATAACTTTCGATCATCCAGATACATAGCTAAAATCTGTATCTAAATTTTTTACGAGGTTTAGTTTGTTGACTTCTCTTTATGTCAACATGTAATCCTTAATTCCCTTTAGTATCTCAGCACTCGCTAGACTGCATTTTATGAGTGATCTGATGAGTGTCAAGATCTGTCCTAATGAACCTGAATACTTGGGACAAAAGATGCTACACCAAGGTCCTTCATGTCAAAATCCTTGACCAAAAGTTGCTTAACCTCATATAACATGGTCAAGTAATTTCGTGTGAGCAATATATTATCCACATGTAATAATAGGAAAATAACTTCACTCCCCTTGACCTTAGTACAAGCATCTTTTAACTTTATTTTCCATGAAGCCGAAAGAGGCCATAACCTCATCAATTGTAAGGTATTACTTTTAGGAAGGTTTGATATAAACCATATATTGATCTGCATAACTCGCAAACCATTTCAGTTCCTTCTGGATCCTGGGATCTTTCAGATTATACCATATAGACCACTTCATAAAGGTCTTTATTCAGGAAAGTGATTTTGACAATCATCTTATATAACTCTATATCATCATGAGCTATAATTACCTTAATCACTCAAAATGTATCCTACGAGAATACGAGAAAAAAGGTAACCTAAAGTCAACCTTTCTCTCTAAGTGAACTATTAGGCAATTAAGCGAGCCCATAAACTGCTGAACTTTATCCTGAAATCCTTTAGGTCTTTAAACTTCATTTACAACTGAGGGGTTTGTTGTTCCGCTACAAATCAATTAGCTTCTAGACCTTACTATGCTCCATGACTTACATCTCATCATTCATTGCATCCCACCATACGTCCACATTAGGTTCAGAAACAACTTTTGTAAAAGTAACTGGATCTATAACATGTATAATAGCATAGTCCTGTACACCTGATAGACTATATAATCAGATGGGATAGCAGGTTGTCTCACTTTAGTGGATTTACTTAACTGTATTAGATCTTGTACCCTCAGGAACCTCTATGTCTACCGGATCTAACTATATGAGTAGTGGGTACATCATAACTGTAATATCCGCCCTGTTATCATCTGAAGGGTCAATAGGCCCACCATCATCATAGACATAGTATTCTAGAAACTTAGCTGTTTTTGATTCCACTATTCTGGCCCCTCCTTCTCTATAGTAAAAGTTGTAGGCTTAAAGTGGTCGAGATATCTTACTGAATAGCAATGAAGAGAATGAGCATGTAATCTATCTTTATAAGAATTATACTACCTTAAGAGGGCATTCCCATACACGAATGTATGCAAGGTTGGGTTTCCAAACTTTTAAATAATTAGGTAGATTAGACTTGCTCTGCATTGACTTCTTCAGGTTCTTCAGGGTGTAGTTATTTCTTTCCTCAACACACCACTTTGCTTATAACTACTCAGCACAGTGAATTAAGTCATTATTCCAACTAATTCCAAATATCTGACAAATGGACTTTTTAAAGTTCTGAAACACCATGTTTGCCATAATATTCTCCTCCACGACCAAATCTGACTATCTTGATCAATTTTCCCAATTAGTTTTCAACCTTCAGTCTTTAAGCAAAAACACATAACTGTAATAGGAATAATCATCAACAAATGTCATAATACATTTAGAATCGCACAATGCAATTGTAAAAGGTCTACCGATCATACTCAACAAGTCAAAAGCATGAGTTGATCTCAATATCCTTATTAGTCAGCTACCCCTACAACAATCAGCACATGTTTCCAGATCATCATAATCTAGAATTGAGAAATGCTTTCCTTGATCAATATCTCAACCCTAGCTCTGGAAATGTAACTTAAACTTTTATGCCATATCATGTATGACTTCTCATTTATCAGGGTTCTTCATTTCTTAACTTGTTTAGCAAGATATGAAGAAGTATTTATCTAATTCGGGGTAAGACATATTTTATACAAATCATATGGCAAGAAGGTTGTACCATTATATTTTTCCATTAAACAATTGTACAATAGAAGCATTAAATACAAAACCTTAATCCTCTTAGTCCAAAATTGATCAAAAAGATTACATATAAAATATGTCGTGTAAAACTCAAATGAACCTTACAACAAAGTTCAATACTACATCCCTTATAGATATTACTTCCACTTCTTTATTGTTGTGAACCATCAGTTTCTCCTTTCCTTTATTTGGCTTTATCCTGGATATAAACCTTTGCATTGTGGAAAGACCTTGATAAGATGTTTCACTAAATAGCCACCAAGTTTACTTAATACGATTATCACAAATTAGATTCATAATTGACAAGCCAAAGAGTAACCTGATGGTCTCAGTCATTCCTTTTAAATCTCATACTAATGGTTTCTTTATGTCCCCAGGACCTATATCAGAACTGGTTTGACCAACTTCAACATGTGGAGAAGATTTGAACTTTCTACCTTTGAACTTAGCGGGCTTCATCTTCGTCTTCCCTTTAGATGCTTCGAGGGTTATAGGAGTAGCAAACTTGATTTTCTCTTCCTAAAAAATGAAATAAGTATGTACTCCATTACTCCCCTTTTCTTCCGTATACCTTATGGAGAATAATTATTTCACCAAAGCACTTGTCTTAACACTAGATGAGACTGTGTACCTCTGTGAGACATTATCAAGAAACCCCTTCGCTATGTCTATGTGCAGAAGTCCACTTAGCAGATGGCTAGGATTGGATCTCTTAATAGTCATTAGATATAATCTGTTAGACCGATCCCAAGTTTTATAGGTTGTTTTATGAGTTTTCAAGGTCATAGATGTAGGTGAAGATGGCATATACGTCCATATGGTTATATCAACCTTAACTATCTCCATAACACTCAATACATTATTTGTCCACTTCTTTGATTTGAAATCGGACAGGGTTTCAATGGTGACACTGATTTTATTGACTAAAAAGGTGACTTCAAGATGATAATGTTTAAATTAGCACAAATATAGGATAACAGCGATACTCAAAGTCATTAAATAATCTCTTTACTGAAAATCCGGTCAGACATATTATGAAACACCTGTGGGTTGAATTTATAATATATGCAACTAGACCTCCACATAAAAGCGATCAGAGTACAAATCATTAACTCTCATGACATTATTACCTGTGGGCTAATAGATCATATAAGCAATGACTTTCCTCTATTCAATGCCTTTATGTACATCTCAAAATCTCAAAAGGCCAACACCTGTGGGTAAAATAACCAAACATGAGATCAGAGACATTCCCTAACGTGTAAGCAGAACAATTCAAAATACTGACTCGAAAGGTCACTGTGGTGACTACATCCTCATCAGCACTCAAAAAGTTCACAAATATAAGGGATGCATCTTTATGTTACCTTCATATTTATTACGGGCATATGGTATATGACAATGTAATATCAAAAAATGTACAGTCTTATTGTCACATGCTCGTGCTGAAGACATTCTCTAAAAACTTTTTTTGAGACATTCGTAAAAGAAAAATCTCAGTAGAGTGACTATTGTGCATCACCGAACATTGAACCGATCACCTGAGACATGAAAACCTCATGTATCTCCCTTATGGCAAGTTCGTTGCACAAAAATTCACTTAAAAATAGCTTCAGAATGTCTCAATTCCTTTTCCGATCGACTATCATGCAATCTCGAACATTGAGTATGAGACCCCAGACATAAAACTCGAAGTATCTCGCTCGTGTAATGTCTGAAGCGTGAAAAATCACTTGAAATTGAATTCAAAATACCTTAATTACTTTTTCTAGAGTTAAACTTTAATTTATTACTAATGTAATAAATCCAGAAAATTGGAAAAACTTACTTTATGAATTTTTTGGACCTGAAAACTGACCAAAAATACCCCGGGGCACCCTTACGAAAAATTTGGATTTTTTTGTTTTTTGGGAAAATTATTATAGTGTTCGTATGACTGACGTCACGTGGCGCACCACGTCAGTATGCGTGGCACAGGGCCGCGTGTGTGCTGCATGTGCCAGCACTGACGGGGTCCAGATGTTTTTGGCAGGTGCGCGTCACGTGCACCTCACACGTAGACGCGCGTCTACTGTAATGCACGCACCTCCACATGTCCTCCATCCGGTGTGCCATGTGTAGGGACAGACCGGCCATTCCACGCTTGTGGGCGTGGGTTGCGAGTACAGCATGCAGCATTGAAGCTACGTGTCGACTTGCGATTGGTGCGTGCATCGCATGCGCGAATTGTACGCCGATCCTTACGTGTATTGTAGCTACGTCCGACACCTGCAAACGCAGAGGCGATTTTCAACATCCCGGCAAGTCATTTTTGGCTCCATTAGGCCTGTTTTCTACCTTTTTTCATATCTAGCCTTATGTATGCCACTGTTACGTGATTATATACTAAAAAACTAAAAAACGAATAAAAAATTGAGGAAAATCATATCAGATGAAAAACCAAAAAACCTTAATTTCCTACAATCCGATCACGTAACTGCTTTGATATCACATGTAATATATAGTACAGGCCTTATTACGTACCCAAGATCAAACATGAAAGGATTAAAAATGAAGTTAATGTGAAATATCTAATTTCGGTTTCATCTCTGATTTTGATGTCAATTCCGAGCTCCAAATAATTATGAATCTCTCAAGACTTTTATGGAAAGTGTTTCCTGACACGAGATTTAGATCTTTCTATAGTTTTCTTAATACGTAAGCTTTCTTAACGGGTCAGAGATTCTTTATGCTTACGATTGATACAAGCAATTGCAGGAGACCTTAATTTTTATATAACTTTCTTATTAGGCTTCCACATTACAAGGCCGACATGGGTCTAGTTTACACTAATTGAGATCTATTTTCTACTCAGATTTTGATCTATTAATCTAAATAATTTATTGAACCACTTTATTATCTTTATCTGGATCAAATTACATAATTTAATCTATAATTTATTTAAAAATAAAAATATAATTAATAATTATCCAACTTTATAATAAAAGGACCAAGAGGCTCTGCTTTTAACAGAAACCTCTTCTCTGCATCATTCGTTTTTCTGGCACACTGAAATGCCAATTTTCTTCTTTAATGCATAGATTATTCTTAACTCAAACGTCAATTTGTCCAAGGATTTCATTTTGTTAAGAAAACAAAATTTTTGCCACGTTTTAGCAATACACGTCTCTCTATATTTTCATTTTTTTACCCGAAAAACCCGTTTTATGTTGACAACAGTGTGCAAGAAAATTGAAGAATAGATAAAGATAGGTAAGAGTTAGTTTTATGTATTCTGTAAATTTGAAAAATAGATATTCCTAAAGAATAGGTATTCTGTATTTGTGTTTAACCAAATACAGTTTTAATAATGACTGAGGAATAAGTTGGAAATCGCATTGCTATTCCCTTCAACCAAACGTCACGTAAAAGAAGCAAACTTTGGTTTTCCGCGTTTTAGCAATACACGTCTCTCTATATTTTCAATTTTTTTCCCGAAAAACCGGTTCGATGTTGACAACACTGTGCAGGAAAATGACCTAAAACAAGCAAACTTTGTTTTTCAGTCATTAAAGGTCGACACCTTTGTCTTTTATCAATTAATTCTAATCACCTAAATGATTTGAGAATCGTTGCAATTGTTTTACTTTTCAAAGTAGATTGGTCAGTGGCGTATCCTAGAGGGTGATAGAAACAAAACTTGAACCTCTTGTTAACGTACAGCAGCTTCTCTCTGTTTGACGTTGAATACTTGCAACTAGAGATGATAAACCATTGCTTAATTAAGATCATAAATCCAATTTCTTCAATATTTGAAATAATAATTTGTTTTTACTTAATCTAATTATAATAATTAAATAACTAATTTTAAGATCAAAAAATTATACCAAAATTCAAAATTTTGGTCTATTTTAACTTTTTCAAGTAAAACATTTAATACATTTTGGACCTTAGCATTTACGATAAAATATAACTTAAATTATAATGTTCAAATTAAACTTCAACATTTTAAAAAATATTTAAAACATGCTTCAAATAGATGAAAATTTAATAGGATTAATTATGTTTAAGTTAAATGTTATCATAATATTGATGTGACATTATTTTTACATTTTAAATAAAAATTAGATTTTAATACTATGTAATTAGTTTTTGTTAAATTAATTAAAAAGTGAATTCCATTGTTACTTGACAATATAATCCACTTTTATAGATTTTTGACATGATATTATTTAGTGGGACTTCCTTTTTAGTTAAAAATAATAATTTCACGTGATTGTTGGCGTGATATTTAATTAATAGAAAATTAATTTTATTAAATTTTTTATTCACTTAAAGTTTGTTTTAAATATTTTAAAATTTTTTATTTTTAATTTAAAAGCTTAAAAATATCAGAGTTTATTTTGTATTTTATTACTAAATACTTAAGTTTAAAATGCAATTTTAATCATTTGTTTAATGTTGAATAACTTGCAAATTCTCTTTGTATGTAACTCCTTTCCTATCATCTTTGTCGATACATACAAAATGTAGGAAATATAATATAAAAAAGAAAGAATAGAGCAACATGCAGGAAGTAACTCGACTAGGGATCAGATCTTCTGATGCTCCGGTACGATGTGATGAGTTAGTAGACTTGAGTGGCCATAAGAGAAGGATGGAAAGGCCGGACAAGACATGGAGGGAAGTGATCAAGAAATATATGTCAGAGTTGGCCCTCATTGAAACAGTTGCTAAAAGTAGAAAAGTTTGACGTGATAGGATAAGGGTAAATGATACACCTATCACATAGGAAGTTCAATCGAACGCTGTGGAAAGATTCCCGCGATGGTTACCTAAACTGTAGGATAGTCATTATTCCTGGGGCCGCTATGTGAAGACCCCTAGTGCACCTAGCAACGAAAAGAGCTGGTCTCTACAAGATATAAGGTACTGACAGATCGAGTTTTACATTAAGTATGTACTTAATTATGTGGTGTGCTAGTTTTACTTTTTCACTTATTTCTTCTGTGTCCTACATCATTATTTTGCATGTCACATTTGCATGTGGGTTTTTCGGAAACAGTTTCTCTACTATGTAAGGATAAGGTTACGTATTATATGACCTCCCCCGATTTCGCTTCACTGTAGAATTTTAAACTAAGTGCGATAATGACGACGACGATGGAACTGGATGAACACAGAGTTTTTTTTTTTTGGGTGGACCTATAGCTCTGAAAAGGACCCATACTGTTCTGAACTAAGAAATAATTCATGTAGGCCTGAGTTATTGTTGATTTGCTTGCAGATAAATTATTCAATTTACACCCATGCACCTGAGCACATAATTCGTATCACGCAGCTGGTCTGTCGGGTTTATCCTGCTGCAACAGTTTTATCACAACGAGATAGTTGAAAGTTTCCTGTAAGCCGAAAAAGTAATGGCGGCTTCTGGAGCTGTCAACAGCTCGTGTTTCGTTTTACTTCTTTTCTTACAGTTTGGCTTGCAGCTCGCTGACGCCCGCTCGCTAGTAAAGTCCCTTCCCGGGTATCGTGGACCGCTTCCATTTAAACTTGAAACTGGGTGAGTTTTAGTAGGGAATTTCAGTTTCGGAGATTCGGGGCTCTATCAGGGGTTTAACGTTTGTGTTTATGCTCTGTTTCCAGATATATTGGAGTAGGTGAAGCAGATGAAGTACAACTCTTCTACTACTTCGTCGAATCACAAGGAAATCCTAAAGAGGACCCTCTCATGCTTTGGCTCACTGGAGGACCTGGCTGCTCTGCTTTCAGTGGACTTGTTTTTGAAATTGGTAAAATCAAAATCTTTTAACTCGTTCCCTTCCACTAAGAAATCCCTTCCTGGCACCAAAAAGATCTATCACTACTCAACTTCTCAGTAATTTAAGATTCTAAGAAGAACTTGATGGTTCCTTGTCATTGAACATTTATAGGTCCACTGAAATTTAAGGTTGCAGAGTACAATGGGAGCTTACCGACGCTGGTGTTGAATATACATTCATGGACACAGGTGATCCTAGTTTCTAATTCTGCTAGACTGCTGTTACAGATTACATTTTTTGTTTTCCCAAATACTGATGGCTGATACTGTCAGGTATCCAATATAATATTCGTAGATATGCCTGTTGGAACTGGATTTTCATATGCAAAGACATTCGCTGCCTCTCAGACAAGTGACTTGCAACAAGTTTCCCAGGGCGATCAATTTCTTAGAAAGGTAATATTAGGCTGACTTATTCTTTTCCTAATACTCCTTCCTCACTAATCACTAAGCTAAACTTGGTAACCAATCTGACTTTGAGATTGTTACTGCAATATCGCAGTGGCTCATCGATCATCCACAATTCCTTTCGAATCCGGCTTATATTGGTGGGGAATCTTATTCAGGCATTTTCATCCCAGCTATAGCTCAGCAGATTTCAAAGGGTATACCCATAACTTATACGTTTGTTTATGCGTGAGACTACTTATTTCTTAATATGTTTTGAATTTTGATGTTCTTTTTCTGCAGGAAATGAAGAAGGGATTATACCATTTATTAATCTCAAGGTTTGTGATGATAGTTTTCTACTTCTGTCCTCCATTTTCTTAATATTGATGTGGTCTTGGAAGGTTACAGGGAATCCTAGCAGGGAATCCTCTTACAGACTCAAGTTTTGACAGCAACTCAAAGATTCCGTTTGCTCATGGAATGGGACTTATTTCTGATGAACTCTACGAGGTGTAACTCTCTGTTCTGGTGCTTATCCTTAACTGGGTAGAATCCCCAAGTAACAAGTCACATGTCTAAGTAGTCCATTCTTTTTTTTTTTCCAGGTTTTAAGGAGCGATTGTAGAGGGGAATATCGAAATGTTGATCCCAGCAACACCGAGTGTATAAAACATGTACAGACATATGACGAAGTAATCTTAACATTTCCTGTTTCTGTTTATAGCTTCGTGTATGAATCATTTCTTTGTTCATTGTTTAGTGTGTAAATGCAATTTGACAAAGACCCACATTTGGATTCTCAGTTGGTTTCCGGGATTAATCGTGGTCACATATTGGAAGCCCATTGCACCTTTGCTTCCCCAAGGCCGATAGAGGCGCTTGCCAAAAGAACATCACAGTCACGAGAACTGCTTGAGCTTGAAGAGGAAGATCTTCCAAAAATAGGTTGTCGAGTAAGTCCTATTACTTTTTCGGATTATGGTCAGGTTTCATCAACCAAAGCCCTTTGTGTTAGTATAATTGCTGCTTCTGGATTCTCATTTCCTTTTTGGCAGACATATAGTTATCTCCTCTGCAAATATTGGATGAATAACAATATTGTCTTCGAAGCACTCAGCGTGAGGAAGGTATGAGACCAGCATTTTAAGGTTTAGATCTTTAAACATCCAAAGCAAAATCACCAATCCCATAACATAAAACTATGCAGGGTCCTGTAAAGGCATGGAAAAGGTGCAATTATGGATTGCCTTATACAAAAAACGTCAAAAGCAGCATCAAATATCATGAATACCTCGCAAAGAAAGGTTTCCGCAGCTTGATCTATAGGTTCAGTTTCCTTTCAATCGCTTTATGTCTCTCTTGCTGTTCATTTCTCTTTTAGCTTAACCTCTGCTCACTCTGAAACAGTGGTGATCATGACCTCGTTATACCCTTCATTGGGACTCAGGCTTGGATAAGGTCTTTAAATTACTCTTTGGTCGATGATTGGCGACCCTGGTATGTTGAAGG
This sequence comes from Erythroxylum plowmanianum, assembly GCA_025531925.1. Taxonomy (NCBI): domain Eukaryota; kingdom Viridiplantae; phylum Streptophyta; class Magnoliopsida; order Malpighiales; family Erythroxylaceae; genus Erythroxylum; species Erythroxylum plowmanianum. The sequence continues at coordinate 11,794,667 of JANVCQ010000007.1, forward strand.
CCAAGTTGGAGGGTAAGTAAAAGGCTCTTTCTTCTTCATCTTCTTTTCTTTTTAGATCTTTTCCAAGTTCCTGTAAGTCTTTATCTTGTTTCCTTCTACTGAAACTTACTAGGGTTTCTTGTGAATATGAAATTTGAGCAGATACACGAGGACCTACGCTAATGGCCTGACATTCGCTACTGTGAAGGCACAGAACATTTTTTTCCTCAGGAATTTCACTGTTCTGGTTGGGATTACTCATTTTGAACTCTCTTTGTTTGCAGGGTGGAGGTCACACGGCCCCTGAGTACAAGCCAGCAGAAGCTTTTGCAATGTATAAAAGGTGGATGACGGAGAAGCCATTGTAACTAGCTTAGCTCGTCCAGTTCAAGTACTTGGCATTCATAGTAAAGTGATTTTAACTGTGGATTCAATTACAGGAGTTACGATACGCCACATGATTTCAAATAATAATGCAAATTGCTTTGGATTATTGAAACTGTGAAAGTGACTTCTTTGTCTATTTCCTTTCCGGCGGCGTCTCGTTTCGTCGGCAAGTTAAGTTTTTCTTATCTTTCAGAAGATACGCAAGTCGAATCTGATTCAGAAAATAGCGGTCGTTCCTATCATTGCTAAGCTATACATAACGTGGAAGATTAAGTGGATGACTTTCGGTGGTCAATATCTATCTTTTTTTTACTACAAAAGTTTTTTTCAAATAAATATTTAGTTATAGAATAAAAAAATATTTTTTAAATATATATATGTGTGACTTTTTAGTAATCAAAATACAGCTTTTTAATAATATCAAATTTATAATTTCTCAGAAAAGCTTCTCAAATAACTTTTTCTGGTAAATTTTTCAGATTAATTTATGAGCATATTTTTAGTCCCTTTTGTCCTTATATTTTACAAATAATTCTGACAATACTCACAAACTCATCTTCACGTTTATATTACAATCTTATCTTATTTATTACAATAAAATGCATAATTTATTAAATATTTAACTATTTACTTAACTTGAATATTTATTTTGAGATTTATATAATATTATTTGAGATTTATATAATATTATTTGACTTTTTATATATTTTAATATTTATTTTTATATTAATTTTACTTATGTTATAATCCATGTAAAAGATTTAGTTGGATATATTTTCATTTATGTTTCATATGGTTTAAAATTATATAATAATTAATATATTGTACTTTGTATATTATTTAATATACTTTAAATAATATTTATATGTGTAAATAATTTTTATTACAAAATAAAATATAGTTAAAATTAAAAGTACTTTTTATTTTTATGTATCAAACAATCTACTCTCTGAAGTTCTATCAAAAAACTTTTTTTTAAATGACAACTAATCAGTCAACTGGTTTCTTAAATAATTTCTTCTCAGAAAATATTTACAGAAAAAGCTCTACCAATAAAAGATCTACTAATATAAGCCCAACCAAACAGAGACTAAAACAAATGTTCAATCGTTAAAAAAGAATACAATATGAAGCTGTTGCCTCCTTTAAAACTTTTTAAAGTTAATTCTTTAAATTTTAAATTTATTAATTTTTTAATTACAATAATAGTATTCCATTGTTTGGAAAGATGATTTATAAGTTATAATGAAATGAAATGAAATAGAATGAGAAGGGAAAGTTTTACATTATATCTCATTTCATCATAAACAGTAAAAATAAGTTACTTTTGATTTGAAGAATTTATGATAAAATGTAAAATGATAAACAATATATCACTATATAATATTATGAACGCTTCTTTCAAACAACATTTTACTATATTACATTATGAACTATTATATTCCTGCAAACAACAAATTTTCAATATTATATCTATTTATATTTCATTATATTATAAATCATTTCATTCAATTCAATTCCATTAAAAATCTTACGTCCAACCAACTAAAGCCGTAGTTAATTACATGTAAATCAATAAAAAATTATTCTCATGGTTAATTCATGTAATCAAATTTACTTGATTTTATTTTTTTATTAGTTTATGTATACTCTTGTTAATTATGTATTTATATTAATTCTTATATGAAATTCTCATTAAAGATATTTTTGCAGAAAAAAGTCAAAATTATAATTTTTAAAATGAATAAAAATTAAAATACATGAGAATTCTATATTTTTAAATGTAAAGTTCAACTTACAAAAAGATAAGATGTCCATATTAATTTATTCTGGTAAATTTGGGCTAGGAAGCTTTATTCTATTACAACCTGCTTGGTTTAAAGGCTAAAATAGATAAAGAATAGAATAATTGCTTTTAAGAATAAAAAAGATAGCGATAAAATATAATGAGTATTATTTTGTTTGGTTTACTGCTAAAGGATTTTTATGTCAGTATTTAGTTTGAAAATATAAACTTGGAATGACAAAGGAATAACTAACAAAAAGATTAAATTATCTTTATCCTTATTATCAATAATAATAATAATAATAATAATAATAATTATTATTATTATTATTATTATTATTATTATTATTATTATTATTATATGTTGCGAGCATGATTAAAAAATGTTAAAGTTATGGTACCAATGGATTTAAAATGTGAGGGACCTATACTGTGAAGAACCAAGTTTTTTGAAATTTTGTTTTCGTAAATTCCCTTCAATTTTATCACCCTTTTTATTATCTCAATTATACCTTACCTAATCCCAATTAAAACCTTATATTAAAACCTTTTATTTTGTTTGTAGTTTACTTATAAGTTGTGGAGATATGATAATATTGCAAGCTTATGGTTAAGAATTCTATTGTGCATTGATTTGAGAGTACTTATATTTTTTACCCTAAACACTTAAGTGCATTAAGTGAAATCTTGGTGAGGATGCAAAGATGTGTACTTTTGATTTCAAAAAGATTATTGGTGGAATTATTATTGTTATTGACTTGTAACGGTCAGTTCTAAGATAACTTGATTATAATAATATGGAAAGTTGATCAATATGATATGATGATTTAGAGTGTGGGTGGATAGATTAGGTTAATAAGGGATAGATGTTTGTAATATTGATAATTTAAATTATGATTTCTTGAGGATAAGCAAAAGCTTAAGTGTTGAGATGTTTGATAAATGATAATTTAACTATATTTATATACTTATATTTAATATGTTTTGTTTTCTATTTAATAGTTTTATAGTATTTTTGGTACTTTGTTCGCTTCAAGTGTATTTGTAGGTGAAATTGCCTTTTTGGACCAAAAGGAGAGGAATTCAGATGAAATCGAGGCATGAAATGAAGATATGAAGCAACTAGGACCTATAAGACCATGTACAATGACTGTGTAACTCTATGTAAATGTGTGGAGATTTGAAGAATATTGTTTCTAGTCGTGTGAAGTTACATGCTCGTGTATGTTAATATACATGGTCAAGTATGTTGCCTATGTAAATCTCTATGCCCATGTGAAATCACAAATTTAGGTATGCTTGGAGATACACAGTCACTACACAACTGTGTATATCCCAAAAATCCTAGTTTCTACTATAAAAGGACGTGATCAGAGGCAAATAGGAGGAGGCAAGTTTTAGCGCATTTTGAGTCCTAAGAAATATAGAGAAGTAACATTTTTTAATAAAGGACAAGGAAAACACGAAGAATACATCACAATAGAGAGCTTCATTCAATTCAAATTGCAAGAAGATTCATTAGAGACAAAAGAGAGATTTAGAATATGATTTCTATTTTATTTTTCCTTCTGAATATTTGTTATGTATTTCATTTTCTATGAGTTGGAACTAAATTTCTTTAGTGCCTACATGCGATGAACAATAAGTTAGGATAACAATATGATTTGATCTTTTATTTAATGTAGTTTTATTGATTGGTTTATTGAGATTCAATTATGCATTATATTCTTGTTTTAATATGACATGAATATTAGTTCATAATTTGATTTCATATGATTAAGAATAAGAAATCTTTTTTGTGAATAGATTTACTATAATTAGAAGGAGTTGTATGGAAACCTAGAAATAGATCGAAATAAATCATCTAGATTAGGGTAAAACCAAATAATGAAATTCAAAATAAATTAATGATTCAATCCTAGGAGTTTTAACTAGAAAGAGATTTTTGTTAATCAACTGAGGGATTAGTTGTTAATAGACTTGAGAAAGATATTAACATAAAATAAGAATTTTCACAGTCCAATTATCAATAATTCAATTTCATGATAAAGGGTTAATATTTAAGAATTCGCAGAGGGATTCATCACCTAGATACTATTTGTTTGATATTTATTTTTCGTAGTATTTTCCTCCATCTAAAGTTGTTAAGTTTCAATCTTAGTTTAATTTAATTAAATCCACGATCTGATTCGATTGTTAGATAATAGGAAAAGGGTAAATATTAGTACTTATAATCCTCATGAGATTAACTTGTTCTTATCTATGCTTGCTATAGTTATACCATGAACTTGATGTATAAAATAGATAAATTCTTATAAGCATATAATAAGTCAATCACTACACTTATTTCCACCACTCTTTTAAGTAGTTTATTAAGCACCTCCATAACTAATGTCTCCCTACCTAATTCCGTTAGCTCCTTTTATAAGCTTCGAAGGTTATCTATTAATTAAAATGTTAAAAGATGCAATTGATCACTACCTAATCCACTCAAATAAAACATTAGAGAATTTAAGAGCTTACATGATATTGTTGACAAATAACCAATCCAATATGTCACATGTTTTTTAAAATTCAACTTTTATATCACAATTTTTATAGGATCCCTTCCTTGTTTAATGCTTGAATAAATCCTGAACTAGAAATATATAGTCTTCAATTCTCTTTCTTGGTATGTATGCTCCCTAAGTGTCTTCTATATGATTTTGAAGTACTAATTAGAGTCTTCTAGCTAAAACTTTGAAGATAACTTTGTACATGATATTACAACATGGAATTAGGAGATAATCTCTCATGGTTGTGTGTTCTACTCCTTTTGGAATGAGGCATATAAAGATGCAATTGGTTGCGCTTAGCATCTTGCCTTTTTCAAAGAGTTCCATAATTGCATCTTTCATGAAATAACTAGTTATTGACTAGGTTTTGAAGAAAAAATTGACATTCATACCATTAGGTCTAGAAGCTTTAAATGGATGTAATGATTTCGAGGCACTGAAGACTTCTTGATTAGTGACTTGGCTTAAGAGTAATTGAGTTTCTTGCATAAATATTTGGTCTTAGAGTGTTTCTTTGATTATTCTAACAGAGGAATAAGCTAATTAGGGGGTTCCTAGGTTATCAGTGAAATACTCTTTTGCTTCTTCCAAGAACTAAGATTAATTAAAGATAGAGGAACCACTGGAAGTCAGAGGTATGATCTTATTGTAGAATCTCTATCAACTACAACTCTATGAAAGAAAGCTGAGTTCTTATCTCCTTCCTTCATCCAGTTAACTTTATAATTTTGCCTCATTAAGGAGTAATCCACGTTAATGGCTCGAGTATAATAAAATATGGCTTACTTTTCTTTATCTTATAGGAATGAGGTGTAAGGAATGAAATATAAAGCAGACTATGCTTTCTTCAAAGCTTCTTTAGCTGAGTGAAGGAGATGACTATATTAAAATTATACAAGGCTTTGAGCTCTTCCCTGACTTTATACATTTTCTTGGTGAAGATGAATTGCTTAGTGCCTAGAGTATTGAAGCTTAAGCCTCTTTGAATAGATTCTTCAAAACCTAAAAGATCAGTTAAGAAGTTATTAAATCTAAAAGGTGATTTACCTTTTTCTTTGGGACTATAATATTGTATAATGATATCAACATGATCAAATAGAGAGGTGCTTGGATAATTTACTTTAGTGTGAGGTAAGGCTTGGAACCATTCCAGGTGATGAGGCTTCTATCAAGTTTCTTCCTTATAAATATATGATCTTTATATTTGTAACTCCATGTGAAAAAATCTCCTCCAAAAGGCAGATCAGTTACTTGAATGTTATTCATTCAATCTTTTGGCTCCTCATAGAATACTCTAGATGACATGCATCCTTTTGATTTATTAAGAAGAATTGTTGCACTAAAGTCCCATGGTGATAGCCAAGGTATCTTGATCTTGGTGACAATTCCTTTATTTGTTGGCATAAAGGAGATCTTTGATAGGAATAATTTAATGCATAAATGAAAGACAAGCAAACCACTAGAGTCACGTTCTTGAGTTTCACTTAACAGTGTATCATCTAATCCATTTCTATGCTCCATTTCTATGCTGCTCAAAATCTCAACTTCATCTTCATTGAATAATACTAGGATAAGTAATGTAGTTGTTCACTAACTTCTATGATTTGGACAAAAAAAACACCTAATTATGCTAAGTAGTCTTGTTTGATTTCGGATTCTAGAATGCCTTGCATTGAAGCTTTATTGTCCAAAATGAAATCTTTAATCAAAAGTTTTTGGCTAGGGAATTCATTCTCCTAATATTATATGATGTTATTGTCATTATTTTATGCCACTAGAAGAAGCTTTCTTCCTTTTAGAATTTCCGTTGCTAATTATTTTGAAATCATTCCTATTTTCCAATCTTTTGAGTGTACCAATATAATCAATCTCTTTGATAGGGTATTCTATATCACTATTTATAATGACATTGGTGAGGTCAGGAGATTTGACTTTAATCACCTTATTTGGACTACTTGTCTCAGGATTTAAGATTTCTTCTATAGCATTCCTTGGTTCATTATCTATTATAGTTAACTTTCTATTATTTTCTAGAGGACTAGTGACTTATATAGTAGTTGAAGTTTGTCTAATTGTAGCATTATAGTAGTGATTGTTTCTAGGCATTTGATAGTTATTCTTTTCCCCATCAAGTAGTTCTTATGAGAATCCTAATTTAAAATTTTTTATATAGGCTTCTATGTCTTTTTTGGTGTCTTAGTGGGTAGTTTCTAAGCATATGTGATCTTTACCAAATCCTCAACCATCTCCATGTTGTCATTCAACCTCAAGATGGGTATTTCTTTAAACAGATATTACATGGCTTCCAATTACATAAACTCTTACATTATTGATCATGTTGGTTTATGCTATTACTTTATATAAACATAGAGGTCTCCATACATAGATGGTAATATGGCTAAATCCTGATGTAGTCCAATATTCCATCGAGATCTCACAGATGCACATCCATATAGGAATATTGGATTGCCTAATGTCTTCATTTCTGTTTCCAAATCTCCATTTTTGTAAGAAGATTGGCTATTTTGTGCATACCAAGGCCCTGATTCTAAGAATTTTTTAGATAAGCTGCCACACAAGAACCTACAAAAGAAGACATCTTTATTGCTCACCAAAATATCCTTTAAGCCAAGCTACTTCTAATGTAAGTTCGCCCAATTCTTTATAATTGACCAATTCTTTATAACTGAAAATGCTACTCTCTTATCCATAAAGCAACCTATAAGTGTAGAGTTTCACATGTCCATTCCAACCTTTAAGGTGTTGATAAGGGGAGAAATAATTGGGCATTCACTTGTTTTGTTTATTAGGTAATAGGTAAGCTTAGAGTCAGCATTGGAGTCACCAACTATCTGAGTTAGGTCCTCATAGTGGTCATTAGAATGTTTGCATTAGTAGGGACTTTTGGGATGTTGGTAGGACTGAGAGAAGGTGAGGATTAGTGAGATTGGGAAAGGATGTGTGAGCAGGAGAGTGAACAATAAGAGGTAAGAAATGATGAGTATGTTTTGCATTTCTACAAATGGGAAGGAATAGTCTCAAGCAACAAGAGCAAGGTAGGAGGGGCAAGAAAACAAAGAAAAGAAAAGAATGAGGCAGAATGAGTGAGAAGACAGAAGTTTAGGAAGCAAAAGCAGTCTAAGAATCCATAATTTGAATGCATGCAAGCCATGCACACACAGAGGAAAGATAAAAGCGAGAGCTAATTTTTGTTTTCAATTTTTATTTCGTCCAGTTTTAATCATTTATGAAAATCATAAAAATTATTCATTTTTTATTCATTTTAATCATAACTAATTTCATTATTAATTTAATGAATATAATTAATTATTTGATATGGAACATTTTATTTTATTTTAAAATAATTTAAAATAAAAATCTTTTTAAAAATAAAAATTATTTCAATATTGAAATTCATTTTAATAATAAAAAAAGTATATAATTTTATATATTTAAACAATAAAAATTATTTTTAAAATTAATTAATAAAAATTTTATTGAAAATAATAATTAGACATTATTACTCTATAATAAAAATTGTAATAACAAAAATCATAATATCCTAAAGTAACAACTCCTATTTGCTAATAAACATTATTAAGTAAAAAGGTTATTGAATACTTTATATTCCATTAATATAAAATTAAAAATAATCATTTAAATTAAAACAATTGTACATGACATATATGAATTACGATTGATTTTTTATTTAATATTTTACTAAATATGTCATCACATATAGAGAAAATTCAGAAAAGATGGTAAGGATGAGGGCCAGGGGAGTGAAAAAGGAGAAGAAATTGGGAAAGAGGGTTAAGGCGGATAGTAATAGAGGAAAAGCTATAAGGTTACCGAAGATAGAAGAAGACATGGTGGAATAAGGTGACTATAACTATGCAGCCACTATACTCAAGAGCAAGCGGCATACAATTGGATCGTGTCTCTGAATGTACTGCTTACAGGAACATGCTTTTATCTATCATTTGATGTGCTGAATTTCAATCTGTCGTAACACTAAGAACAAGATTATAGTAGTCTTGACAAATGGCGTTAATTTTGTATCATCATCATCATCACATCTAGTCTGAAGTCCCGCATTAAAGTGCCCATCCTATCAAAAGAAAATGCACACCCGTGAAGGGGACACTTATCATAGAACTATTTGTGTTTTATTGTAAAAGCATGCCAATAAAACTCATTACGTATAACCATACCTCTCTTTCTAACTTTGAACATTTGGCCATATGCAACACTGTCCCACCCATCTGAATGTTATATAATAAACTACATTATACATTAATAGAAAGAGATAGAACAAGGGAGAAAGGAAGCATGATTGGCTTGGTGTTGCTAACAAGCAACCATGGCAGCTCTCACCCACCACCGACTAAACGTGAGGGTTAGGAACCATATCTGTAGCATGTTATCAGTGTTACACATCCTCACTCATTCTCCTGTGCTGCTTTTATGTTTTGTTTTCTTTTGTCATAAAATTTCAGAAACCGTAAGTGGCTGTTGGTTCCACAAGCTATAAGCTGGCACAGCTGCCTGATTGTAAATTCCCATCTACCTTTTATACCATCTCAGTTATCTACTGTCGTTAAACATAATGATTACTCTACCAATAAATAAACAATAATGAACTGTTTCACATGTGCAGCGTGTTATGTCGTGTGATTGTGTGCTTCCAACAAGTCAATTGATAAGGCCAAACTCTGTCATGCAATCCAGCGATTGAGGATAGAATCAATACAGTCAACTGTATCTATTAAAATTATAAAGATGGGATTTGGCATGCAAATTTGATTTGATATGCCGATCCTGTTTTATTGTTTGGTAAGTAAACTTCTTTGTGTTAGAGACTTCATATACGCTCAACCATTCTCACACGAATCCCTCTATGTTCCAACTAATCTGTATCACATCAAATCAGAAGGTGGCTGCTGATTTAGTACATTAAATACTAAAGAGTGGAATCCAACATGTTTTTGCTTGTTTTTGATGAATTCTATACAGAAGCAAGCTATCAGTGAAGTATCTAATATAGGTGGCCAATTATGAGTGCAGTCTTGATAGAATGTAGACTGAGAAGCTAAGATTAGATGAGACTACAACATAAACGTAACAGAAATATTTGTGACTTGCAAGACATGAAAGCCAACTGCATGCACCAGACTGAATAACGAAAAATTTTAGCTGTTCATTTGCTTTTCAAACAAGTTTGCGTAGTTATCAGCTATTTGGTGAGACAATAACCTAACTGCTGTACTCATAGTATATAAAATCAGTGCAATATCTACAATTAATCCAAACTTCGAGTTGGAAGTATCACATTTCGCAGTGGTGTTGTATACTAACATGTTCATCTTTCTCCTGTGCAGCGTGACAAGTACAACACATTATTAGTTAATCGACTTAAACAGCTACAATTGAGTGATGGTAGAAGGACTCGAGCTGCATTTGTTAAAACTTGCAATGACTTCTTTCACTTCGGAATAACATAATCGCCTAACATACGACTGACAACAGCAAGAAAAATCAATTTGAATCAAAAGAGATGATGATCTACAGCAGACTAATTGATAAGTTCGAAGAAGTGGTTGTACTTCTAGGGAGAAACTTCTAAGAAATATATTGGCATTGAGTTACACCAAATTGTTATGTAACATGTGAAAGTCACTGAACATCATGGACAGAGTAGATGCCATCTACATACATATATATCTCAACATATGGAGCAAAGTTACACAGTTGTGCTCTATCATATGTAACATAGTGACTCTGGGATAGGGCACAACTTGAAGCTAAGTTACACAGTTGTGCTCTATTAAATGTAACAAATGAAAAGAATTATAATTTGATCAGTCTACCATTTCTTTACAAAGAGATAATGTCTTGATTTCATTGGCTTGCTTATGGCAGTACTCCTTCAAGCATCAATTAGCCAATTATCATCACGTACTGATTATTTTCTCTCCTAGTAAAAGGATGCCAACCTACATGGAGTAAGGGAATCTCCGCTTCATGTCAACTAAATCAATGTATCTTACTCCCTCATATTCTTCAATTTAGACCGGTTCTACAAAATCTGTAAACACCCAGCATCACGGCTTCAAAGTGACGATTTATACCTTCAGCAGTTTGCCTCATCGTAATCTTGGCTGAAAAACAACTTTCAAGGCTTTTCTATCATGTTTTCTTGGAATGAGGGCAACAATTTCTTCTCTGAGATAATGCATGTTTATCAATCCCGAGCTTGAAACACATGATACAAGTTAAAATGCAAACTGCTATAGCTGAGAACATAAGCGAGGAATCATGTTTGCTAGACTGCCGCAACAGAACTGATGTGTTGACAGTAACTGATGCAAACCTTTCCTGTGATTGCCTTCGCCTGCAAATTCACTAACAATTAAAGATGTACAAGGACAGGGTAACACACACCACGCAATTATAACGTAACTATAACGTAATTCGATAGTCTCCAACATGTCCTGTATCAGTTCTTTGATCATTAGTTTAACACAATCTTGGTCCTTTTTAAAGTTTAAAAGATGATCATAAAGAACACTTAAGATCACAGGCAACTCCTTTATGTTCTCATTCATTCATTTTCTTCTAGTGAAGTTCTCAAAACATGATGAAGGAGTTATATACCCCAACAAGTTTTTAATTGACTTCCACAGAGATGCAACACGACTGCTTCCATGTCCTGGGGCGGGCTCTTTCCTTGCTCCGTCAGCATTAGGATCAGATATCCCTGAAAATGCGCACTTATAAAATGATAACTTCAAACCCATAGTAACCACCATGTATGGAAATGATTACAAAAACATACAAGACACATCCAGTGAAGAAGTTAGTCATAAACATATCATCAAATGCATGCACAAGTGCGCGGATCAACTTACAATAATATTTGGGGATCCTAACAAGCATCATCATGAAAAAAAAGCATTTATTATGGGAACTATCACATCCTTGACAGCGAGATGGAATTTAGGACTACAGGGAAGAAAAGAAGATCAAGTATTTACCGTTATGGTTGGAGCCCCAAAAGTAAAAATCACCCTATTTAGATCCCTCAAACCTTCAGGTATTCATCATAAGGTAATTCAAAATCCAAATCAGTTATCATTAATTTCCTTTATGCACCCAACTTCTTGTATGCAGACAATTCCATAGCTGACACACCCACATATGCACAAATATGATACATTAACAAAAGGACAGTATATGCTATATGCTGCATCATCTATGGATATAGTTTCATGAGACTCAAAGAAGAGAAAAATGGACAATACCATCGTTGCTGGAAGCAACCGCATGTTCTTTTCTGTAGGAGCTAAGTGAAGCCAACTCCTTTACAAGAGAGCGTTCCTCATCACTGTCATATGCCCAGAGTAAGCTCATTAACATATCAGCAAAAATAATGAGAAAAGAACCTAAGCAAGCAGCACCTTCCCACCAGACATGCATGTCCAATTTTAAACAGCAGTGGCATTCACTTCCCGTAAGTATCAAAATTTTAAACTTTTCATCATCATGCAATTGAAAAACTAACCAAAGTATGCTACGAATTAATTTTGTCTCTAATCAACAATATAACGTCAGATATTCAAAACAGAAGACCACAATATGACTGTCAAAGTTTATGCCCAGACAACCATTATATGCCAAGGAGACCAAGAGTCCAAAACTGACCTTCATCCAAATATTGACAACTGCAAACAGCATAACCAAATGATTTAAACTTGAAAGAACTGATTAGAGCTACTCAAAATTTCCTACATTCACCATGTGAAAAATATTCAGCCAAGCAATTTGAACATCAGATTTATTCAATGCTAAAGATGACTTGTATCTCAATTACGTAAAGTATGTCTACAATACATGGACATTGCCCTTTGCTTGTATATACTAGTCCCTTAATTGGAAGGAACATTCAATCCACTAAACTGCTCATTTTAGCAAAATATAGTTTCACGATAATATCAATATAAGTCAATTTATATCTGCAGCTGTAGAAACAAAAACCACAGTGAACAGTTTGGATTCAGGAGTCCATGTCCTTAACTAATCAGCAAAGACTAAATCATCAAAGCAAATGGGGGACATGCATTAATTTAAGCAAATGGAGATTATTGAAATGCCTTTCATATGCAATGCACAGAAGCTGACTACAATGAGACGGCAGACGGGATCTGATTACTAACTCTAATGTGTTGACATAGGGACATAAGCATACACATATATATATACGCGTAAAAAGATATGAATTATCATAAGCCCAACAGAAAAGTATTCTTTTGTGAAGGAAGTTATCCTCAGACCTGATTACTTTTGGGATCACGACATTTACAGTGAAGTGATGGTCACCACGAATATTAGGTTTATTAACATCTGGGACCCCCATCTTTGACAATGTTATTGTGTCTCCAGGCTGAGTTCCAGAAGGAATTTGAAGATCTTTCAAACCCTCTACAGTTTCTACCTGATATTGTTCAAATACAATTAAAATGCCTTACTAAAAGCCCCAAAAGGCCCATGGGCTGTAGTTCACTGGAAACTTCAAAGGAAACTGTGCATCAAATCAATATCACAGCAAAATGTGTAAAGGGTACAGAAGACAAAAGATAATGCTTAACCATGTTAAGCCAAATATGCAGCATCAACAATTGAAATATGGAGCAAATACACACAGAAAAAGAATATGAAAATGCAGCAAAGAGAGTTTAGTTTTCAGAAGTTATCAGAGTTTAAATACAATTATAATGATCTACTTTCCCTCAAGTAGCATATACAGATAACTGATAATTTTATGCAAGTGATGGGAATAACTGCAACCCATCTTTAACACCAAAAGAAATAAGTTCCTCCAAGACTGGCATTTCTGATCCCAGAAAGGAAGATCTTTGTAAATTTGCTTCATAAATATAAAGGACCTAGATGAAAACAGTCTCTTTAGATAATGTAGTGGCTGTTGCTAAATGATAGGGTTAAAACTCTGTAGATTGACAACCCATTTATGAGCATTTTCAATTCACAGGAATACGAGTGTTTATGGTTCTCATAAAGACTAAACTGAAAGGCCCCTTTATCCCTCTATTTACTTGGTAGGCTTCAACACATTTTCACCACCTTCTTACCATCACAATTCTTCTCCTCTTTCCTTAGATCAATGTTGACGCATATATTTCAATTAACAAGAAGACTAGAGTCCAGGTCCTAAAAGCTTTACAAGAGCAACTGTAATAACAACAAAAACAAATTGTAGCTAGAATTATCCAAAAGAACACAATAATGGAGGTCCAGTGAGTGGTATCATCATACCAAAACAGAAAAAAAAAACCGAAAAATCTCCAGAAAGCAAAGAAGGAAGAGCATGTCAGTTATTAGATAGGAAGCAGTAGTAAGTTAAATATGATATTCTATTTTACATATGTTATCCTAGTTGTTTAGGACTTATAGAATTTTTATTAGAATAGGATTTAAATTTGTTAGAAATTCTTTCTTACTAAAATAGGGTTTTAAGACTCTCTCTATATATATGTGTGTATTCAACTCTTCATCAATAATAAGCAATCTCGAATTCTTCTACAAACTTGAGTTTTTTACTAGAAGGTGTGATGCTTTCTTCTAAGAGTGATTCTTAGACCCTAGGAGTGATTCCTAGTTTCCTACTTTCCATTCTTTGTTCTCCTTACTAAATTTAGCAAACCTAACCTACATTCTAGCCATCTCAAACCTATATTCTAGCCATATTAAACCATAAAATCATAAGCCTAAATTTTCAACAATCAAACCTTAAAATTTCAGCTATACAAAATCTAAAATTTCAGCATTACTAGCAAAAATTCGGCCTTGAAGCTTGATATTCCAGCAGCCTAATATCAGTCATATATCTCAATTTTGTGCTTTCAGCTACTAGTTAATAATTCTACTATTTGTCCTACATCACCTTGTTTTGGGAAAACAACTTCAATTGATCCACTCATAAAAGAAGTCTCAAGTTGAAAACAAATTGAAGAGTTTGTCTTTTTCGTGACAATATTACAGATTAAAATTACCTTTAATACAGCACCCAGGATTGCATGAGTATAATCAATATTGACCTTTGAATAAAGATTGAGTCCATCTCTCCAAATTCCATGCTTTTCATTTATACGGAGGATGATAAACAGATCACCAGCAACCCCTCTGTCAGATAAATGAATACAAGAAAGAAATTTGTGACCCTTTCTGCTAACATATGGGCTTCCCTTGCATTCCAGCAATCAAATCATAGTAAATGTAAACAATTTGTGGAATGCAAGTACATATTTCCAACATGCACAGCTGACAATAACCTCCATTGTATTTCATCATAGGTAGTTAAAGTGAAAGAAACCCCATACGGGGAGTACACCCTTAGGACCCACATCAATTATACTTCAAATAGCATAATCATGAATCAAACAAAACCTTCAAAGAACTAACCACATGTGAAAGAGATTTCTGAGAGCAACCAACACTGGTGATAAAAAGCTTTATTTATTTCTTTTTCAACTGCCTCCAATAAAAAAAAATCCTATCAAACTATGGATGGATAGATAGGATATACCAGCAGCACTGGAATTAAAAAAAAAGTTGGATAAACCACACAGATTCCAAAGAAAGCAGTAGAAAAATAGAGCAATGATACAGTATAATCAAACCCAAACTTTCTCTTTCTAGAGATAAAACCTTAGGATTTTATTACACAGATATTTTAACCTGCAAACACAAGAGCCACCTAAACTAGGATACAATGTGCTAGAAAGCATTTAGTGTTAATAAAAATGGGAAAGATATTCAACCTTTCAAACAAGGCTGTTGTCTAAGCAAAGAATATAAAGGCAATTACAATTGAAATATACAATGGCAAACAATTTATCTACGCTTCAGAGGCTTCATATTCTCTCAATTAAAAGTGCTGTTTAAGTCACAGAAGATAATAAAAAACACCACCACTTCAAAGATAAATGGGAAAAATCTATCTGTACGGTATATTCAAATGCAAAAATGTTAATAATTCCCACCTTTTCTTGTCAAAATTACCCTCGCCTTGAATTTGCATAGTTGCTCCATTATCCACGCCAGCAGGGATGACCACTTTCATACTTCTTTTGGACCTTACTTTGCCATTGCCTCCACAACTTGGACAGTGATCAGTGATTATCTTGCCAACTCCATTACATTTTAAGCATGTAGACACCTATATAATCCACAGTATCATCTATAAAATATCTTGAAGTTTCAATATAGTGTTGATAGACCAAGTAATACACAGCATACATAGAGAATTGTCATGAATGGAAGGAAATACCAAAATACATACAGCAGGAAGAAGTTTAAGAGGAAAGCATTTAACGAAGTCAAACTGTGTCTAGCTTATGGCTTCAGATAACATCCATGGAGTCAAAAACAAAAGATTCCGACTTCCTTATGTAGATAATTTGTGAACCTTTCTGCGGCAATTTCTTTCAGTTTTCCTGCTGTTAAATCTTTATCATCAATTTCTCACTTTCCACTAGATAAGGAAAATGAAGAAGTTAGAAGATACACGATACAAGTCTATGATCAACTCTTTGTCCTTACCCAGTGCAGAGCTACTCAAGCAGTTTACATTTCCTGCTGAATGCCTAAATGCCAAAACATGCATTGTGCCTAGAAGTGGCACTCTCTTTTCAGATTTGGGGTTCAGCTCTTGAAGAAGTTGAATATCCATAAGCACTTGCCTTTTCCTATAAGATGTCAATGCACTCAATCTAAAGACTTTTTTTTGATAAAGTTTTATGTAAGAGGTGGACTAGAAGAGCCCTTTCATTTTTATGAAACCCACTCAAGAATCTGATATTTTGGGAGGACAGTACAAACTGGAAAAACAGTTGGAT
>JANVCQ010000007.1:11817240-11831098 GCA_025531925.1 Erythroxylum plowmanianum
CTAAAGTTGTGTTGGATGTTGGATTGGTTTCTAAATGAATGATGGTCGAATAATGTTGCTGTAAATTGTTTGCTGGAAAACTTGTGTTACTAGTTAGATGAGCTAGCTCTATAGGGCCATCTTGGGAGAAAGGTTGTATAGGAGTACGATTGCTTGTGTTTTGTTGTAAGGAAGTGTTGTAACTCTCTTATGTATTCACATTAGGTTATTCCTTTTGGTAGGCAAGAGATTACTGCTCATGAAATCTCCAGTGGTGTACATAACATTTCTTATTTGTATAAAAATTTATTGATTTACCAAAAAAAAAAAGTTGCCTCTAAATCTTAAATCCATGACCTTGATGTCAGTGACCTAACCCTTTAGATCATTATTGTAGTCTTTCAAGTTGAGTTACCACCAGCTTTAAAAAAGTGAACTAGGTTATTAAAGTCATCGATAGTTTTTAGTAGCCCAACCATAAAAGAGTGGATATTCCTTAAGTTGTTCCATAGTTCTCTATTATGACATATTGAGCCTAACATTACCTTATAGCAAGTTTACTTCCATATGTATCAGTTGAGAATTAAAGATAAATTAAAAACATTTTTTAATTTATTTAATTCTAATTATGAGCTATAATTATAATTTAAAATCATAAGGAGTTGTTGAAAAGAGATATTTCATTAAATTAATAATTGTAAATTTTGAGAAACTTCAAGGATAAAATATGAGATATTTGATTTTATTATAATTATAATTAGAGGTTGAATTTAATTATAATTAGGAGATTTAATTTTAATAAGAAATAAGCGTAAATGAGCTGGCACTTCTGCTTATTCCTCTCAAATATTAAGTTCTTTTTCTCTGCTTCGTGGATACTATTAGACTTTGGAAGCTTAGATAGCCCATGGTTGACACCTCCTGAAAAATTTAGCAGGAATTTGAATAAGGTACAATTAGGTACTTTTATGATTAAGTTTTTTCAAGTTATTCAATTATTAATATCCCATCGAGAAATTGTAAAATTTTATTTTTCTATTGTGCTAGTCATTGGATCTCGGTTAGTTTCTTAATATAAACTACATAGTAAATTAAGGAAAAGCAAATCAAAAGTAATTATAAATATCAAAATAGTCATTAATCATATAAAATTTTCACCATTCATGCATAATTCTCTTCTAACTAATCAAAATTTATCCTCAATCTTATTTTTAGAAAAAATATCAACCAATTGGTATTATGTATCCATGAATTCTAACTCAATATCCTCATTTTGCACATGATCTCTAATGAAATGATATTTATTTCTATATTCTTGATTTTATAGTTTTTAATGGGGGGTTTTTTATAAGACAAATGAAACTAGTATCATCATTAGTATCTTTGTAAGGCTCATGTCATAGTCTAAAAGTTTTTGCATAAGTTATGGGATTTATGCATAATAGCTACCAATAGCCATATATTCAACTTCCATGATTAATAAGGAAATTTGAATTTTGATTCTTATTAAACTATGATATTAATGCACCAAATGTACTCTTTCTATCCAAAAGACTATTGATATAATCCACACCTAATAACCAATTAAGTTTAAAAAATGTATGCTTAGGATATCAAAGCCCTAATGAAATGGTACCACATAAATATCTAAGAATGTGTTTAACGGCTAGCAGGAGGGACGTAAATGAAATCTAACATATAAGCATACACTAAACATAATATCATGCCTACATGTTATATGGTAAAGCAAACTACAAATCATATCTCGAAGAGCTTGACATTAATCAACTTGCTCTCTTCATCCTTATTAAACTTTTTGTGATGCTCATAGGTGTCCATAATGATTTAGCATAATCCATTTCCATTTAGAAGTGTTTGAATAATTCTTTAGTGTACTTTGATTAACAAAGATATGTTCTTTCATTTGCTTAATTTGGAGTCTAAGAAAAAAGTTAAGCTCTCCCATCATGCTCGTCCCAAATTCCCTATTCATACACTTGGAAAAAAAATTTACACATACTTTCATTAGTGACACCAAAGATAATATCATCATCATAAATTTAAACAATTAAAATTTTTAGCCTTGCCTTTAGATTAACCATTTTCTAAAAGAATGAACTTAACCTATCATTTCGAGCTCTAAGAGCTTTTTTGATACCATATAAGGCGTTAGTAAGTTTGCAAACATTGTTAGGTGCATCGTGATTATTAAGTCTGGGAGGTTGATCAACATGAACTTCTTCTTAAGTAAGACCATTTTAAAAAGAACTTTTAACATCAATTTGGAACAATTTGAAGTTTATGTAGGATGTAAATGCAAGTAATAATCTAATAGCTTCTAACTTAGCTACTAATTTAAAAGTTTCCTTGAAGTTTATGCCTTCCCCTTAATTGTACCCTTTTGCACCAATCTAACTTTATTTCTTACAATAATACTTGATTCATCTAATATATTTTTTGGGATCCACTTGGTACCTATGATTTGGTGATATCTAGGTTGAGGTACTAAAATCCACACCGTACTTCTCTCAAATCTGTTTAATTCCTCATTCATAGTATGAACTAAACTTTCATCACTCAAAGCTTCTTTTATACGCTAAGGTTCAATTTAAGAAATGAAAGCAAGATTAGATAATCTCTAAAATGAGATATAATGGTTAACCCTTGTTTAATATTACCTATAATTTGATATAAAGGATGATTTGTCTTAAATTTCCAACACCTTAGAAGCTTCCCATCCTTCTTATCTCTGTCACTTGGTTAAACAAAGTGTTTATGTGAGGTGTGATGGTGTTGGTTAAACAAAGTGTTTACGTGAGGTATGATGGTGATCACTTTTTTTCTTTAACAATTGATTTTTATAATTCCTTTGGTATACCTACATTATCATTTTTAATATCTTTCTTAGATATAAGAGGATTAGATTCATCAAAGATAACATGCATATACTCTTGAATATAAGGCTCTTCCTATGAAATACTCTATAAAATTTGCTAGCTCAGAAATAATCAAAAAAATTCCTTCATCTACTTTGGAATCAAACTTCCCTAATTTACCTTAGTATTTAAGTAGCACTTATAACTAAAAGCTTTGAAGTAACTACTTTTTAACTTCTTCACATACTACAGCTGATAAGGAGTTATATGTAAAGTTAGTCTTATGTAGACTCTATTTGCTCTCCTTTTATTGATTTATTGCTTTATGCATAAATTTTAGAATATGTTGAATTTTATGGTTCATATATAAAGGCCTTATTGAATTCATATCTTTTCTAATGTATAAGACCAAATGTAAAAAAGACCTTGCTATTCTAGGTTAATCTCTTAGTTTAAGGATCTCGTTCCCTTTTTAGCTTGGGAAACATTTCTGTCATTTATAAATTTAATAGGAATGAACAAATCATTTGAGTCTGTTTCCCCCGAATTAATATTTTCGGACTTTAAGAAAAAATTTATTCATGTTGTCCAATAAATATAGTCATTTTCATCAATGAAGGTGGATCTACTAATATTTTGTCCCTCTTGGGTGAATGATGATAATATGCTCCTAAATATGTCACTATGATCTTTTCAATATAAATTTGCTCAAAATGCTAGCCTAATAGATCCACTATGACACCATTTTTAGTCTTTGATAGTACCTACTAGGGAGATGAATTGGGTGTCTATAAATTTTAAACTAAAAGTTACTAACTTCAAATTTTAATGATTATAGTTTATAAAAGATGAAAATATGAAATCAGATAATGAATTTGAATAATGCATTTAAACAATAAAGTTAAAAGAGTAACAGAAGAGAGATGCAAATTGACTTATAATGGTTTGGAAAACAACCATTGCCTGTTTCCACCTTTAAGACTCTTATTGGATTGCTACTATAATTCTTTGAAGAATAAACTTTATATTAGCAAAGAAGAACACTTTTTATAATCTTTTTACAATCAGAAATAACCTCTCTACCAGGTAGGGAAAGAAGAACACTTTTTACAATCGGAAACAACCTCTCTACTAAGTAGGGGTAAGGCTGCATACAATCGAACCTCCCCAAACCCCACACCTCTGCAACACTGCAACTGGGTATTGATGATGATTGATTAAAGATTTTTTCAAGGTGAAGAGGAATCTTAATGTCAATTAGAGCACCTCCTAAATATAATAAATATAGACCCTAATGGAAGCTTGTAACTTAAAATAACCGCATTATCATTTTAACATCAGAAAGGATCAGCTCACTTAAACCGATACAACGAATGCTTCAAATAACTGAAAAACACTTAGAAATATGTGCAAAAACGCTCAAATGCTTCTTGATGCAAGAACTAATAAGAACATGTTTTTTTATAAAATTATGGACCCCTACTAGTTGTTAAAGTAAAAAACTAGCTACTATAGTGCCTAATTGTAGAGCATTGTTCAACTTGGTCAATTATTATCTTTTAGAGGGAGATTGATTAACCACACCATTATATTGGTTGACTAATTTATCAGCAAACTCACTTGTTACAATTTCAACTTATATTAGTCGACCACTAGCTCATATTAGTAGACCAATCTTCCCAAAAGCATGATTTTTACAATTTCAAATGCTCAAGCTTAAATTTTTTAATGCAATTATAATTAAAATAAAATTCAAAATATTTTCCATGAAAGATAAAGAGGATTTGCTATTAAAACAAAGGCTTTAATACGTCTTAATAAATAGAAAAACTCGGGTAATGAAGTGATATGAAATGTGTATGTATGATAAGCCTTTAAGATTATCAAACTAACAAAGTGAGATTACAATTAATATTACAAAATATATAATGACTTTGATATGTCTCAATATTTTTTTGTTTTTGACTTGATCTTCATTTTGTAAGTTGCAAACTTCTTCTTCTTCTTTTAATCATCTTCACAAAGTATCTTCTTTAGTCATGCATGATATTATCTTATTTTTATAAAGCTTATCATCAAGATAATTAACTCATTAATATGATTTATGTTTTATTATTATCAAAATATCGATTGGAACCTCCTTTGGTTCAATAACTTTAACTTAATTATATTATAAGTTGACATCATTTTCACCTACATCATATACTCCCCCACTTTAATGTTGTTTTAACACTCCTCACTTGCAAGCTTCAACAAAGACTTGAAAATGTAGAATCTGAAGAGGTCTAATAATACATAACTTCACTTTTAATTAATCAAAAACCAGTAAGTATAAATCAAAGAGTATTGTGTATATACTCTGCAAACAATTTATTTATTTTGTTGTCCAATACTTTATTGTGCCCTTTTCGTAGATAATTAGATGATGTTATAAAATTCTAACGAAGACATCAAATTTTGTAACAGG
The DNA here is from genome assembly GCA_025531925.1 of Erythroxylum plowmanianum. Lineage (NCBI taxonomy): Eukaryota > Viridiplantae > Streptophyta > Magnoliopsida > Malpighiales > Erythroxylaceae > Erythroxylum > Erythroxylum plowmanianum. Next base: position 11,822,563 of record JANVCQ010000007.1, read on the forward strand.
AAGTGAACTTATGGTCTTTGTAATAGTAAATTACGGTTACCAACGTGTATATATATATTGCCAGTTTTTACGTTTTTACTTTTTTACCTATATCATTATTATTCTTTCATATTTACATATAGGTTTATTAAAAACAGTCTGAGTATTATCAGTATTCTTCAAATTTTATTTTATTGTGAGATTTTAGGGAAAGACGACGACGACGAAGACTACGACGTGAACTTACCTCCAATTAGTACCTGTATATTTATACTTGCAGAGAGCAGTTTGGATCATAGAGGACAGCACTTGCACCTGACTCGGAGCGCACGCCGCTAGAGCCTAGAGTATCTATTATGATTTTATTTTGTAGGAAAAGATAAAAAAACTTGGAAACCCCAATTCCAACTCTTGATCCCCTCCGTCGGCCAATGGACCGCCATCACCACCAACAATGGTGGCCACTTCCCACTCACGCGCCGCCCCCCCAAGCCAACGTTTGCTCTGTTTGCTCTATTGCGCACTTCCCCTTCTGCCCACCTCCCTACCTGTATCCTCCGTACAACGACAGCCATAGTTTCAATCCACCCTCGGAACACCCCAGACCCCACCCTTGTTTCTCCAGCCCGTTTCCGGAAACCCCTAATTTTGGTTATACTGGAGGATTTGGGCAGTCAATGTACGGTTATAACAATAACGGCGATAACTCAAGTCATAACGGTTATGTTGGGGAGGTTGAACGTTATCGGAGCTACAAGAGGCCTAGGATTGACGAGATTCCGCATCAATCCATGGTTTCATTCGATGATGAACGTAGATTGAAACTGATTCGCGATCATGGCGCATTACAAAGTGATCGTGATGTTGGTACTAGGATAAATGGCGATATGTACAGTCCATTTCAACCGGACGTTGCAGGCGAATCGCAGAGCATATGTTACGGGAACCAGCTGAACGAGCCGTTTCAGTGGCGAAATCATCAACATTCGCAATCATATGCAGTTAACCAATTTCCAAGATCTCAATTTGAATCCCCTGGCCCGTTTTTGGATGCGAGACAGCCACCTGCTCCTCCTCCTCCTATTCCTGTTTCGCCGCCGCCGCCACTGCCGCCACCTCCTCCACCTCCAATAGAACCCTCGGTGCAGCCTCAGTCGGAGTTCAAGGGCTACTCTTCGCCGCCAAAACCATCGTTTTCTTTGTTTCCTGTTCGAATCAGCTCAACAGCAAGCAATCCTTATTTGCATAGTAACCCACGTCAGGATTCCTTATCTGGGGTAATGCTTTGTGATGTGATTAATTGGAATATATTAATGTCTATCGGTTCGTTATACATTCTTCACCTGAAACTTTGAAGGAATGGCAGATCCCCTCAATGCAGTTTCTTGGAGAGGGCCAAACTAATTTGTCAAAGCAATTTTCGCCGGATAAGCATGACATTGTTACTGCTTCCCGCCTCTTTAAGTTGCCTCATCGAGCCACACGTCCTGATCACATAGTGATCATCCTCCGGGGTCTGCCAGGTAATGCGCGTTACACCTTTATTTGTTTGAGGTATGGACTGCAAAATTATTGTGGAGATGTGTAGGAATTTCATCTTAATTTGAAGTTAACGAATCATGAATTAATTATTCAGGAGTTTAAGATTTTAAGTTAGGTTGTTATGGAAAGTCATTTCCGTTGTTTTTATATTTGAATTAGTTTACAATATTAATTTAGCCTCTAGAAGCTTACAAGTTCTTAGGTAGCTGAAAGCTGGTTCGTGAGAAGTAATCATGTGAGAAGCTGATATGGTGCAAAGATGGTAATGTGGTCTATATTTGCCTTCTGGTAATCACACATCATTTGTCATTCTTTCAGGTAGTGGTAAGAGCTACTTAGCAAAAATGATGCGTGATCTTGAAATTGAAAATGGTGGCAGCGCCCCTCGAATTCATTCTATGGATGATTATTTCATGACTGAAGTTGAAAAGGTTTGTAAGTTGTGATAAGGTTCATTGTATTTACTTTTTATTGCCCAGGCTGACAAGTGTACATAAAAAGGTTGAGGAAAGTGATGCTTCAAAGTCATCAGGCTCAATCAGAGGCAAGAAACCAACAAAGAAGACAGTCATGGAGTATTGTTATGAGCCTGAAATGGAGGAGGTAAAGTCCATAACTAGTTTTACTACCCTCAAGAAATTATAAACAAAGACACTTATCTGAATCCAGCTAGATATGAATACCAATTTCTACATTATGTAAACACCTCGGAGCATCAAAACATGATTTCTTTGTATAGCATTCTCCAAACATTGAATTTGTTGCACCTATGCAACAGGCTTATCGGGATAGCATGTTGAAAGCTTTCAAGAAGACCCTTGAGGAGGGAGCCTTTACACTTGTGATTGGTATGGAAGTTTTTATTTGGAATGACTGTGTCACACAATAACTTCCTTGTACTTGATCTGTTTGATATAAGTTTAGTTGTTTCATTATGTTAGTCACCTCTAGGATATTGGGAGCCCTTGACATGATAAATTTCTTTGACCTGAAGTAAGACTTGCATTTACGCTTATGGTTTTGAATCTGCCTTGTGACATGCTTCTTTTGATTTGGCTTTATTGGGGCAGTACTCAACTCTGTTGAGCTAGATTCTCGATGATGCTAGTTGTACTGTGAAGTCAAGTACCACATCCTTAAACTGTGGGCTTGGATCAATTCAACTGAAAAAAAATGAAATATCTCCATTAAACTTTGCCAGGATTCTTTTATTCTTATCAAGAAGATTTCCCTTCATAGATTTAAAAAGCGATCAAAGGTTCTAGATGTAGTCTCGTGTTAAGCCATTCACCCATTCACCTAGTTGATGTCGTCTAATGATAGATTAAGTGGTGATGCAGTGCTTCTGCACTGCTTTCATTTTCACTAACAACAGATGCAGTTATGTTCGACAATTGACCCTTTTGTGCTGGTATGTTGCCTCGTCTTAGTGGATGACCGCAATCTGCGGGTAGCTGATTTTGCTCAGTTTTGGGCTATTGGAAAGGTATACCCTCACATCTTTCTTTAAGAACATGTGCGAGTATGTGTTCTCATTTTCCGTTTTCCTAGGAATATGCTGGTGTCCGCGGGTCCTTCTGTCCACCACGTAGTTCTCTCAGTTGTGTAAACAATATGATGCGGCCTTTTTATTCTTATCTCTTTCTTTTTCATTTTTGTTGGGCTGGGTTGTGAAGTTATGGCTAGGGGCATTACGGTTTATCAGCTTGGTTTTTGTCAATACCTTTTAACGTATCATTCAAAACTTCTTTTTTGCTAATTATTGTGTTATAGGATCTTTTCTTTTTCTCGCTTTTATTCAGTTCTTCGGAATTTGAACTTTGCTGATGTGATTAAATTAAGCTTTCAGATGGAACATCATGCAGCTTCATCTCTCTGTCTCTGTTCCCCTTAAATGATGCTATTTGTAGTGCTTTTTCCCTTGTAGGCTGTAGTTATATCTTTATGGCTGCTTTTAAGTCCTTACTTCTTGTGGTTTTCTTGTCAAACCATCTCTGCTAGATATGTAATAGGGGGACATTGATTAATATTGATGTCGTCAAATGTCTTGCAATGAAATAGATAATGTTGATAATTACTGTTGGTACTTATTTCTATAATTGTTAAACATACTAGGACTGTTGTCTGGTGGTGGAATGATATGATTACTAGATTTTTGCTTTTCGATGAGCTGTAAAATTACAGGGGGGTCATTTTGTTATCTAAATTGTTAATGATATGGTGTCTCATGTCATTATGATATCTGATTTTGTTATGCATGTGTTTTACCTCTTTTTTTCCAGACTATGAAAATTTGCTCACTAATATAATATGTTCCTAGATGGTAAAAGAGGATCCATTTGATTGTTGTCTCTTGCACTTGAGTTTGTTTCTTCTGGACATCTGAGCTGTTTCACAATTTTGTTTATAACCAGTTTTTTTCATAAGATGTGATGAACTATTTATTTAATCTACCATGTCGGTGGTTTCAAGTCTTCTAAGAAACTATCCGTGGCATATTCAAACAACAACAACAACAACAACACTCAGTAGAAATCACATTTTAAGAAACTATCCATGGCATGTTCAGATGATGTAAATTAATCTTTAAGAGATTGTACTACCATTAATCAGTCAAGTGATATTCAATAACAGTTGTTATCCTAAAGTATTGTTTGTTCCTTTGTGAATAATATGTCCAAATTTCATTTTGCATGGCATACCTTTGTGCTGCTATTTTGTTGAGCCTGGAAAATAATATGATTTCACTCATCTTTAGATTGTGTCCATAAGCGAGCTCTTTTCGTGGCATGCTTAGTTTTGTCCTGTGTTCTGAATTTCTTAGTGAAGCAGAGTTGCTTTATATTAACTAGGTTCATGGTACTGAAAATGCAAGTATCTAACTAGGTCCATGGTACTGAAAATGCAAGTATCTTTTGGTTTCAGATAATAATCGATATCCTAGAAATATTAGCTTATTGTCTCCATCTAGAAACAATTTTTTTTTTTTTGGATGTCACCTTTTTCTGTTGGTAATGATGATGAAGATTTATGAATATTTTAGTTACTCCCTGAGGATTTACTAATGATTTTGTTACACGCTGTTAAATGCACTTAAGTTGCTTTCTAATTGATCCTTATTTTCCTTTTCAGAGATCAGGCTATGAAGTTTACATATCTGAAGCTTCATACAAGGACCCTGCGGTGAGTATGCATGATTCAGAGTCCACATACCATAAGTTCAGATTGGTTTGTCTTTTTGGTTAGGTGTCCTCTTGATAATTAAACAAACTTGAGGAAGAGACAATAGTAAAGAAAAATAGTAACACCTATTTGCCTTGTGTTGAGCATGCATTATCAAAAAGCTTCAGACGATAATCTTAGATGTGATCTTATTATGTTTTGCTACATTCCTTTTGATAAGGAAATGAATAACTTGATGGCATAGCAATTCTAGAAGCAAAAATAACAACGGTGATAAATCTTATCCCCAATATCAACAGATGGTGCTGATATCACCACTAACTTGAATTTCTTTTGGCAACATGCTACGTGGACAGAACTATGCATTTGATACTCTTTGATATTGAATAGTAGTCCTCGTGGAAAATTAACTTGCATTTTGTATAAATAAGGATGTAATCATCACATTAACTAGTCTAAAAAATGGTGATTACCCTCTGAATTTTCAGGGCTGTGCAGCTAGAAATGTACATGGTTTTACCCTGGACGAAATACAAAAGATGGCTGATCAGTGGGAAGAAGCTCCATCATTATACTTGCAGCTTGACGTCAGGGTTTGTCCTGAATTCTCATTTTTAACTTTGGGTTAAAAGGAACAATGTTAGGCCAAGAAAGAAGTAAAATGTTTAAACCTCATCGAACTTAAACCTTAGTCACCTTAGTTCTTTAGTGTTTTGAAATTCAAGAAACTCAGGGATTCTACTTACTAATTTGCTCTGTTCATGCATGGCCTGATTCTGTACTGACTTGACAGTCATTATTCAATGGTGATGACCTGAAGGAAAGCGGCATTCAGGAGGTAATAAACTGATTCTTGCACGGAAATCCTTTTATTGAAATTGACTTCGCTTTCAGTCACTTTTGGATATTTATGCACTGTCTTAGCTATCTTCATTCATTTTGTTTGGGTACCACCTCGTGATGATCATTTCTAAGGTCAGTAACATGATGCTTTGGGGATCAATGTTGTAAGCTATTCTCTTTGTAGTGATGGTTGCAGAAAAACTTGAAGATCAAAAGCCCCATAAGAAAGAACCTATTAGAAATATGTGCTACATCTTTTCTTCTCTATTTTCCTTTTCTATGAGAGGTTTTGCACGTACTTGAAATTACAACACTTCTGAAGCCAGCTTGAGCATTATGAGTTTCTACTTTTTTCTTGATGGTGATTAACATTTCATTTGTTGCTACCTCTTGCCTAGGAATGATTGGTGCTTAGAAACTTCTATAACTTCTGATTTATATCAAAATGGGATTCATCAAATTGTAATCATTTCCGTCAATTACTTACTCTAATTTGGTTAATCCTGTCCATTAATTACATGGAAAATCTTGTAGTTTTTTTCAGTTGATTTCACTTCGTTTCTCTTATCAAAATGGCAGGTTGATATGGACACCGAAGATGGAATCTCAGACAACAATGTCTCTAGTTTGCAGGAAATAAAGCCTGAGAAGGTCATAGTTTCTCCTGAAAAAGATGATGCACATTATGGTATGTATTAAATATCTGCATTTCCCTGCTTCCATGCAGTAATTAAAATGAACTGATGTTAAGTTCATTTTGTTTCCTTGCATGTATGAACATCAATGGTCATTTTTTACATGCATGATCAAATTGAAAAAAGATTATGTTATTGTCAGCAAAAGATTGTGATGTAATTGTATCGGTGATCATTTATTGGAAGATTATAAATTTTAGCCCAGTTCTTGGGAGGAAAGGTGCCTTCAGAATATATTTGATGATTCACAGTGCCAGGAATGAATTTAAGGAAGTTCTCACCAGGGTTGTTGTTGCAACTCAAATATATTGTTGCTTGTTTTCAAACACTGCTATGATGAATCATTAGAGATATTGTCTCTGGAATTTGTTCCATGTACACTTTTAGCATCTGTCGTATGCACTTAGCTTTTTCCCAATCATGTAATGGCCTACAATGTGTTCTATAGTGGCCTTGTCCATGAACTTCTCAACTAATGTATTTAGGATCTCAGGAATATGCTTAATTTTCTTCTACTTCTCCAACATCTTCTTACTTTCCTGACTCTTTGGTGGAAGGAAAGTAACTTATTTTTTTGCTGTAAATGACCCCATGAACTCCTTTTAGGAACATTTTTATTTCCTTGTGTATGAGGATGTATAACGGATGAAAAAGTGAACAAGATTTAGTCAGTAACAGCTGCAGTGAGGAAAATCATATTTCAGCTTTCCAGTCTGTACTTAAACAATCAACTTAATTCTTATGGCGTACTGGTTATGTTTTTTAAATTCTCCTGATAGTATGTAACTGCAGTCCAATATATTCAGATCCTCATATTTAGTTTATTTTAGTTGCTTCAGAAGGTGAGAAAATATGGAGCACAGAAGCTGAGCAACATAGAGATCAAGTGAAAGACTTGGGTAAAAGTAAATGGTCAGATGATGTAGATGAAGATGACATTAAAAGGTCCAGAACTCTGACGCATGGTTTACATGCTGTTTCTGGGTTGTTTCAAGTAAATAGGAAGCAGGGAAAATCAGTTCGTTGGAGTGACCAGGTAACTGTTACTGTGGTGCTTTTGTTTTGTAATGTTAAGGAGTTATCTTTATCTTTTACCAGCTTATTGCTTCCTGTTTAACGATATCGGAATGTAACTTGAAGGTTGGAGATACTGGATTCTCTATAGGTGCAGTAAAGAAGACAAATGTGCTCTCTTTGGTCATTGGACCAGGAGCTGGATACAACTTGGTAAATTATGCAACTATCCTATGAAGTGAACATTTTGGTTTAATTATTTGGATCTTTCTGGGAGGTTTGTGTTGAACTGCAGTCCATCATAACGTTGCAGTATTTTTACCTGCAGCAGAAATCACTTTTTCTACTAGGCATGCTATTTTCTGACGGGATCTTGCTTCCTTTTACTTCTCAACAGATGTTCATATTCATTCACACACATAAAGCACACAAACATAATATAAGCAATGTGAACATCTCTACCTGAAATTTTTTATGTATTAAGCATGGTTGCTACATGGCAGAAGTCCAACCCTTTACTAGAAGAAGAGAGCAAAAAGTTGGCCCAAAGCGTTGGCAAGTCGAGCATGCAGAGCATTTTCCAGGAGCAATTGCGTGCAGAGCGTGAGTCTTTTAAAGCCGTTTTCGATAGAAGGAAACAACGAATTGGACTTGGATTGGACGAGGAATAAGCTTTGTATTTAGATGTAGGTCACAATATTCTCTGGAGTCTGGAGTAGTATTGGGACAGAATCTTCCACACTAAATAGTATTCTTTATAGGGTTCTTGTTGTATGTAGCCAATTGAGCCCCCCCTTAAATGTAATCCTTTAGTTTTTGGAGAAATAAGATGATATTTTCTGCGATAACCCTGAAGAGGCGATTGCTTCATGGAGTAATTGCACAGTCTCTACTAACTTTTGATGAACCTCTCATAGTACCATACTAATCCCCAAAACCCTTTCAATAGTTTTAAGTTTGTAGAAACTTATCACTTTGATGACTGCTTCCACTATCTTAGAATCAGTAGAAACTCCCTGAATATCAATTGCTTGACACTATCCTATTTCTTGTAAAGACACACTTCTAACTTCGGCATATAAAGATTGATACCTTAACACTTGCAACACTTCCTTTACATGCTTCAAGATTAGTTATGCACCAAAATATATTTGCAAAATATCAACAATGATTTCCTCAGATAAGCATGAAATATGGAAGCCGTTAAACTCTCAAAAGCAGCTTGTACATTTGTGAGGCTATAAGGCATAGCACAAGTTATAAATTTTGTTTTATGAATT